>KZ505983.1:285600-308089 GCA_002844005.1 Limosa lapponica baueri
CACACACACACACAAACATAACCAAAAAAACCAACCCCAAAGCTACGGAGCTGAAAATGGATATTTGAAAAAGTAAATACTGCATGTGACAAAAAAACTCGGTGATTTTGTTTTCTCATGCCCTTACTTCTAAACCAGCTGCACAGCCAAGCTCAGGCTGCTTGGCCCTTATAACTATCTTGGCAGCGAGTCAAAAGCTGATAAGCATTTGGGCGAGACAGCTCAACTGCTGTGCTGGAAGAAAAACAGCTGCCATGATTGCTGTTTGATTGAGAGCGCTTACACACACTCACAAAAAACATATCGGACTGTAAAGACGGGCCACAAATGCCTGAGGATTCAGCTTCAGAGGATCACCGCACATTTCCTTTAAAAAAAAAAAAGTTTTATGTAGTTTCTCCTCTGTTCCCCCTCCCCTTTTTTAAAGAAAACGTACTGCGTCAACTTGCTTTTCTTCTTCCCATCCCCCCTCCATAACCTCAAGCAAACTCAAGGAATTGTGCCAAAAGTCCCGTTGCTAGTTACCAAGTGCATTTTTTTAAACGTCCCTTTGATACTTCTTTCCCTCGTGCTTGCCATGGAATATGCAAGTCAGATAATCTTTCCATTACTTACAAGAAGTAATTAAAAAGAAAAAGAACTCCTAGCTCAACGTTCCTTTCTCTTTTTCTCTCGTAAGGGGCAGAAGGAGGGAAACGAGGGGGAGAAGGATATTTTTTTCTCTTTGCCGAGTCCAACATTTGGCTTTTTCCATTTGTGGCGGATCACTGTAACGCTATTGTAAAACAACTTCCTGCCCCTTTTGGCTCACGTTCCAGAAGCTGCTAGGCTAAGTTCATAGCACAAACTTTTTTTCCCCTTGCCGAAGAAGAGAGACCAAAAAAAAAATTTCCCTGCAAATTATTTTCCCCCTTTTCTGGCTAATGGACTCACAAGGTGAATTTATTGCAGCTCTTTGAGAATGTTACACAAGAGACGTCGGTATCCCAGCTGGATAATTCATAAGCTGAAAAGGTGGGGTCATTATAAATATATGTCTGTCTGTGTGTGTGTGCATTTTAATTTTGTAATTTTGAATTGTAAGTCTTAATACCATCAGGTGGATAATCAGCTAAGCTGCTTCATCTGTCGTACTAATTTGTGTATCTATCATAGCACAGATCATTGGCTCAGTATATACAGCCTCCCACTTCCCAATTGCTTTTGTACTCTAAGGTGACCCGCATCTCTCTCCTCTCCCTCCCCTCCTCTAAACGCTCAGCCTCATGAAAATACCCACCGAAAGCTTCTAAACCCTCCCCGCTAGAGACGGGAGATGTTGCAGTCTCTGCTAGAAGCCAAAAAGGAAAAAATAAGGCCTCCACAACGTGCTCTCTCACGATCTCTCTCTCCCTCTCCCTCTGTTTCTCTCATAGCAACAGCATTTCTTGGTACGCCTGCTTTGGCATACATCAGCATTTCTACCCGTCCAAGTGTCCTTTTGCGTCACATCTCGCCATCTCACTCAACCAATGAAATCTCCTTGTTGCAATAAAAATATATATACTTTTTCTGTTATTGGTATATTCAAAAAATTTTGTGTGTGTGTGCTTTCCTAACACAAAACGCTGTCAAGCATTTGATTTGCCCTACATGAGGGGAGGGGGGGAAAAAAAAAAAGGAGACTGTACAGGATTCAACCTTGAAGAGTCTTCTTTGTGGAAAATACGTTACCGTAAGAAAAAGGGATTACACGGTTACTTAAGGGAAGTTAATAGTTGTCCCTCTCATTTAATATTTATTTTGCTTAGGCTATCGTTGCTTTCCTTATGCACTTTTAAAACAGCTAGGCAGTTTCAACTACTTGGAAAAGTCAGTATCATCTGTTTCTAAGGCTTCGTAAAATATTCTTCAGGAAAAAAGATACTAAATGGTATTTTATTCCTCTAAATATTGATCACGAGGTGATAGAAAAAAATTGCAATTACAAAATAGAACTGGTAGACGGGAGCTTCTATCCCTCGCAACTCTCCGATCCCATCCAAAGAGGCTGCTCTCCAACCTTCTGCTTAAAAACGCACTATCCTGCAAAATGGAGCAGAGGTCTTCAGAGTCACAGCTTTTTTTCCCGGATGCATTTCCTTCTTACATAAACTCACATGATTTTAAAAAATGCAGTATTTCAATGATTGGCTGTGGTAATGACACTGACAAAGCCTTAATGCTATTTACAATGTATTACAGCTCGTAATACAGACGTTCCAGGAGCTGTACGTGCTCTGCCTAACTGGTAAGACTGGCAAAAGCAAGCACTCCTAAGAAGAGTATATACTGTATTTGATGGAACACACTTTCTACCTATACATCATCAAGTATATGAAAACCCATCTCATTGTTTTCAGGCCTGACTTTAATCCCATTTGCTTTATTAAAATGCACAATAGCAGCCAAGACTAGAAAGTATAGGGTGGCACGTGTGGCTTTCTCGGAACTGGCTGGCTGTGCCACATCTTGAAGGACTACTGCAGTGGCATATTTAAGGAACCTCTGTTACACATTTTTATCCAGCCTCAAATCTCAAGAAAATGCTCAACCACTGGCATTCTGAGCAGAATAAACATTTCTTTTGTAAGCCAAATATATGTTTTATGGTTTACCCTTACCAACTTTTTTTTTTTCTTTCTAATGCTGTGAAACCACAAAATGTTTTTAATATTTATTTTTAGGGAATTATAGTAAAAGCATACTAGAGATTATCAGGACATAGCTGACAAGATACTTAAACAGTAACTTTCCCACCAATTTTTATTTCGGTAAAATGACACCTAGTAATCCTGACCGCTTCTGATAAATTTGATATCTATTGCATACAGACTGTTGATGCAGAGGACATGTATGCATAAATTCTGGGTGGTTAAAAAGTAAAAAGTAAAAGCAAGCAATATTTCTGGATAACAGACTTAGCAGCAGACAGCCATAATGTCCAGCTAAAACTCTTATCATCTTTGTTTAAAAATAATGGCATGACATTTATAATAGTATTTATTTTAACAGAACATGCAGTGATGAGAATGTTAACCCTACACAGAAAAAAAAAAAAAAGAGATTTATGCTACAGTGCATTCAACGTCTTTTAATGCCAATGTAATATAAAAGCCAGACCTGTTTTTTAGGGAAGGATCAGACTCAAGTATATGAATAGCTTAGCTAATACTGTTCTACTTGCATTTTATCAGTTTTCTGAATGACTTTCCCCTTTTTTCTCAGACGCTATTTTTACCTCCTTATTTATGTTTGTATTTTCCGTATAAAAATACAGATCTCCTTGCTCTTTACTTTCCATATCTATCCCTTCCTTTCTTACTTTTTGTATGAATGAGGAACCAGCTGAGTTTCATCTCTGCTTTTGCCCGTCTCATAACTGGGATAATTCTGGTGCATTTGGAGGGTTAAAAGTGCATCGCCTTTAGACAATCGTGGCTCAGATTCATTCATTGAAAGTTATCCTTCTTCAAGAAGATATATAAATGCCTTATATCTGTCACCATAGTTGTAAAATAAGATTAAAAGCCATCTAACTTTAGGTTACCGCAGTACTAAAAAAAATAAGGATTCAGGAAAGAGGAAAACAATTACGTAAAGTCCAACTTGTAAGCTTCACTTAATAGAAATGGAATTCCAAAAAGGGAAGTGGAGGAATTATTTTAAGATTCATCATGCATGAATAAATTCAAATTATGTAAATAGTAGTAAGCCAATATTTTCACACCGCAGTTTATACTGTTACATAATTATATAACCTCTCTCTTTCCCCTTATCGCAAGTTCTGTCTATTGGAAACTCATTATAGATACTCCTGCTATACACTAATTCATTTGCTTGTATTTTAACCCAGAGTGGTATCTCTTGTTCTTGCATCTCAGACACCAACACTAAGGTCAGCTCTAAACAGATTTGTGATTTTTTTTCCTTTCTAAATAGAATAGCTTGTTTTCAATCTGGGGTGGTTTCTAATCCAACAATCTCCAGAAATATTTAATAAAAAATGATCAGGTACATGATTTCCTAAAAAATAATCCAATCAAATATATTTCTTTTTTAGGATTAAGCTATCCAGAAAAGTGTATATTCACATTTTTGTATTTTTTTATCATATAATTAAAATAATTCCAGTACATGTTATAAAAAACATCACCAAGAATAGCTTTACTTAACATTTAAAGAGCTTTTCTTTTTAAAGACACTCTTCAGTGATTAAAAATATTAATAATAAAATATACATATATATATAAAAATAAAAGCAAAGCAATCTTGTCCATCGTTCCCTAAAGGGACTGAAGGTGCTCTGTGGGACCACAGCTGGTGTACACGTCACAAAGGACAGTAACTGCACGCCGTACAGGTTACTTGGGGAAGTTCTATTCTACTGTTGAACGATTCGCATTAATTCCAATGCATCAGTGGCGTATGAAATTATGGGGGTAAAATATTTAAATACTGACTAAAGACAATTTTGAAGGAAGTGATTTTAACTGTAAAGGCAAGCTGAACAAGGATACATTTCCACATTCTTCCCTTCAAAACATAATGAAGCGTTTTGCAAAAATACTTCTTTCAGTACGCTGTATTTTAACAGCGATGTTTTATGGCAAACTTGGCATTAAACTGGTATCAACACAAATGAAACTCTGGCAGTAGGACAAGTGTTTTGTTTTTTATTCTTTAGTATTTTTAAAGAAAGGAGGCATTAAACAGTGCATTGCATTAGCAGTTTTTTAAGGAGTGTTACGGACACAATTTTGTTTATCTTGCAACTATTTTTTTTCTTTTTTTACTGTACAGAGCAGTATGCTTGAAGCTGATGGTATTAATATTTTGCTTATATACCGTGCTTACTGATGAAAGTTTACTTCAGCCGCAGCAAATCAAAGCCCAACACCAGACTGTACTTACTGCCTTCTCTCTACTGGCCAGAAGCACCCTGCCAAGGTCCCGGGGGCTACACGAACCGCAGGACCTACTGCCAAGGGGGAGGCTGCGCCGTGGCACGGTCCAGTCCCGGCTAGTTTTACGGCCAGCTAAGCACCGAGCCCTGCAAAACACCACTGCTTTATTTCACTGGAAAGGCAACTGACCTTGGCGCCGGGGGAGCACCGGCTGCGAGCGGGCAAGGCAGCCCCGCGCCCGGGACGACGGGCTCCGGCCCGGCCCCGCTCCCAGCGGCCGCAGGTGAGGGGCTGCCCCGCCGGCCTCCTCCCTGCCCGCTCCAGCCACCGCCTCGCCAGCTGCCGGCTGCGGCAGCCCCCGCTCGCCCACGGGCCAGGGACGGTCACGGCTGCTCTCGCCCCGGCCAGAGGAGAAGCTGCAGCTTTCCCCCTCGGCAGCGCCTTCTGCCTCTCCCCGCCCGGGGAAAGGCGGGATTTCCCGGGCAAAGTTTACGAGCTGAAATACTCAAAGAGATTATTTCGCTTTTAGCGTCCAGTGTTTCCGTACCTTCAGCAGCGACTGGCATTTCTGCTCCTCCTGCTGCCAATACTCCGTCCTGGCAACGCTCTTCTCCCGGCAGCACTAGGAGGACAGAGTTAAAACAAGCGGTTGGATTTTTAAAACACAGCCCTGCGTTTATTTAAATGGTCGGGTTCGCTTAAAAGGGGATGCCCTGCAGAAATAGCTACTGGAGGGGAAAAAAAAAAAAGTGGGAAAATTTGAAGGAAAAAAAAAAAAGAAGGAAGAAGAAAAAGAAAGGTAAACAGCACATCATTATAAAAAGAAAAAATTTAAAGAATAATAAGCCTCAAAAAGTAAGCAAATGTACCTGATGAAATCTGTAATGAGAACTGAAAATTTCTTAGGGATTAAAAAATACCCTTATTATTATATAACCACATTAAAATACCCTTATCTTGTAATTTACTTAAAGGCTTTTAAACTAGTCAGGAGTTGTCCAGTGACCAAGTTCTGTGATACTTAGAGTTTCTATTTTTTAATTACAACAGAGTGCTACAATCCTGGACAAAGTGAATTGTACTGGGAACAAGAATGGCATACAACAGAAATTCCTTAGTGTTAACTTGTAGTGAAACGTTAGTAAGGATGAGAAAGTCACATAAATTGTAAGAAAATAAAAAGGGATGTCCATTATGGCAACATATTCAGAGCATAGTTGCAATTATTTAGTACGCACAGAGACACTTAATCTAAAATGGTTGCAGATACAGAATTCATAGGGACACGATCGGTTTTTGAGCTGAGTATTAGTATCACATCCGTTTTACATAGCCAACTTCAGTTTTACGGTTCAAGTTAATATTTCCCTTTAGCCCTTTAAAACTAAAATATATGGTACATAACGTGCATCTTTGCTTGATCTATCGAGCTTGGCTATCTAAAGTATCACTGGAATCTCACACCGCACCAGAGCGCATTGGCACTGGTAAATTTAAAGCCCTTTTCTTGAAAGAAAAAAAAATTCCTAATGTGAACAATATTGACACATTAATGCTGTTATCATAAAATACAATGTTGAGAGAATAATAAACCTACTGCAAGTATTCACGTATTTACCAGGACAGATAATACAAGCTTCTATATTCTTTATATAAGTTGCAGGTATAAATTATAGTTGTGGAAAAAGAACACTATCTTCAATTCATTACTTCATAGAATTTCTGTTCCGTGAAGTGTCTTCCTGAGAATCATTTGGGTTTTTTCTTCCTGCCTGTCATGTTATACTTACTAAACCTGTCACGCTTGCATTACTGAACTTCTTACGTTTTGAAGGGATGCTTAAATTTACATACTCTTCTTTAACAGTATTTCTGCTACTTTTCGGTTTCGGTAAACAAAATGTCTCTCACACAGATGCGATTCCGCATTTCCTTTGTCCAGGAAGACGTATTCCCACAGAGAGGTACATTTAAGCATTCCATGTCACATTTGACAAGAAAAAAAAATAAAAAAAATAATGCCGGACTAGCCAGCAAGGAGGTTAGCAGATTTGAAGGGACAACCGCTCCACTCCCAACCCCGGCCTGTGGAGAAGGCACGGCGTTGGGTAGCGTGCGTCAGCAGAAGTTCCACCTGCAGCGGTGGAGTGACGGCTCTGGGACTCCAAAGCAGATGCAGCAGCGGCAAGGCCTCAACTCAGAGCACCATGCTCCAAAAGGAACAGTTTCTGTTCGTACAGAAAGAAGAGACCTTTACGTTACATGGCACGTAAAGTGGTTTTCAGAAAAATCAGGTCGTTTCGCTGGTGCCAGCAAACTAGAAGTTTACTGCAAAAAAATATATTTTTTTAATAATTTCCCATTTTGCTTTATAAAAGATGAACCAGCTTCTATGCAGATTAAATGTATGCCATAATTTAATAAAGGTTGTAGCGAAGTATATCACAACTTGACAAAACCAATACAAACACTCTTATACGGAAAACACTCAATGGCGGTTTTACTCTAATATATATACTCTAATAAAGTACAAAATGAATGATAACACTGGCATCACCAAAAAAAAGGCGGGGGGGGAGAGAACTGTGAAAAGCTGCTTCCAGACTTATTCAGTGAACTATGTTTTTCAGTTGTTTAAAAAGCACTTCCTTTTCAGAATACTGAAAATTCCCAGGGGGTATCAGTGACTAAGCCACGGAAATTTCAAGTTTCAAATTTAACCATTTTTTCCTAGGGCATAAGTGCATTTTACCAGAGATTTTAGATGGATGATAAAAGCACTGAAATGTTAGAAGGTCAACTGTTAAATTTATATTCCCAGAAAATGTTATCAACAGAAATGTAACACAATGGTTTTTTTCTTGGTCCACCAAAAATTTAAAGAAAATTGCACAGGGTTTTTTCTAGTGCAAACAAGTAACTTAATAAGAAAATTGTGCGGGGAAAAAAAGACAGGGAGACTTTTTGCCTCTTGGCAACAGGACAGCGAGACTTGGTTCGAAATAGAGAATACTCCCTGACTCAATTAGAAATACATCTGCTTTTCGAAAACTTTTGAAGCCAAATACCAAAATCAAAGTTGTCATCTAAAGTCCATATTACTTCCACCGTTTATTTGTAAGAAAATTAAACAATTCCCTCTTCTCCCCACAGCCATTTTAACAAAATCACGTACTTCATCTTTTCTGCATGTGTGTGCCCACACACATACACGCTTGCTGTGTGCAATATCGTAGACCTATACCCTTGATAGGTATGTATGTGTATGTATGCATTTATGGTCTCATGTTACCACAGCCCAGTAAGTACGAATACTATTAGAGTAAGACTGTAAATTAGTACTCAGTTTACATAATATGGCTCCATAGAAATCACAGTATTTTAATAATGCAGCCTAAAGATTACTAACAAAGGGTTGCATTTGAATTATAACAGGAAAATCACAGAAGACTTGGTTCATGACTAATTTTTTCTAGCTATAAAAATAAACATGTCCTTTAAAAAAATGTTAATGTATCTAAAATATAGAGTAAGAACTATGCAAAAAAAGTTGACGATAACAGAGCTACATCAGCAGTGATTTTATTCCTTCAACATTGTCGTAACAGCTCATCCACATTCAGAGAACACGCAGAATGAACCGCTCTGTGTCTACCTGAACCTGAGACCTCGTTCCTGTACTTACACCCCAAACAATTAGGGAGACTGACATAGAGATTGGGGATTTCATCTAATGAAGCACTGCCCACGTACACCAAAATGCTGTCCCAGCACTCAGCCGGCAGCGTGCTGAGCTCTCAGCACAGAGGGGAAAGCTAGCTGTTGCTTCAGTACTGTCCTGACCCACGTGCTCCTACAGCAAATGGCTATCCCCTACGTACGGGGGAAGATTTTTATAGCAGTATCAGCTTTATTATATTATTGTTCAGCTTTTTCTAGCCAAAAGCTCAATCAGTCTAAGAATTGTATTGGGAATCTATTGGAAAAGGCCGTGTTGTGCTGGCACTACTATGTTATTCCAGCTTTCGTCTTTGCCTTTCCCGAACAGAGAACGCCATTTTGAGGCTGTCACGCATTTTTCCTTCCAAAGTGGATAATGCCGGTGGAAAACACAAGGATGGTATCCTTGTACCGCAGAAAGATACAGCAATGCAGTCTAACAGAGTTTCACAGTTTTTATTTTTACAGGTGCAATTGAAGCCTGTCTTGTATTTTCTGCTCACTCTAATATTAATTTAAAAACCACACAGACATAAATGTGTAATGTACAGCTATCTGTATCCATGGAGCGTTTTGAAACTTTCACGTATTTATTTTTATTCAAGTATTCAATGGAAAGAGGCAGAAGAAGAGATTTTACCAGAAGACAAATCAGACAAATACGCTTTTACTTCAAATGAATTTTGCTGAGCTACACCGGGCCTAAATATATATCTGGCAGTCCGGTGTTTAGAAAAATGTTTATCTTCGAAAAGTAAAGAATAAACTTGGTAATTTCCATAGTGCAGCTGAAGCCTGACCAAACCCATATTCTCTAAGACTATTTTTTAATTTTTCATTTTTTCTCTCCTTAGACAAGCTGATATATTGCACATCATTGTCCAAAGGATCAAGGAAATCAAGGGAGTAACAGAATACTAAAAGCGGAATAGCCAGGTGTACAACAGTTGCTTAACAGAGGAGGCTGTTAAATATGAATGGTTCTTACTTAGTATTCACTGCAGGGGTCACATTTGGAAACAATTTCGATAAAGCAAATTTAGAATAATAATACAGGAGTTCATATTTCTCATTTCAGTAACATCTTTGTCTAGGAAATGAGAAAAGTCTTAACCACCATTAAGCTTCACCAGGTACACTAGCTAGAGAAATCACTGCCAGAAACTACAATGCTGAGCAATCAAGTTTACACAGTAAAATTGACTATTCTCTGCCAATTCTATTAATCCAAACTTTACCAGGGATAAAGCTCTTTTTTAAACAGTGAAACATAAAAAGAAAAAAGAGTCCTGAGAGTTTTGAGTCAGGAACATCCAAAGCAAAAAATCTCCAAAAGGCCCCACTAATTAAGAAGCTTTCAGAAGAGGCAGTTCTACTACCCCGTCTTAGATTATGATATTGCACATTGAAATAGTTGACATGCACTGGGAAAAATTAGTTTTCATTTCAAGCAGACACTTACTATATTTATTGTAAGGCTTCAATATCTTTTTGAGGAAAAAGAAACATTTTAAAATTTTAATATTGGCTGAGTATTTTCTTCACTTTTTTTTTTCTTTTTTCTCTAAGCAGCTGTCCACATTTTAGAATTCTCTTACAGCTCATCACCTCCAAACAAAGCACAACTGTATCAAAGCTTTAAGGGAAAAAAAATACCAAAAATGAGCACAACTAACATTGCCTTGACACTCTCTCTAGTCTTTAAAATCCCACAGATTAACAGAAACACAATACTGCTATTGAAGAACACATGGTAAAAGGGGATAGACTTTGTATTTTCATTAGCAGATGTACTTATTATAACTAATTGACACAAGTGAGGAACATACATATGCTAACCTGACAATATTATTTTTATTGGACGAGTACAGTAAGTATACCTTTTCCTCTCTGGCTTCCACTAAAATCTAAAGGTAGTGGAATTTCAAGTAACGAATAAAGGACGCAGAAGGGCTGGTTTCAGTATTGCTGTAGTCAGCGTCACTTGCTGCTCACGTACTAACTCTCTGCTCCTCACGTTTGGCTCAGCTCCGAATAGAAGTTTTCATTAAAAGGGAATGATGTTTGAGTTGCTCGGCCACTTCTTTTGTTCAAATAGCTTATTTTGCTGCATTACAGAATGCACTTTTGAATCTAAGAGTAGGTGACTGGAATTGCTTGTGTAAATAATACAGCTTCAAGAAAAATAAGGGAAAGACGTAACATTTTACTTTAAACGCCTGGAGCGCAAAGGAAACAAATTAAAATGAGGAAAGAGAGAGAAAATTTTGCTGTCTTACACAAGTTACAGTATTCTAGATCAGGCGAATCTGTATTACAGCACATCATCTGAAGGAGGAAAAAAAAAAAGAAAAGGCTTGGAAGTCTGCAGCCGTTCAAGAAAGCGGCATGCTCTCTTGTCCAAAGAGCAGAGCCTGGCACAGAGGGCACCTCTGCGTGGCGAAGGCAGCGGCACTGCCCCAGGCTCTCTGTCCAGCCCTGCCCTGGGGAGAAGGATGCTCTGGGTGCATCTCCTGCCTGTGCACCCCTCCCAGCAGGGCAGGACCGCGCCACCTCCAGCATCCATACCAGCCTCCCACACCACAAGAGGTGCCCACAGCTGTACAGAAGACACAGACCGAGAAGCATCTACCTATGGGATGGCCTCCTGCTTATTGTCGGGGCGGCCTACAAAGGAGTCCAGAGAAACACAACCCCAGGCAGCACGGCACCCTGCAGGATCGTGTCCAGCAGTAACGTCAGGTGAACCCCCCCTGCACCCCACTACACTGATACAGTAGAGTCTTCCAGGGATTTAGACAGGTATAAAATGTGAAGAAAAAAAAAAACTAAAAACCCAGTAAGCCCAGAAATACGCAAGAGCTAAAATTTGCTGTCATACACATCTTTACCTTGATCCTATCCATGTTGACAGCCACAGACGCCTCAAAGGTTCATGTCATACTTCGTGATGGCAACTTTATAAATTCTCAGTACACACGCATCCCTTGTGCTCAGTTTTAACCCTGCTGGGTTGAACACAACGTGGCTGTCATCAGCAATTAAGGGCTTTTTAAAATTTTTTTGATAGAAGGAAGAAATGTGGAAAAGCAGTATTTTGACTGCAGATACGTGTTTACAGTTTAGGTTTTTTATGATCTATCATTGTGTTTCACAGATTTTACTGCCGAGCAAAGAACAGCATATAGATGAAAGATAATAAACATCTTTCAGTGAAAGGTGACGGTTTTCTATACGCAAGTCTTCCAGATAAATTATCTCGGCTACCACATTTATCTATGTTCCCCGGTCACACCAACTACAAATGAGATGCATCACATTCTGCCACCAGTTACTTTTGAAGCCAAAAAAATCAGCATTTTTGCATAAAATTAGTGATAAATGTGAGGACGTCCTAGCTCCCTTTGGCTTGGTACCCCACGCTTACCACGCTCAGCTTCACAGGGCTCTGCGGGCGCCTGTTTTGTATTTACTTGGTGCAACACAAAGAAAACGGTATGAAAAAGGTGCTGAATGCACTCTGCTGGGACACAGCAGCACGTTTCCTTACAGGCTGAGAAACAATGCTTATTTTGAGATCTCAGAGGCCCGAGTTTAACGCTGCGATTGCCATGAGATTTCTCTCTTTCCTTGTAAGAGAAAAATTCTCTAATTTTCACTAGTCTAACGCGCCTTCATTTGGACCAGTCCAACGAGGGGGCAAAAAAAGAGAGGTTAAAGGCTGAAAACTGAATTACTGGCAGCGCGGGGGGGAAAGACCCAGGCAATATATTTAGCTCAAGGAGGGATTAAGCGCCACAGCCATTGGCAAGTCAAGAGCTAATACGTCCCCTTCGAAACAGTCTGACTTCTCCTCTTGCCGCCGGGACTGCTGCGCGCTGGGGAGGTTGGGGTGAGGCAAACCTGATACTCTGCCATTCTCCGGCAGCACGTGCCTAAATTAGTTCTCCATTTTGCGGTGGCCCTCGGAGAGCAATTCCCATTGAGAAGCGAACAAAGGCCGCGACCCCGGGGTCAGAGTGTAATGCAGGAAGCATGACCTCCCCTTTGTTCCCAGCAGCGCTGTTTACTCTGCCTAAGTAAAGATCACCAATACATTAACTAAAGAGGATTAAAAAGGTCACATCCCTAGGGATGGAGCTCATGCAAGTGGCAACTCTCTTCAGTCACTAAATCATTTGACGTCCCCCTCTACCCCCCTCCCTTCAAAATTGAGACACCTTAAGCTGCCAAGGCTCGATGGGCCGTTATTTCCAGAGAAAAGGGCTGTACAAACTTCACGTGGTCTTCCTTCCAAATCCAGGTTAATTTCTGCACAGCTAGCCAGCTGCTTTTACGTTATTTTTAAAGTTATCAAAATATTTAAAGTGAAAACTATCACCTCACTACAATATTTTTTCTTTTACGTCTCCTTTTGAAAAGTTCTGAGTTGATTTAGAAAATTGTTTGGGTCTTAAAATGGTTATTTAAAAGTGTAATCTTTTGTAGCTATTATAAATGTGAATCTTAAAATACCCTGTAGTATGTGGATAGGCAGAAAAATTGCCTGTTGCTGTAGACAATTGCTAGCTCCAGGATGGTTCACTTGCAAAGAAGAAACCAAGGAAAATAAAATGAAAATATGCTGCCTATGAGAATTCACATTTGCTGGTAGCTAGGCTCAACCAGGCTAAACAAGCAATTCTTTTGGCTGTTAAGCTTTCTGTTATCAACTTTTTTATAGTATCTTAGAACGTCATTATTAATATGAAATATATTAACAGAAGCATCTCTTGAAATGGCTAAATTATTGCTGCACTGGTAACATACGGGAGGCAATGTGGCCAATTAGCACGCTGGATTGTCTCCTTTCTATTCTGGCCTCTAATCCACTGGCTTGCTGGATGATCCCAACTTTTGCTTTGTGCCTTGGTCTCCTCATTTGCAGTGGTATTGCTCCCTGGGATGCAGATGTTACCATCAGTTACTTGGCCAGGGTGGGAGAAACAGAGCATGTGGAAGGGAGTGCTCTAGACTAAGATATTTCCCCTTCTCCACCCTCAGGCAGAAGCACTTCTGATGAAGCCGAACATTGCTAGAGGTTCCAGGAGAAAATAACAGGAATAAGGCCAGGCAGGGGGTCCAAGCTGATCAAAAGCTTTGGCACAGGGAGCTCAGCACCACAGATAAAGCCCACAGGGGCTAAATGCAGTTGAAATCAGTACTAGATCACCCATCACGCCAGCAGCTTTGAAAGGAGGACCAGGAGTGCCAGACGCCAAAACCCACGGTCCTAGGGCAGCACAGCGCAGGAGCTGGCTGTGTGGGGAAGAGGTGAGAGGGCCTCCTTCAATTCTCAGATACTCTGTGCAAAATTGCTATTTTTGAATCCACAACCACACATGTGGCTTTCGAGTCTCTACCAACGTGAATTTATGCATAAAGTGTGGCAAGCTGAGGTCTCATTATACCCGGCCTGTATTCACACTGGTGCGCTCTTCCCCGTCCCGTCTCTCCTGCTAGCCCTGCGCTCTCAGGCACCAGGCAGGGCAACAGAGGAAGAAATATTCTTAGTCCTCCTCTTCAGGACATTTGAGAAGTCACTTTCCCTGTTTGTAGGCTTCTTCATAGCAGGAACCCATGCATTTCACATGTTTTTAGAAGGATCTGAACAGATAAATGAAATCAAGAATCCAATAAAAATAACATTATGTTTGTCTTATTATGTTGTCTCTGTTTGCAAAAATAATCACTTCCTTCTTCACCCACCACTGCTGTTCCTTGCTCCTATGGTTTCTGATTTTTCCTCACCCTAACAGGAAGAGAGGGAAACTCACTGTCATCAGGAAGACCGAAAGGATAAAGCCCTCAGCATACACGTCCCAACGGGCAGCACGGGTTTAGCCCGGATGGCTCATTACAGATTCCAACGTGGTCAAGCATAAAGAAGAAACTTCCAAACCATGTGTTTGCACCATGATGGGCGGTATTCCCTCTGCAGGTGGGTGAAAGACTGGCACTCGGTATAACTCTCTTCTATGTTTTCTCACCTGTCCACTTCTGTGCCTGGTACAATCAAATTCACTAATACGGTTTCCGGCAATTGCTCCTCCCCAAAATCTAATATAGAAGTATTGGGCTTTTTATTATATACTGTGAGTCAAAGAAAGAAGAGTGGAGTGAAAACACCTTGACAGACAACAAGTTTAGAAAAGCCTGTGTCCAGAGCAAAACAAGCACCTAGTGAAAAACAACAGGGTATAGCAAGTATTTAAAATAAGCTACCTAGAAATGCAGTACCATATTGTCACATTGTGTGTTTAGCAGATCTTCCCACTGACTTCAATGGGAACGCTCCGCTTTTATGGATGAAAGATTATGCAGGCATAGCATATCCATCAGGAGAAAAAAAAAAAAAAAAAAAAAAGAGGGTAACAAAATCTCTAGACACAGAAGAAGTAGGTGGACAAGGGCAACCTGAGTACTGAGAAAAGCTTTGTAATAGGTTGAGGCAAAGAGGTACCTTCACCGAGAAACAAAAGCACTGAACTGAAACATCCAGAACAAAGAACATACTTAGAAAGTACTATCAAAAAATGGAGATTAGGAGCATAAGGACTGAACCGAAGACATAACGACAATTTACTGACATACATTAGGAGCAGGAAGACCACACAACAATTATCTGGCAAGTCTGAAATAGCACTGGGAAGCAAAGGGAGTGAACAAAGAGGAGGAAAAACACTGCAGAAAAGATAATCGCCGATTATGACCTTGAGATATTTAGTCATGCAAAAGAGTAAATGCACCCTTTCTCACCCTGTATGACCATATTAGCAATTCTTGTTAGCTGGGCTCCTGATCTGAGGTATATATATTAAATAAAAAAAAAAAAAGGCTAAAAAAAGAAGCTGTATACCCACTAGTTCTTCCAGTGGAAACTCAAGATTATACCTCTTAGCCTTTCATTTTCCACTTCTCTTTCACCCTCACACCAGCCAACAGCACTCTCCCTCCAAGATGAGAAGTAAAAACCACACTCCAGAAAGTTATGGAATAAGATGTCCCTTCTCTTGAACTGGAGAACAGAGGAAACATGACTCTGTGTCACAAAATTCTTGCATACTCTGTTTTTTTTGGAAGGTGGAGCAATATTGACCCTATTGACCCTCATATTCCTGCGTACACCTCGCTGTCTCCTGATGATCAGAAATCCAGACAGACCCAAAGGTATCTTTTAGCTTAAAAAGAAGTCATCAGACTTAATACAGGTGGAAAAATCTATGATATTCAAGTGAACAAGTTGTCTCCTCCGGTCCCTCCGGACAGCAAATCCCATTAATCAATTCTTTTGCAAGTAAAGGGTGAAAGAGCAGCAGATACCAAAACAGAAAGTGCTGAAATAACTGGATAAATTAAAAGGCAAGCCATTCTGAGGACTAGATACACATGCAGGAGTTCTGAAACAGTTCAAGGTTGGAGACAGGGTTTCCAACAAAAATATACACACTCTCCTATCAGGAACAAAAGGGTAGCACTCCTTAAAAATAGTCGCAAATGATGATTCAGATTACACGCCAATGAATTTTAGCATTTAGTCAACGGTCTGGAAGGCAACTTTAAAAGATTATAACTTTAATGCCTAAGCAGAGATTACATAATGGGAGAGAAAAACAACACTGCTAACATAATGAAGAATATGGCTTTTTTAACTTGGAGTGCATCCACAGAAGAAATTATTATTTATTTGGCCTCTCAAAAGGGCTTTGATAATGTGACTCATAAAGACCTTAAAGAAAACAGAGTAATCATGACTGAAAGTTGGAGTCATGATTAAAAATGAGCTAAAACAGCCAAAAGTAAAAAATGTAAAAGGCTTTTTAAGAAGAAAAAAGGTTAATAGTTGTTGCATGCAGAGGCCATGCTGGTATCAGCTTTTAACTTTAGTTAGTGGTCTGGAAAGATCAGCTGTAAAACAGAGTGGTAAAACTGACAAGTAAGGGGAGTGTATTTGGGTTACTGAAGGGTTTAACAAAGTTGAGTGCATGTGAAACATGATAAATATTTTTTTCATAATTGCTAAGGAAATCATATTGCAGCATTCTCAGCAAAGGGAAAAGTCCTACGTGCCATTATAACAAGTTGACGAAAGCTTTAATGCCAAATAAGCCCAGTTTTACAATGCATGCAAAAAAGCACAGAATACTCCATTGAAAACATTACCCTTCTAATATATGCTTCCAGGGAAATACCTTTATGGAGAATGCCATCTACAGTTCTTTTTACTTTACCTCATTAAAACCACAGAAGTAACAGGAATGCAAGGGCAGGTGACCAAAATGATTTGACTTACAAAAAGACTGCCATATACAAAGATATAAAGTGATTAAAGTATTTATCTCAGCGAGCACATCAGCAACAGGGATACATACTTTCAAAGTCAGGAATTGTAGTCTGACTTTCTCGCCCTACTTCCTGTCTTGAATGGGAGATTTTCCAGTTAAATTAAATAAGCAGTAAATTCAAACTATGGGAATACATTATTTTACAAAGTGCAGGCTGAGCATGTGAAAATCAGCACCACAGTCCATCATTAAGGGATATCAGTGGGATTCTGAAAGAATACGGTTCTATTCATAGCCTACAAAAATACAGTGTTAAAAGGGATTGTTTGCTGGAAAGACCATAAAGACCTTTGCGCGAAGCCACCATAAAGGCACTGGCCAAGGGATCTAGCTGGCCCACCTTCTGACAAGGACAGGGTATTCCAAAAGGATCAAATGTTGGTTGCCTTCGCCCTCCGTTTCTCTTACCAATCAGCCCTTTGTAAGAACTGTCAGGGTAGACTTGGCGTTAATTAGACTGTGGACCTGATCCAATACAGTAATTTCTACTTTTAAATGTTTCCTATGGCCAAAAGCAACAGGAAAAAAAAATAAAAAATAGACTAGTTCACTTTAACTAAAGTGAAATCATTCATCCTCTTAAGCTAGCTACTGCACCTGGTACGATGCTATCAATGCAGCGCTCAAACTCCACAAAAGTAATTAAAGACATGTAAGTTTTCTTTGCCACCTGCTCTTCCCCTCCCCGCAAATAATTAGCAAGAACCTAAATTATAAGATATTGTCTTACTATACAAATGTGTTTCCTTGTTTATTTTATTATCTTTTGCCCCATCCACGCATCATTATTTGCAAAAACCATTTAATAATTATAAGAGATTCCAAGATGTTTGTCAGATTGCCTCTCGCATGGTGGTTTGCTACACTTTGCCTTCAGTCTTGTGGCTAACGATTCACCCAAACTGTGATAATACCTCACCACAACCCACATGCTGCTGCTCTTCAAAGGAAAACAAGGATACATAATTAAGAGATGATGAGCTCAAATATGAGGCAGGAGATGAGGGAGCAGATTCTGTAACCACACCTGTGAGTGGTTATACTACTGAAGAGTTTTCTTCAGCTCCATCTTCCCTCACAGCACCAGTTACACAGCTTCAAAATACATTTGCAGCAGTAGAGGAAAAGACACCTTTAAGAGCAATTATACAGAACTAAGATTGTAAATAAGCATTATTAACAAATAACCTTTGTAACAAGTGTGGGCTAGCTCTTAAAAAAAAAAAATGTATAGTTTTACTGAAAATACTGTAAAAATCTCATCCCACAAGAATTGTTACCTGAAAATATTCTCACAGCCTCATTCCAACATTTTGTGTTCCTGTAATTGCTGTCATAATATAAAGAACTATAGATAAAAACATATGTGTGTATACGTGCCAGTTCAGGGCCTAATGCTGCAGCATACTGCGTGGAAATAAAAATTAAGAAATGGCTACAATCTAGAATCTACAGGATAAGTCCCTTGTTGGATAGTCAGAATAAACAAAACACCAAACCACTTTCCTTATTACTCTGTAAAGCCGGAACTAGTTTTTGTGGGTTTTGTCACGATTAGTGAAAGAGTGGAGAAATCTGGGGCAAAACAAGAAAACACCGAACTGAAGTGAGGACAAGTGACCATCCTTAGAAATATGCATTAGGAAATAACAGGATCGCATGCTTACTTGATGCCTGATTAAAAAATAAGTATTTTTCTTTTACCTAAAAGGAGTCTTCATCTGGTCATGTTGAAGGACAGCATCTCCACAAGCCAGTGCCCGTTTGCAGGGCCAGATCCTCAAAGCGGCACCCACACCCTCCTCCTCCTCATTTTTTTCCACTGACCATGGAATCTTTCTAAGCCAGGCCCTGAAAGAAAAAAAAAACCCAAACATTTTTAATGGCCACTAGATACCACATTGCTGATTTAATTAGGCAGATTAGAAACAAATAAATATATCTGCACATGTACATTTGTATTTTCTTTTTAATCTCAAACAAACCTGGTAGGCCTGATTTGGCTCTCTATTCAAATCACAGGAAACAGCATTAAAACGTGTCCTATACTAACATCAGAATCAAGCCCTCTTTTTATAATTTAATATAACATGTTCTCCATTGGTACTGGAAAAAAAAAACAAACCCAAACACAAAAGAGAGTATCTTAGGGCAAGGCTATGTATTAGGCATCTATGTAATAGATACCACCAGAAGACAAGCATAGAAAGACGTTCCAGAGGTTGTCTCTTCAGTCTGTAGGGTTCTATGGATTTGAACCTCAGGCAGATTTGTTTAACTCTATTTTTTAATTATTGTTTTAAGAAATGGTATTTGAGTAAAACTTTTCCAGCTTATGTCTCATAACCTCACCCAGGCTATCAAATGATTAGGATCACAGTATCTTTAGCACAGCTAATAATGATACTGCATAGCGAGCATCACCCAACATGTCCTTACTCTTATTATATTTCATACAATTTATTTTATCAATAATTTGGCAGTACAGAGAACTATATAGAAAATGATTGTTGCTATAAACTGTTTTACATATTGTATGAACTGCTGCCTTTAATTAATTATTTAAATGCCACTGTAATTATACTACATTTCATATTCTATTTAACCAGAGAATACTGAACATGAATACAAAGTGACAAAACCAACTTTTTCCAGTATCTCAAAAAACATCCACTTATTTTCAAATAACAGCTCCAGCATTCAACAACACAGCAAGAATGCAGTATTTAGGGTTCAGCAATTTAAGCTCAATTTTTTGCAAATAACCGCACAAAGATATTATTGTTCAGCTATCATTAGGACTGTGAAATTAATACTAAAATAAGCTGCTTGATTATTTAAATTCAGAACTAAATACGTAACCTGGATCCACAGCTTCATGCTATTATGTTTGCTAAAAGAGCAAACTGATATTAAAATAAAAACATTAAGATTATATTGAGATGTGTGTTAGGGGACGTCAACGTGTATTACAGGTAGTACATTATTTAATGGCAAACCCAAAATAATTTTGTAATCCCAGCACCTACTGTGTATTTATTGATATATGAGTCCATACTAGAGAAAAACACTCTTATAAAAAGAAATGACACACTTTTCACTATTAGTTCCATATAGTCCTGCTACACCCTCATAGGTTTCCAATGTACAATTTTGAAATCTCAAAGCCTGCATAATGCATGGTTAGATAAAGAACACGTGCTGTATTTTGCACATATAGTAAAATATAAATAACTTGCAGAATAATATCAATACTATAGTATTTGTAGACATGTTTATTCATGCAAAAATCTTTTTTCTCTAAACTGCAGAATATTAGGTGATACGTCTACCTTTTATCATACTGGAGTGCTCCAACAGGCAACCCTGACTTTTAGATCCAAATAGGTAGTGGGGGAATATGTCAGCACAGCAGTGTGTTACTGGTCTATAAAGATTCACCCCGCAAAGCCCTCCCATCCACATATTCCACATCAGAAAAGCACACTTACTGTGTGCATTACTGTTTGCATTCGGATTTATGAAGGTGCTCTGCAGAAAAGGGAGCAAACAGAAATCCAAGGGTTAACAGCACAAAACAAAACACGCCACCAAAATCCCCAGCCAGGCTGAAGACCTTGCAAGAGAAGGAAAATGTATGGCAGGTAACAGCTTAAGAAGAAGTGAACAGAGAATTCAGCGTCTCGGTATAGCCTGGATACCAGCTTGGGATGTAGGCAGCCTTGGATTACAAGGACTATTCCCTTGAAAATCTAGCCCGTAGTTCCTGCACTATTTTCTACCAATACCACATCCAAACTGTGACTAAACACCTCATTATGCTTCTCTGGCACTATCTGAAGCAAACATATTGTACAATTTTATATGGCACCTAAAAGCAGAGGAAAAAAAGGTTATTTTCTCCACCAAACGGTAATGAAACGACAAGCAGCAAGTTCTGTGCAAAAACTTGCATGATCAGTAAATCTTTTTTTTCCCCTTTTTCTTTCTGTGGCAGGCAACAGGTGACAAAATAGAGCCCCCAAACCTCAGCTTTAAAAATGAGAAAATTTACCTAGTCTACAAGACATGTATAATACAGCCTTCTTTTTTTTTTTTATAATTAAAATTGAATGAAGAGGTTTAACTGGGCCTCTACACTGGTTTCAGAAAGTAAATGCCTTTCTTAACATTCATTTGTAGATTGCAGATGTTTCATTTAAATAAAATACAGCCGTCCCACTTACAAATAACCACCGGTGGCATTAAGTAACAATCTAGTATTGACAGATCTTAAAAGAGAAAACCCAAACTGCATTTTCAAAGGAACTGCATGCCTCCAATATTCACTACAATCTTTTTCCAATACCTTGCTAATTGATCTTAAATACACCGATGAATTATGAGGCAATAACCTCCAATTTTCTTAGCTCTTACTCCAGACGACCATTATATTCTGATTTATGAATATCTGAAATATTTCATTTGCTGTTCATGGCGCTTAAACAGTTAATCTAATTTATGAGAAGTAAGAATACCACATTAAAGGCTTCTTCTGTTTTCTCCTTTATGCTTCAGCACTCCAAAAGCATTTTTCCCATTTATTATTATTTAGAAATATTTTTCCTTTGTGCACTGGACACATTACTATAGTTCAGGAGGCCATATCAGCGACACAATGCCTTGCCCAGTCTCCATGCTGCTCATTAAATAATTTTACTCCCCTATGTACACACGCAGCTGGTCAAGCACAAGAAATTGCTGCATTCAGCTGCATCTCACGCACTTCCACTGAAAAAAAATAAAAAAAAAAAATCACAAGGCTACAAAAATTATCAGCTTCTATCACTGTCCTTTTCTTGAATCTTCCATTGCTCACAGAAGATTTCTAAGGCAGTGGCACACCGTGCTGTAGCACTACACCTGTGTCCCTTCTAGCAAAAAAAACCCCAATCACAGCAGGCTACAAACGTTTCGGTGCTATTCATACCCAATTTCTCAATTTTCAATTAAAATAAAGAATTGTTCTTTAAAGACGCTGTTTCCCGAGATATTTAAATGCTTAAAAAAAAATTAAATCGAATCGTTTATCTATTTGGAAAGCGCTGCAATTTCTTCCCTATACAAAAATACAGCTCTGCAGCACCAGCGCAGAGTACCCGGCACAGCAGATGGTTAAAATCCTGCATCATGTTTAATAGCCTTAAGAGAAAGCACTGCCTTTTTTTCGGGGGGGGGGGGGGGGGGGGGAGAGAAAAAAAAAAAAAAAAAAAAGCTGAGAACAGCAATTTGCAGCCTTTTTTTTTCCTTTTCCCTTTCCTTGACAGCAGCTAGCCCCGCCTCAGGCTGGCCCTTCCTCCAACCCCTGCTAACCTAAAACCCAGCGCCAGCCTGGCAGCGGGCCATCGATTCAAAAGTAAACATTATTCTCCTGCCCTTTTCCAGTGGCGCTTATCATAGAATCATATCCTGATTTCGGGG
>KZ505983.1:314165-326496 GCA_002844005.1 Limosa lapponica baueri
TCCCTCCTCCTTCAACCCACCCTTGAGAAGCTCCTACATCCCCCCTGGTTTGGAGCAGAGATGAGGATGGGAGGTAGCCTGTTCGGGAAGCGGGTTCTGCTGCCTCATTCTAGCCAGGCTGTAAACGTTTGAGAACTTCCGATCACATACACTTGCTAGGGACGCGCTGACGCTCAACAGGAAAAACTCCCAGAGATCCCACTCTTGCTAAACATGCTGCTGCTTCTCACAGCTGTCCAGGTTGACAAGGTGAGAGATGAACCCACCACATGCTCTACACCAGAACTAGTTAATTCAGCCCTGAAATGGCTGAACTGGGCTCCATCAGAAACACCGATCAGGGTGCCTTTGGCTCTTACTACTTGCATCCAGACAGCCTAGTGGAAGTTGTTTGATTTCAATATGGAAGAACTAAAGATATCAAACCAGAATAGAAGAAAAAGAAGGGAGACAGACATCAGTGAACTGGCAGAGCCTGGCAGAGCAAGGGAGGGAGGCTGGGTGCAGAAGGTGGGAGTAGACTCTCGGTCTGAGCAGGAAAGCTAAAACTATTTGCAAAAAGAAGTTGGACTTCTTGGCTGGTGAAGAGAATGGGAGCTGGTAGAAAAGAGACAGTGCTGAGAAGCCAGGACATTGTCAAGAGAAAAGAGGGAATCACCAGCAACTCTGGGTTGTTTCTCAATGGAGGTACTTTAAATAGAGAATTATCTTCTTATTGCCATCAGTTGGCTCAATTAGCAGGACGCTGTGGGATGGCTCAGAATATTGCACTCCTGATGACTCACATTTGGATGTTAGAAGACTGCTACAAGATAAAAATCTCTGTTTATGCAATTTGCTTTTAACCCCCCCCAACTTGCACTAAATGACATGCACAAGCATGTGCATTCACACACACAGACACATGCGTACACGTGTTAAAACTATATTAAAACAAGGGTTAATCTTGTTCAAACACGATTAAAGGGTGCAGAATCAAACAGAAAAAATACGAATAAAATCTACTGTGCAGCTACTATACTTCTTGTATGCAGCCCCTGTGTGATACGATTCTCACTCACAGGCCTGTATTCCATCTTTACTGATGGATCCCAGCTTCATTAAATGGATTGAACAAAACAACGGCAGTATTATTAACGGCAGTATTCAGTGGTGCCCAGTGACAGGACAAGAGGAAATGGGCACAAACCTGAACACAGGGAGTTCCATCTAAACACGAGGAGGAACTTCTTTCCTGTGAGGGTGGCAGAGCCCTGGAAGAGGCTGCCCAGGGAGGTGGTGGAGTCTCCTTCTCTGGGACCTGCTCTGGGTGGACCTGCTTTGGCAGGGGGGTTGGACTAGATGATCTCCAGAGGTCCCTTCCAACCCCATATGATTCTATGATTAGCAGCTACTCTACTTTCTGTTCTCCTCACGGAATAATGTGCAGCCCCATGTTTTATTTACTGGATGCCTCTCAAACTACCCACTGAATTACAAGGTTTTGCTGTGGCACTTCTTACCATTGAATGCTACTCACAGATCCATTAATTCATCTTCACGAAAATCCTGTGCTGAGGGAGAAATACTACCTTTAAAGAGTAAGAATTTGGCACAAGTATCCATCCATTCTGGATGCCCAAACCAAGACATGAAGAACCTTGCTTTTCAAGTTGCTCGGCATTATAATTGTATGCTGAAAGCACCTTTACCCCAGATTTCACTGGCAGTGGCAAATGCTTACCATAGTTCACCACCAAATGAGAATATGAGGAATCAAAATTAACAGTCTTATAATTTGAGCGTGTTGAAAAAAAAAAGTAAAATCCCTGACCTAATGTATTTCTGCCAAATACACACATCTCTTTCACAGGCAAAGTTTTAAAGCAAATAATACCACGCGTTAGGGGGCTACATAACATTTGCCATTATCCCAGTTTACTAAATCTTCTTTTCTTGGTATTATAGTATCAGAACACAACAGAAAATACAAGCAGTTTAAAAAAAGTTTTCTATCATTTAATATCTTTTAATATCTTTGTTTTAAGATTTGGGGGAGGATTGACTCATAAGTTTTGAACTGTGGAGTTGGCAATACCAGTAATGCCTTAGGGGGAGGTGTAATGCATTGCTGAGCCTTCCCTTTTTTTTATTTGAGTGGAATACAGTACGCATGGGTTATGATTCACAGTAACTGATGACTGCTTAGTGGTCCACATGGACTGACTCAGGTGTTCTGACCCAAGGGCAAGTGGCCACGCTACCAAGTGGCTATCAAAAATACTTGCCAGGCCAAGGCACCATCAACTTCCCTGGTCATTTCTCACAAACGGAAGGCTGAAAGACTGCAGAGAATGCACATTTCTTTTACGCCATCAGAGGTGGGAGGGTATGTGGTCAGGGCAGCAGGGAGAAGGCCGTAGTGGTCTTACTGGAAAGTCTGTCGATACCAGAGGTGGTTGTTATTTTGGATGACTATAATTCTAGTAGCACTTTGCTGAATTTTTTCTGCATCTTCTGAATTCTCATTCTTGTTTCTTGAATATTTTAAGTGTTTTGAAGAGTGCCTAGAGCTGAAGAAAACCTGTATAACGTGAATGCCAACATTAACTTTTACTGGCATCTTTGAGACACTCCAACTGCAGTACTGCTTTAACCTAGCTATGGAAGCAAAACTCTAGGTGGGATAAATCCAAAAATCACGGGAAGCATGAGTTGTAAAGTTAAATGTGAGTGTATTTGAAAAGAAAATTTTTTTCAAGGCAAATGATTTTCTAAGAACTCACTGCAAAGAGATCTAAACATAAATGCCTTTACTAGCAACACGAAACCTTGAGCACCAAAAGGCAAGCTGGGTCTTTGAATAAGCTGCTACATCAGAGCATAATGATGCAAACAGCAAAGATCTTCAATTAAAGGTGACAGTTTCCAGTATGAGATGAGGTATGCTTTAGTGAAGCAGCAAACAGTTGCCTGAAGATATACTAGACACAAATTACTCTCAAACTATGATGATAATGGGCAAAATGTTGATTTCCCTGGTTTCCAACACAAGGACCAACATCTTCTTGATGGAATACTGATGACCATTTGGGATGATATGTTCTTAGTACAATGCCATAATCTGAAACCAACCTTATTCAAGGCGAGCTTGACCAAGGCTGAAAAAATTATTCCAGGAAAGAAACAGTTCAAGTAGTCCAAACAGAATTTGTAAAGGACTCAAGTATAATTTTGAAGCTACTCTTCTGATCTGCAGAAGTAAAAATTCATGTTCTTCCCTACAAAATGCTTTTTTCGTTCTTAGCTCATCTCAGGGCTCCTACACAACTTCTCAAGAAATACACTCATAAAAAACTACACTAAAATCACTTTCCGGAACCCTAGCTGACCTACTTGGGAAGAAATGTCCCAAACCAACTCAGATTGTTGCTAGTGTGTGAACATTTTCAATGAAAAAAACCCAAACAACCTGAATGTGAAAGCAGCGCTTTCATTTTCTAATGTTAGGTTACTTCTGATAAAACTTTTCATTTTCAAAAGTCCGTTTCTTTGGAAAAAGAACAACTCACCTCCCTGCACTTTATAATTAGGGAAAAAATTGATCTGTAGGTGATCTAATGAAAAAGTAGGCAAATGAAGAGTTAAAGTTGCTATGTTTACAAAGCGCACTGTTAATTTTGAAAGGTGAAAAGGCAAGGTAAAAAAAAAAGCACGTAGGAGATGAGAAAGTACTGGAGCTTCCTTCTTAATGTGGTTCCCAAACACTCAACTGCAGTTTGTACTCTGAATAAAAGTCATATTATTCTTATCTAAACCATCTAAGAGCAGCATTCACATCTTCTGGAACAAGACGTGCACTCCTAGGAAGTAAGGCTGATACCTAAGTAGAAAAATAGCGGAAGTGGAAAGAAACCCCAAGCGGTCTTCTTTTCAAGGAATTAAAAAAGTTAAAATCAACCAACCAGAAATTCAAACTGATCTAGTTAACTTACTTCCTAGCTTTTGTTTCTTTTTCTCACAACACCCATTGTTACTGAAACGGGGCTTTTTGCTTATGAATTTACTTCTAGTATAGGACTGCTTGACAAGCAATGTTTATGCATTTTGTCATATGTCATTAGTTTCTGCCTCATAACTACGCACGCTGACACTAAAAGATACCTTCCACATTTTTTTAGTCTAAATAGATTAATTTTTGAATTATTTGAAAATAAAATAAATAATGAAAAATGGGGTGAAGTAGTGAAAACAAAGTTAATTCAATTGCATTCTTAAGGTTATTCTGACATTTGAAGAAGTGGCTAAGCACATTCTGCCTGCTTGTTTTTGTACACAGATACAGCTGTCAGATATTCATGCACGAGCTTGTATGGGACTCCTAGCATTGTGTCTGGTGTAAAATAAGTCTGTATTGGTCTGCTCCCAATCTAAATATACTTGTGACTAAAGCTCTCACGTGCAGATATAAATCTACCAAATCAAAATCTGTTTCCAGGAGCTGTAACTTATTGAATTTATATACAAAACCTAACAGGTGATGAAAACAAAAATACATCAAAGATTACTTTAACTCTACTGTAATACACTTCTACCATTAGATCTTATTTTATTGAATGATTCATGCCTTATTGGCTTTTTTAGATTTGCTTTTCTATTTCCGCCTCGCTATTTTAAGATGTATTATTGTTAATCCAAAAACTGCCATCCTACCTAAACCGACTTAGAATTTTCTATGATGAAATCTTATTGAAGGAAGATTAGTGAGAATTATGGATCTTTCACAGTGCAGTCTGAGGGAGCATACCAACCACAGCACAGCATAACCCAAAAATGTCTTACCTTTAAATTTTCTAATATCAAATTTAAAGCTACAAAATACAAGGGATTTTTTTTCTTCACTGAGCAAAAATAATAGAAGACACACTGATTTGTGTTTGGCTTATATTCCATAGCAGAAAGCCGCACAGCTTTCATATATGCATGTGCTATTCGTACTACGGGCAGAACCTATGAAATGGTGTGCTGTTTCTGGAGAAAGACGCTGACAGGGATTCAAACCTCGGAGCGGAAGGGAGCTTAAAACAGGACAAAACTCATCTGGAACTTGACTGCTTTGTAGGAAATTCTCCTATTTAGAGCCACCACAGATGTTTTGCCTGAATCTGTCTGCACATGCAATTAGCAGAAAATGAACAGAAAATTGCAATTATTTGGGAAAGACCAGGGCAATTATTTTAAAAAGTAAGTGGAAGCTCTTATATCCGGTACTTCCTGTTCACTTAAGATGCAACACTACTCCCCATTTAAAACCTAAAAGAAATTCTTTTCCTCGCCATTTGAAGGAGACTGGAGTATACTGTGCAGTTTGAAGTTCTCAGAAGTACAGAACATTTATATTGCAGTGCTGTACAGTAACAATAACCTTGGGCCTGACTGTGTCGAGTGCTGAGCAAAGACAAAGACTTTGATTCTCAAGCCTTTAGGGCAATGGCCCTTTTTACAAAATAAATTTAAAAAGCAATCTTTCATATTTGTAATATACAATCTCAATTTTTAGTTGAAGGCTACTTATTGAAGGCAATTTTTAGTTGAAGGCATTTTAAGGCTATTCCTCTGCAACTGAGTTGTTAACAGTAGCTACAAACAATTAAGTATTAATTAAAAAAACACTCTAACTTCAGCACCTTATTGACTAAATTATACATTTTCCTTTTTAAAAATATGTATTTTTTATATATATAGGTTACGCTGAAATCCCCCCCAAAATTCTGAATGAGTTAGGGCATGTTTATTTTTAAATAGAAAATCTCAATATCCCTTTTCTGCAATAAAAATGTGTAAAAGATAAAATTCTTTAGAAGTGTGTTTTCTTACATTAGTAACTGCAAAAAATAAAAAACCAGAACAAGATACTTTGGTTTGGTGCTTACATTTTGTATTCTCACACTTACCATATTGAGTTCAGTATTTTTTAAATAGAAAAACTTAAGGTTAAAAAAATTCCACATGAATGAGGTTTGTTTGCAAAAAATAATAGTTATTTCTCAGTTATTCTTTATATGTGTGGATGGGGAGTCAAGTCCTAAAGTTCATATTGCTTTGAAACAATAGCTTTTGTTCTCGAGATATATTTTAAAGGCGGAAAGTACTACTTGCAGCAGCGCTATGAGTTCTTGATATATTGAACAGTAGAGGAAATAGTCTCAGAAACTATGTAAACTGCTTCCAGCCTGAAGTTAGCAGGCTGCTTTTTTGCCAGTATTTCAAAACATGTTTAGCTGAACAAGCATATTTTCAACATTACAACAGGGTGTAATCGCTTTTTCATCTGATCTGCTCTTCATGTACACTTTATTACAAAAAGGTGGAAAGTTATACATGGCAAAAAAAAAAAACCAAAACCAGGCATAAAGAAATTTAAAGTAAAAAAGGACTATGACACGTTTTCCATTCCCCCCAGCACCCTCCCCAGTAAACTGCATGAGCAACCCTCACGTAAAGGATGACTGCGTGACTCCCATGGGAGTTTCACGTAGCTTCCCCTTCCACCGTAAGCCTCTCTGGGATCCCCTCTCTCCCCGGTACTAGCTCCCGCACAGTCCGAGCGGCTTGTCTCAGGTGTGTTCTCTCACCTGAAGGGAGCTGAATGGCTTAAGCAGCACCTCGGAAACCGCTCCCTTCCCTCCGCCGCCCCAGCCCAGCGCCGGGAGTGAAAGCTCAGGCTTCCCAGCAGAGAGGGGAGAGAGGTGCTGGCACCGAGCTCTCCGTCGGGAGGCCTCCTGCCAAAACAGCCCCAACGCCCAGCCAGAAGGAGCTACCCTCAGGGGACACCGCACAGACCATTTATCTGCCGGGGCTCAGGAGAATCCTGAAGGTTGTGAGCAGGTTACAGAGCCAGCGTATGTCCGTATACAACCGCCTCAGGTCCGATTCTCCTCCCCAGTCGATGGCCTTACTCCCTAGGACTTGACTCAGGATTTCACACCATGAAAACACTTGTTCAGCTGCAGGTGGAAAGGCTACTAAAATGGTAAAGCAGAACCCATATGAAGTAAACTACACAAAACTGCTTCCCTGCTCTTCTCTTTCCAGACTTCAGGGGAACCCCCTCGCTTGGCTGGTGTAAACACCTGTAGCTTAATTAAAATAAGTTTGGTTCACATCACCTTGGGACCTGGGCTGTGCACGGACAAGGCGGGAGGTGAGGGCAGGTTTGATGCAGTTCGGTTACCTTGCTGGAGAAAGACAGTGTCTGGGCTCGAGGTGTCATTCAGTTTAGTCATCTGGTGTGGAAGAGCAGAGCATCTGGTTCAGGAATGCAAGCTCGTACTTGTTTCTAAGTCATCTCTGGCTAATACCTAGATTCAAGCTCTGTGAGGAATATTTGAACAGCTACACAGACTTTGTGCAAAAGAAAGGGAACTGTTCAATGAAAAAACGGCTCCATCTCTCTATTGGGGGTTAAACATTCTCAGATTGTGTCACTATTTATAAACAAAAACCTGGCAAAGACAGTGGTCGAGGTATGACTGACAGGACTGCAAGGTGCAGTACATTATACAGCTTTTCAATTTCTAGTCACTTTTTTTAAAAAAAAAGGGCTTAGTTGGCATTAATTGTCTGTTACCTGCTCCCCAGAATTACTAATTAGCACTTCAGATCCCTTCTTAATTTTAGGGCACTGCTGTGGTAGGACATGCTTTGGAAAACTTACAGGCTTAATCTAGATATCAATGAGGAGAAATGTACTGCGGGGAGGGGCGGGAGCAAGAGCAGCGGTGTGGGGATGTCCGTTCGTGCTTGGTCCCAGGATGCGCTACCAGCAACAGGGGGCTGGGACCCTCTCCCGGGGCAGCACGGGGCGGGGGTGAGAAGAGGAGGGGAAAACTGGTTTGCCACTGTGCATCAGGTCAAAGATAATAACCCATTCATTCTCCAAGTAGGACTCCTGTGAAAGCTGTTCACATAGATACTGAAAAGCACAGCGATAACTTGCTGTGGCTTTACCCCTTTGTGTAGGAGCCGATGGGAAGGTGGGAGACCCCTATGTCCGACGTAGGGATTTAATGCATAGGTGTAGGGCAGACTGGAAAACTTGCCCATGTATCATCAGTAAGCGTGTTTGTGAGATCAAGACCGTGGTCGTCCAGTGCTACATACCTGCCTGCTTGTTGAGTAAGACATTCAGCTTTGCAGACAGCTAGTCATCTTTCCTCTTATTTTCTCAGAACACATTTAGTGCCGATGGACGTAACAGGGCAGAAGGGTACAACTGCCTTTGCTCTGATGGAGCGATACCTGTCCAGTTGGGTTGATGTTTATACACAGATTCAATTTATTGTATCTATTTGCCTGTGTTACTGCAGCTGTTTTGCATCCCTATTTTTTCATGCCTACACTAGTAAATAGCAGGGGTGACAGCCTGATTAATGATGACAAGACTGAATTAGGGATGTGACAAAGGGCTGTGTGATCATACAGATTCAATCATTTTGCACTAGCAAAATGAGGAAGAAGGAGAGACAGAAGTAAACAAATTAAAATACTGTCTTTAAATTTACCTCAGTGGTCCAGCAATGCAATATGGAAAGAAAGTAGCATCTCTGACTTCAGAGATCCCTTTCATTCCAGAGCTGTATGTTATCATTTAGTGTCATCTGTTGTTATTTCAACCTTAAGGTATCCAAATATTGATAAATATTTAAAAAAATGGGGGAGGAGGGAGAACAGAGCTATAAAAGCATGCAGCTAATCAAAGAGTGCTCCCCCAAAATATGGAATATTTTCCATATAAAATTTAAGTTGAAACTAATCATGAGACCATGACATATGGCACTTTTAGAACAGTTGGAGAAATAATGCCCTTTCACATTGATTGTGTGAGGTCAAGTGTTATCAATGTTGAGATTTGCAGCCACCACCACAACAACTGAATTTGCTGGGGATTATCAGCAACTAAAAATTTTTCATTTGAAAGAAAACTCACGCAACTCTGTATTTATTATTTAGGTACTGGGAGGGGCTGTTGATCTATAAACGTTCATCTATTATTTACAAAGGAAAATGCAGTACAGTGTTTCTCTCCATATATCAGACCATTTCCTTAGCTTTAAGGGCTGAATCCAACAATTTGTAAATGGACAAAAATAGCTTTTGAAAGATACTACAGTATTTTCCAAGTGACAGAATGTCTCTGAAAAAATGCATTATGCCTCAAACATCCCCTCTCCAAAACACAAGACAGTAAATAAATAACACTGTTTCAAACAAGGAAGTTATGATATTGAACCTGCAAACACCTCCATCTTCTGCCTGTAAATACACTATGTAGAAGATCTACCCGGAAGCTTCCCCCACCTCCTCGGGACCATGACAGCTCAGGAGGCCTTGCCTAAGAGTACCTTCAGCTGGAGGAACCAGACTGCCAGTATAAAATGCTTTACCCTGATAATAATGTTATATGACGTCTGCTCTGGCAGTCTGATTTTCTCCTACATCACTGGGCTACTAATTAAGCTTTCCTCCCATCTCACTTTTTGGTCAGTTGAGACTTTCTCTCTTTGCTCTTTGATGCACCCAAAACGATGGAACTAAAGTCAATTTTTATGCTAGTCCTTCTATTCAAATACCCACTACCTTAACACGTGTTATGTCTTGTCGAGGTTACAGTTCACCTACAGTGTCTATTTGCATAATTTTACAGCAGAAGAGCCCCTGCTGAGATGGCCCTAAACTCCACAGAGTTCTGCAAGTCCCAGGTTTCTCTAACTTACTTGGAGGCTGAAACAGGGGTGATGCCTCTATAGTCATGCCATTTTAAACTCATTTTCTACTTGTCCTTTGCTACGCAGAATTCAACCACACTGAAGGATGGCCACCTGCATGCCTGATTCACACAGAGTTTTTGCAGAGCAGCCTGACAGTCAAGTACCCATCGAGCATTCCCTCAGAAGAGGCTTAGCAGCTCTGAGTCCTCCCTGCCAACTACTAGTTGGAAGGCAGAAATTAGCCAAGATATAGAAGATTGAAGGCACATTGGAAGAAAAAAAGCATACTGTATATTTATAACTCTTCATTTAGGGGGTTGATTTACCAACTCTGAAGTGCCAAAGGATGTTTTATTGTGTGCATTGTCTATAAAGGAGCGTCTTCTGCCTTTAGAAGGCTGCAAAGGCCAGTACACACCATCAACAGAGTTCAGCCCACTTTTATACAGATTACCTTTATAAACCCACAGAGATTTTTAGTACAAACATTTCCAATACAGTCATCACTGGTTTTCCCTGAACTCCAATATATTATTATATGCAAAGCCAGTAGCCAGCAGCTACTCAGAAGCACTCAGAGAATGAGTTAGCAGTTAGTAAGTGAATGCATTTTTCTGTTTTAAAATCTTTTCAAGAAACGAACAAACTATGATAACAATAGGATCTTTAACAGTATTACTGAGACAAATGTTTGGACATCTGACATGCTAGAGTGAAGTGCGATAGCATCTATCATCAGCCGATGTTGTACAATTATACAGCATTTCCCCACAATCAGGAACTGCGTCAGATCAAAATGCTGTGCAGTAGAGACAGGCAAAGAACTTCCTTGCAGAAACAGAATCTCAACAGTCCTTACAGTTTTTCCCCCTACTGACACCAGGAATGCACATTAAACAGTGGAATTTCAGGTGTGTAACTGGGAGGCACCAGGCAACTGGCTCTCACTGACTATCAGTGGGAGTTATACCTGTGAAATAATCTTTCAGATACCTAAAACCACAGTATATTTAACTACAAACATTTGTGGCATAACCAGATTTATGGATCTGAGTCTCCTAAAGTGAGTCATGACATAAATGCTGGTACAAACTCACATAAAACTGTACCTTCCTAATATGCAGAAAGAAATCTATTTTAAGAATCCATTAGGGCATTTGGCATTTTTACTGGGCACTACTTTAGTCTCTGCATTTTAAAACCAGTTACTTTAGTTACTAAAATTTTGCCGTGCAAAGATCAGAGTGCTTGTGTTAAACTCCCTTAAAATATTTTAAATGTTTCTTATGCAATGGAATGCTACAGTTTTCCAAAGTCTGGTATTTTGAGACTTTTACAGGCCTGAAGTCGTAATTTGCACTCATGTGAGTGCCACTCCTTGTATTTACTCCGCCAAATTATCAGACCCTAAAATTGTGCTCCTGACCTAAGGCTAAATACTGCAACTGCTATAATTCCTTATTTAGGTACCTTCTTTATTTAGGTAATAAAACGTATTTGTGATAGATGTTGATTTTTCTGTTAGATTTCTGCCTTTCTGTGGTAACAGAAAATTTTGGATGTTAGAGAAAGTCATGAAGGCGATGGGTTAATGATAAAAATGCATGAAAAGCAGTTTATCCCGTTGATACCACCACACTGCTAGACAGGATAGTACACACTAAAACCATGGCATACATAAAACACCAGTATGTATACCTGGAAGCTTATATCATTTATACATAAAAATCATGTTCAGTAGAAAAGAGCTAACTACATTTGGTTCTGGGGTTTTTTTGTTCATTTTTGCTTTGTTTAGCAGTACACTTTTTTAGGTGAAGGATTGAAAAATAAACCTTTGAGAGGCACCTGTACCTCTCATGCAATTGAAAATTTTCTAGCAACATATGCATGCACAGAAAGAAAATGGCTGCAGAATTAGACTTACCATCATTAAAGTAATTAAAATGCAGTATTACTCTTGCATGGTAATTATTCTTTTAATAGCCCCTCCAAATTATAAGAAGTGGATAGCTAGAGCTTTCCCTCCAGCAACAGCACTCTAACCCCACCAAGGGAAGAAAAGCATTCCTGGCGAGGTGTGCCAGAAGGAGCCCCAACCAAGCATTGCATCTTCCCTTTACACAGACACCCAAAATTTACACAAAGCGGTCAGAACTGGCCACATTCCAGGCCAACATTCCCTGTAAAGTGAAAATCCTTTGGTTATGTCAAACAAAATCCCAGAGGTACTATATACAATACCTAACTGAGTTTCACGTCTGGCAAATACAGGGCTGCTAAATGTAACAAGTGCAAATCCCTCTTTTTGTAAGAAAAAGAAATGAAATTTATATGGTTTGTGATGCTCTCACTGACTTTTCAGCCTAGTTATACACCACATTGTTATTTACTCGTTCTCAGCCCATGCTTGCACCTTCTCACAGGCTCGTTAGAAGTATTGAGGCTGGTATTAACATGGTGACGACAGGAAGGACACGGAGGGATCAGGCCGATACAGACCTTCACACAAGAAAAGCAACAATTTTTCTCACCTGCCTCACTGGTTTTCGACCGTGGGTTCTCCTCCAGGCCTTACCATT
>KZ505983.1:330213-344650 GCA_002844005.1 Limosa lapponica baueri
CAAAACCAAATTGTGAAATGTTCTTCCCAGATGAATTTCCAACTACTGACAATTTTATGCTGTTCGCACCAGATTAGTGGTTGTGCAGGCTTAGAAAGGAGGTTCATAAACAGTATTTATTTTGTGCTTATTAGCAGTATTCTAACTGTGGAATCTTTTTAATGCTTCATCTGTTAAACCCCGTATCTTCCCATTAATACATTACATGATTTTTTAAATGTTTATTTTATGAGATGCTTTTTCACAGTAAGGTTTCATATTTGTAAACATTTCCATTTAAAACATGCTTTTGCTATTTGCATGTGTCTTACCCAATATGGCATTTTAAAATAACGTTCTCAACTGTATTTCTAAGGGTCAGATGCAACTTGGCATGGGTAAGACAATGAACTGATTATACCTAAGCATTTGTTTTGGGGTAATTGTTTGCAGCTAGTGCAGCTGAAGAGTTAAAGCCATGTGCTGAATTTAAATCTATAAACATGAAAGATGGTGCCAACTTGGCAGCGAATCCTGCATTCGAAAGCAAACGGGTCTCCCTGCCTGCTTCAAATGGAGGCATCAATACCAGGTTTAGCTGCTGCCTCTCTAGTTTACAGATGCAGCCTTCCTTGCCTATGTTGCCTTTTACTCAAAACAGTCCATATTTTGCCGAAAGTCTCTTTAAAACAGACCAAGAACGGTCACGGTTTGCATTTCAATGAGCATATTAAAAGGAGATCTGGCATATTTTATTACTTCTGTAAGAAAAATTTCAGAACTCAAGATACAACTATAAAGACCAACGATTTTTGTAACTGAGTTTTAAATAAACTCAAGAAGGGCTTACTGGTTTCAGAGTAATGGGGCTACAGTAAGCTAGGCTGGAAATGAGCCGTCAGCTCCTAACAAACCTGCAATAGTATCCCTCGCAATGTATTCAGACACACCATTTAAAATTCAAAATGCAGTTTGGAAGGAATCAAATTACAGTGGATAAATCTATATTTCATTTTAAGAACTGCAAAAGGCCAAACCTTTTCTAAAGCTGGAAGATGAAAACAAAGCTAAGGAAATGCTTTCTTTGGGGAAGACACTCTTTTTTTATACATTTTAAGCTTCACATGCCAGTTGTGAAAAGACCAGGTTATTGGTGATATCCCAAGATTGTTTTCATTAGAGATCTTGACATGTGACCATTAAAGCTGTATGAATGGCTTTTGAAGTCTTGAATTCTAAAAGATGCCTATTTTTTGTCAGTCCATGCATAAACGAAGATCTCCACGTAGTCTTTGCATGTAGCTAACCAGGAAGCATTTCAGGATGTAACCCAAATGTATCTATATAAAAACAGGAAAAAAGAAAACCCAAACCCAAACCAGAAGGGAGACTAAGCTAATGCAATGTTTTCTATGAAAGGACAAATGTCATCTTTTATTCAGCTGGACTCTTTTTCACAGAAAGGGAGAAAAACAGCAGCGATGCACTGCCCTGGTGAGCACTGCCCTCTCACTGCCTCCAGATGTACTGACATTTGATTTGCTGCTGATTAGTATGGGCAAAAGAAGCAGGGGGGGGAAGCTGGCATCAAGTCACGTCCTCCATCTTAGTCCCAGCTGGTACCAAGCTCCAAAGAAACAAAGCGACTTCAGACTGTGCTATCATATATTCATGACCAAGAAGAAATATAAAAACCAGCACGTTTGAATTCCTGACAACCATAGAAGAATAGTGCATTGGCATGTTGAATTTTTCCAGCCAGCCTTTGCTGACCTATAAACCTTTGTGACTGGAACAAATGCAAATAGAGCTGACTTGCCTCACAAACTACTGAAGGGTATTCAAACCGAGTTGTGTCTAACAGGCTAACAATAACCCACTGTCCCACCCATGCAAAACACGCAGCCTGGGAAAAACAGCTTTAGAAAAGCACTTGACGGAGACATAAAATGCAGACCACGCCAGGAAAAAAGCCATCTTTCTTCATACTTCTTCACCTAAAATGCCATAATAAACAAGTAATTGGGAGTAACATTATCTAAATATTAAAATGAAGAGTGCACAATCATAAAATGGGCTGGGAATTAGCAACTGAAAAAATCAGGGACTGCATCATCTGGAGTCAGATAGGGCTTCAGCCATCAAATTTCATGCCCTAAAAGTAAACCTACAATAAATAACAAAGTCTAAAAAATGGTTGTCTGCTAACAAATTACATTCTAGCACTGAATTAAATTACATTTTGGGAAAGAGTGTATCCAGAGTAAAAGGTTTGCTTGACTACAAAAATCCGCGAATTACATTTCTCTTTGAATTATTATTATTCTTGCATTTTTACTCTGGGAAGGGAGATATCTGAAGATATTGACCTCTCCAGCTTTCATACGGCCCCAAAAATAGCTACAGATGAGGAAGATCGAACTCACATAGTAATTCAGCAAAATCCTTTTCCATCAGAAAAAGGGAGTAAGGCACCACTGTAGGGAGTTTATTCAGTGAAACAATTTATTTTTGTGAGGGAGTTAAAATAGGAAAGTGGATGGCTCTTTTCTTGAGTATCTGCAAGCCCTCACTATCCTTTTATTTGACTCTGCGCAGGCCTGTGATTGAACGGGCCCGAGTAGCCGTCCCTCGGTCTGCTTCCATCAAAGGCCAATTAAAGCAGCCTCGCTCCCTGTGCAGAAAGAAAAGGATGAACGAGAGCAAAGTAACACAGGGGAAAATGTGGTGCTATCTCAGTGCTCCTGCTGTTTGTTAGGTAGAGTCATTAGTGATTAAGTCTGACCCTAGGCTTCATCCTGTGCTTGCACTGCTTGAACATTCATTAGGTAAGCCATATCATTTTCATCTTAACACTATCAGATAAATTCAGGTGTCTAATTTATCCCACCTAAATTCTGGTATCCAGACAACTAGTTTTCTGAAGCTGTGTATGTAAGCAATGAAGAAGAAGGAGCACCTCCCAATGAGCGTTCAGACCACTGACTGACTGTTCTGGAAACCTAGTCTGAGCAAATGCCTAATCTGGTACTTCAATTTAGTCCCCAAATCTAATCTCTCTAAAGCAGAAAGAATCCAGGCCAGAGCACTAGTCCTACAAGCAGCTGCCATTAGTCTTTCTACATTCAGCAAACTACTTGTGTGTACAAAATTGATTGTGTGTAAGTTCTTATAATTCTAAGCATGGCAGATACATTCTTGAAACCTTTTCAACATCTGGCCTTTAAGAACAGAGCATTATGGAAAGTTGAGAAGATTTGTCTCAAGTTTCCATTACAGCGTGTATGATATACAACCATTTCATAAACATTCCCCCATGTTCATAAAAACGCAGAGGCAATTAGCACCCAGAATAGCTTAAAAGAGAGCACAAAAATAAGTTTGCATTTCTATCACCTATGCAAAAGGGAAGGCATGACCATTGTAAGAGGCTACTGAATTTGAACGGGAAGGGGGAAGTCCATTCTAGACCAAACTGCTACGTAAGCATACAGTAGAAGGTTTGAAATGGAGTTTAGCCACATGTGGAATCACTTCAGAATAACTGACTTACATGCAATGGCAGACACAAAAAGTGTCCAAAAAAAGTAACATATCCGTGAGGAATTCCTAGTGATGAACTAACAATCTGCCATTATGCCATGTTCTTTAAGAAAGGACATATGCATCCTCAACTCTCTTGGACATTTGGGAGATTTGGGTCTGTTGCAACCAACACAATATTTAGGCTGGAACTCACCCCACAAGCTGCAGCTGCCTGTGTTATGTACCAAGGATGACTTGCCTTTTGGGATGCCTGTACAGCCAGAAGAACAAGGCAAGATGATAGGAGTTGTCTTCTGACGTGACAGGAGATCTCTACCTCCACAGTTACTACAAGAGGATCCTCCATGACCTCAAGAGACAAGACATTTTAAGATCTAGAGGCTGAACTTTTCTATCCTTCATCTTCTGTTATAAAACAACAATGTATCCCAAAAATAAATTAAATTCCACTATCCTGAAATTACAAGTGGTTAAAAAAGTGCAGGTATTTCATTAAAACTCACTGATGGGGCCAGTCTTTTTTCAATGGTGCCCAGTGACAGGACAAGAGGTAACGGGCACAAACTTGAACACAGGAAGTTCCATCTAAACATGAGGAGGAACTTCTTTACTGCGAGGGTGGCAGAGCACTGGAACAGGCTGCCCAGAGAGGTGGTGGAGTCTCCTTCTCTGGAGACATTCAAAACCCGCCTGGACACGTTCCTGTGCAACCTGCTCTGGGTGGACCTGCTTTGGCAGGGGGGTTGGACTAGATGATCTCCAGAGGTCACTTCCAACCCCATATCATTCTGTGATTCTGTGATATTTGCCTCTTCATTGCACTTCTGCGTAAATTTTGTATCTTCTAATTTTAATTTGTTTTTAAATACTTAGGGGCATCAGTATTGATTCTAATTTGCCTGGATTTGCAGTGTTTATAGTCATTGTATGGCTATAGGATGTAGAAAAGCAAATATGAGAATAGGAAAGACACAGACTATCTTACTTTGGCTTTTTTAGATCAAAGTTTGCTAAAGGTTTTAGTGTTGTAGAAAGTCAGCAATATTCTGCCATGTGATGAAATCAAGGATGAAGAATGAAGCCAAATTACCAATATTCTAGCTTAGAAACAACAAGCAAATAGTTTTGCAGAATTATAAAGGTGTGTAAAAGGTCTCTTGGATTTAATGTAAGGCAGCAAATTTACTCTATGGATTAAAAGAAGTTTACATTTAAAGTGTGCATTTAAATGCACAGAGTTAAATTCTATGGAGTTGTTTCAATGTGAAAAACAACAGTGATTTATTTTTTTAAAATCTTTTCCTCCAAAGTTCAGGAACTTAGAGGGTCAGATGGGTTTTTAAAACATACAACTTCTCTAAAACTTCCATCTTATCCTGTTAAACTCTGAAAATACTAAAGCAGGCAAAACACATACATAAATGAAAGCTGAGCTTCCAGCTCTGGTCTCTAGCTGTGATATTGCCCTGGTACACAAGGCTGTATGGTGTCTCACACATTTGTTAAATGCCTATCATAAATACACAGACCCTGTCTATCCAAAACAATCAAATCAGATTCAGAAAAGCTTGCCTTAGTCTTCCTTGGTTCAGGATACTGCTCAGCTAATGTAACATACAGCCTACTGGTTTTAAGGTCACATAACCTCCAGCTATTTATTCATATTACAGTTTACTATAAACTAGCATACAATGTATTTTCCAATAGGTCTGCTACATTGAACAGCTCTGTCAGCCAGCTAGTTACAACTTAAACTGCTAATTTGGTAGTTGTAAACAACACAATTCTCTTCCGCCTATTTTTCCTGTCCTTATTCTTTTTAAAAACACTGAAAATTCTTATTGCTGGCAAACAAAGATATGACATTCATTTAGGCTTTCAGAAATGGTGACAGGATAGACTTGTGCATCCATACTGGATACTAAGAACATCCAGCCAGAGGAGTATAACTTACGTGACAGTTCACACATATATCACGTCTTACATGAAGCTCAGAAGAAGGAAAAAAAGAGTTTCATAGCAACTTTGGAGACAGCACATTTTTTCAGTGATCCCATTTGCCCTTCTGCAAGAAGAATACTTGAGCAGGTGTTTCAGTCAGTTTACCTTTCGATCCAGACTAAATGGCCTTTTCAGTCCAAGGGTTCTTCATATAAATGGCTTCATATCAGATGGGGAAATCATCAAGAGCAGAGATTAGATATAATATAAAAAGGTATTAATCTGAATGCTCTGAATGCTTGTAAAACCTCAGCAAGGTAAGAAGGCCACAAATGAGACAAAAGCAAAAACTTGCGGAAGGACACCCATGTAAAAGGTGAGCTTACATATCTGTAAGCTTAAGAATGAACTCCGAAAGCTTACCGTTTAGATCTGCTGTCCTGAAATTCTTGGTCTGTGGGTTTCTATTTCTAGCAGGTTGTTGCCTTTTTTAATCACAAAAGCAGCACAGATTCTACACCCGTAGCTAGATGAAAACGGCACAGGGTTTGCTTCAGCCAGCTCCCTAGGTTGAAACAGGCCACAGAATCATTGGACCAGCATCGATTGCTGCTTTCCTGAAAAGCACTTCATATTAGAAATGCTGAAAGACAGAGGCTTGAAAAAGACCATTTCTGGAGAAAGAAGTCTGTTGGCAAGGCAAGGCAAGAGTCATTAGGACTAACATACCAGTTAACGGGGAAAAAAACCCCAAACCACAAGATTTTTGGCTTGTAAACTCTTTTCCTGTCTTCACAGCTACAACAATACTACAATTTCTTGGTTAAAGACAGCTGAATGGGCCATCAGACCTTAATTTAGTTCCTGGCCTTGATTCAGATGAAGCGTATGACCCCTGAGATAACTGTTCCTAATATCTAAAATGGGGATGACACTGCTTCCATTTTCCAGGCCTGTTCATTGACACTGACTCCAGCCTGTGAAGGTCTCTCAGTACATAGACGGTCATACCACCCAACATGGATCCTGACTGGCCCTGCTGTTATACAGTTAGAGCTGAAATGGTGTTCCCATTTAACCAGATACATCAGTTAAACCCCCATTTGTCAGAGACTCGAAGTACAGACCTGGAGGGGTTGACCTACAAACTGCCCAGTGGAACAGCTTCAGATTTTCTGAAGCAAGAGGAGCACGCGCGCAGCTAAATAACTTCAGGGGCTGCCAGCCCTGATGTGCCTGTACTTCTCTGGAGTAATATGTCCAGTTCTGGGGTCCTCAGTAGGAGAAAGACATGGACTTGCTTGAGTACATCCAAAGAGGGACACAAAAATGATCAGAGCGCTGAAGCACCTCTCCTCTGAAGACAGGCTGAGAGAGTTGGGATTGTTCAGCCTGAAGAAGAGAAGGCTCCGGGGAGACCTTATTGCAGCCTTTTTAATATATAAAGGGGCTTTTCTGAAAGACAGACAGACTTTTTACCAGGGCCTGTAGTAACAGGACAAGGGGCAACAGTTTTAAACTGAATGAGGGTAGATTTAGATCAGATATTAGGAAGAATTTAGAATTTTAGAAAGGGTAGTGAGACACTGGAACAGGTTGCCCAGAGAAGTTGCCCCATCCCTGGAAGTGTTCAAGGCCGGGTTGGATGGGGCTTTGAGCAACCCAGTCTAGTGGAAAATTAGCCTGCCCATGGACTAGATGATCTTTAAAGGCCCCTTCCAGCCCAAACTGTCCTATGACTCAACAGTTTGTAACCTCTTTTAGGCAATTGCAATCCGTATCATTAAGGTGGAGAACGCTGTGTGGTCTCTACTGCCAAGGCAGATTTCACATGAACGGCAATAAGCTTCTCTTTATTTTCCATAAAATAGCCAGGCACAATTTTGCCCTTATTATGTCTTTTCTGATCACTATATTTTTGTACCTTAGTGTAATCAGAACCAGGAGGGATTATGCACAAACTTGCTTTCAAACCACCTACCTCCTCATCTCCGTCTTTGTATTTTACTATCTTGCCTTTCTTATACCACTGAGGTAGTACATAACACATGATAGGTACACACTGATATTTCAAATTTTGCCCTCAGCACAGTATTTTGTTCCAGGATAAAAAGTTCAAATAAAACATATCTGAAATCAGGAAGTATATTCTGGTATTTCTGCTTACAACAAATAAGATTTGAATTTTGCACATAAATGTGTGCAGACAGGCTTGTTGAGACAAGGTGTAAAGAACAAAATAAACAAATAAACAAAGACCACAGAGAGGACTTTATCCAAACTCAGCTCCAGAAATCGTCCAGAATTTGGCCAGAATGCCTTTGATTGGGTTGTTAGCGCTAATGTGGCTTGGTTTCATTTCTCAATCTAAAAAATAGGGTATTTGTACGATTCCATCCTGGTCACCTCCCCATATAAAATTGTATACATTTGGTAAATCTTCTGCATAAAAGGGACAACTCATATAGATGCCATGTTAGGGATATTATAAACAAACAACTGATAGAAGTATAAGAAGTGACTGATTAATTTTAAAAGTATAGTGAGAGAAGCTATTCTTTCAGGATGAGTGCCACAGAAGGCTTTTGCTACAGGATTTGGGATGTGCAGGCATTCTGGAGCAAGCAGTGTCAGTGAAGTTCTCAGATCAAGTCATGCATGGTTATAGACATTAAAACAAGGATCTAGATATATATAAAAAAAAAGATGTTTATCAGGTGCAGCTGAATTAAAAGCAATAATTTCCCATGAATTTAAATAATAAAATTTAGGGGGGAAAACTTAATGTTAACAGTCCTGGTCAGATCCTCCAAATGTAAACGTTTGGTAGTTCTAACATGTTTTAGTAAAAGGTCTGGTTTTCTTTTGTTTTGCATTTGATGCAACTTCTGTGGCTTTTGCTGTGTCATAGTCAGTATTTTCTCTGAAAAAAAATTAAATTGGTCAATTTTTAGTTTAGTTTAGTTTAGTGCATTAATTTCCAGGAAATGCTTTTCCCAGTTACATCTGCTAATATTTTTCTAAGAATATGTTTATTTTTCATAGTATCATACACAGTGTTTCCCTTGGGCTGTTTGTCCTTATTTTGTAAGGCAAAGGGAACAATATAATTATTCGGAAAAACGAATTGCTGCATCTCCCCAGGACAATTTTACAGCTCATTTTCTTATTTTCCAGAGAGCAGGAAGGGCAGCAGCATAGATATCCTATGCCACTTCAATCAGATCACAAAAGATCTAAAGGATTTTCCTCTTGACTCCTGCGCTTCTGCTCCAAATACAATGTAAGCATCCTTTGTTAGTCAACCCAAAGATCAACTTTGGGAATGGTGCTGCTGTGTAGACTTGTAAGTGCTGGACCTAGGATCCAAGCAGGCCCCAGACCTATTGCAATAACTTACCAATATGTATTTAACTATTAGTATTGCACTGGTGCCACTGCTGCTACAGTTCACTACTTGAATGGGAGAGAAGATATCCCTGGAGGTGTTCAAGGCCAGGCTGGATGGGGCTTGGAGCAACCTGGTCTGGTGGGAGGTGTCCCTCCCCATGGCAGGGGGGTTGGAACTAGATGATCTTTAAGGTCCCTTCCAACTCTAACCATTCTATGATTCTATGATATGAAAAATGGTTTATGCTGAAAATACTGATGGATGAAAATACTGAGGAATGGCATGTTGTCCTACTACAGTGAAGTTGGTTGAAGCTTTGCTGTTGCCTTCAGTGAAAGTAGGAACCATCCTCTTAATTTCTGGTCTCTGCTGCAAATCAGGTTGTTCCAATGAATTATAGATCAGAGCTTTAGGAACTCATGGGTAAATGTTAAGAGATTTGCACAATTAGCATGAGACGCACATATGTGTGACTAGGGAGACGAATCTTTCTGATTATTCATTCTGTTAATTTAAGATGCTTTCTTGTGTTCAGATACTTTCTGCAATATTCCCATGAGTAAGTTCATGATTGAGGTAAAATCCTGCTCCCTTTTCTTTTTTAGAAACACAGTCAAAAAAACCAGCCTAAGGAATACTATCTGTAATACCAGAAAATGGGAAGGAACACAGGGTTATAGACCTAGTTGTACAAAAGGGTTGCCTGGCCAAAACATTTGGAATGGATCATTAGGAAGTCTCCAAATGCTGAATTGAACAGCCAAGCAATACAATTACACCAATTGTTCTGCACTGAGGCAGTTTGTAGCATGCCTGTGAAGTGGGAGGCATTTCCCACGCCTGCTTTAGGCTGCGGTAAATCACCTAGGTTGTTCCACATCCTTGTGAGCTTACAGTTTGTCCCAGTGTACTGTAGATGGGAGAGGGGGGAAGGAGCATCCATTTGATATGCCTCATTTCCCTGACAGAGATGGCCATTAACAAAATACTGCAAACTAATCTCACATTTAAAAGAAGCATTTTCATTTTCAGGCTGTTCACTCACAGATGATAACGTAGAATAAATTTAAGTTACTTTCTCTGAGATTGTGGCAGATCACGTTCAAAACAACTGAATCAGGAGAAAAGGAAAGGAATTCATATACTGTCTCAAATTGAATCCCAGAGTAAATACATGGAGTTACACCCTCACTTATTCCAAGAATTATTTTATTTAGTTATTGTTGTCACTGGGAAAAGCTAATACAGTAATATGCTCATGCTCCAGACAATCTGCTTGATTGTTTTATATTCAGACTTGCAGACATTCATACCCTTATTTATTCCAAAAATGAATTTACCTTCCTTTATTTGGGAAACTAAAACAAAGGTATGCTTTGCTGTAGACAATCTTACAGATGGCTTTCTACCTGCTTTTTAAATTAATATTTCTGTATACTGCACTAAGACCATTTAAAAAAAGACATTAGCTAAACTGGGAACTACGAGAATGATCAGAGATCTACATCAAATACTCCTGTACTCTCAAAAACTACAGCAGTCTCAATCATTCTACATTGATGTGAACATATCCTCTTCAACAACTTTCTGTTCTAGAAAGTTTATTCATCCTTTTTTTGCTTCTTTTTTGTGTAACATAGTAGCAACACAGCATTGCCTTCTCTCTGAGGCCTGATTATTGTAGTTTAACAATTAAGCATTCTGCTTTTGTAGGTTGACTTCATACTACTACGTTTATGTTTTGTCATGTTTTTCATTTCTAGCACAAATGTAAAAAGCACAAGGATATATCAGATAAGTTGTGCTTCAGGAATGTCAAAACAGGCTTTGGACCAGAGTCTTTGTTTATATATCTGAAATCACTGCATATGGGTATCAGGTCCATGCACGCTGGTAAGAGTTTTCCAGATGCAGTCCCATTTATCTAGACTGCATATTAGATACCAGGATAACAGTAGGTTAATGGTGAAAGCCTACAGAAAGAAAAGTTAATTGCGTTCACTGTGAAAGTAAGAGTGTTTGTAAGAAACTGCCACAATATTCTACCTTCAATCATAGTGGTATCCTGTGTGTTGGAATGTTCATGGCATTGATCTGAGAGAAAGAAGGATAGGTAACTTTACCTCATATAAGAATATTACAGTAAGTGTGTCACAGGGCAAACATGAGTTCATTATATTCTATTAATGAATTACAGGTTCAATCTGAAGGCGTTATAATAGCCCTACATTCCACATATAAGTGTATATATATATATCATGCTACTTTGGAACTTCATTCTTTGGTCTAAAACAGATGAGAAAAAGCAACATAAATAAGATAAATGTCTAACATCCTTCTACAGCATAATTTCTTCCTTCAAAAACCAGCATTAATTTATGCTAGAAATATTCCTATCTGCCCTTTTTTGGATCATGGAATGCACTTTAGTTTTATCATCTCAATGCTCTTTTTGTCAGGCCACACTCCCTTGGGTAGGAGGGGCTGTTTCCCAACAGAAGAACAGACGACTCAAGAATTTGGAGCTCTACGCTCTAAGTGGAATAGATATTGCCAAGCCCTTTAGGGTCACATTTTTTGAAGGAGATCATCTTTCTTAGTCAAGGCCTGCTTTGCAGAAGCACCCAGCTCTCACACACACAAAACAGAGTGGCCAAATTTTTAAAAGCACTGAGCTTTTGGGTGTTGACCTGTTTTGCAAATCTTGCTCCAGCTCCAGGTTTTGAATACTGTAGATACTTAGCTGTAGGTTTTTTGGCTTTAGCACACAAATGCTGTCAAATTTCAGAAATCTGTAATGTAGATGAGGGCCAGTCATGTGGGACTAAACACACTGGTGGAAAAAAACTGAGGAACTGAGCCCTTGGTGAGTTAAAGTGTCAAGAGTATAACCATTATTATCAAATAAGCATACATCCCGGATTTAAAGAATATAAATATATCACATTGAAAGACACAAATTAACATACTACACAAACTATATTTGGAGTGGCACAAATTATTTACAGGTTTTGTAAAATTCTCCAAGGACAACTTCTGCCTTGCCTGATGCAAAGGGGAATACTGTATTAAATATAACAACAGCCTTCTTAGCCACACGTCTTTGTATTTATTACTCATAAAAAAAATATTATTTTTTTCATAAGTCTTAAAGCAGATTTCAAGTATTAATCTGTGACTTCTGTTCCAGTTTTCATAAGCAGTCACAACAAATACCTGCACTACATGTAAGTAACATGCATTAATGTATTTAACAGACTGTCACTGGAACTTACTGAAATTTGTTTCGACTTGGAGAAGAAATCTCACAACTGAAACACTTCTAACATTTAAAATGTTTTGTAAAAGACACCATCAAATGCCAAAAACATTTGATGCATGGTGGGTTATTCAGTACTCACATGGAATTTCTGTTCAGGCCAACAGCAAGAAAGCATAAGAAAATTGAGGTTGTTCAATTTTCTTGAAAATTGTGGGGTCTTGGAAAAAGAAAGAAGATGTATTTTTATGAGAAAAAGACAAATTCTTTTGTTTTTTCCTCTGAAACTGCCTCTTAAAAAGTAATTCATATACAAAACAAAAGGTATCAAAGTTCATCTGGCACAGTATAGGTACTTTAGTGTTTATATCACAATATTTGTATTCTGACACTTGACTTGAGCAGCTGCTTCTTAAATGTGAGTGTCCCTTTACTTCACTTACACTTCTTGGGGTTTCCTCCCCAGTTTTAAAATGCAGGCATCTAAGGATTGGGGAGAACATTGTTTCACGTTATCTTTAATGAAAAATTAGTTTCATAGCCTTCCTAGTTTAATGCAGGATATAACACAGGATTATTTCACTACAGACAGAGTTTGCTAAATACAATAAAATTACAAGATCATTACTTCTCCAGGGGCAGCTAAGTTCATACAGACCATCTTCATGCAGCCCTTGTGCCATATGATTGTAATTTCAAGGTAGAGACTTCAGAGTGTTTTACTGTCCATTAAAATTTTAGGATAGCTTATAGTGCATTTCTAAAAAGAGTTCCATGGGCCAAAATCCTCTGCTGCGTAGCACAAAGAGAAGCTGCTACAAGACACAGACAATTACAAGAAAAGCTTTCTCGTTCCTGCCTTCCTAGACAGAACTCCACATACAATTGACTTGTAGTTAAGGCCTTTAGGAGAACAATCACCATCTGCACTGGCTTGTCATCCATATTTCAATTATTAATTTTCATCCCTTCTTCCAATTAAGTGGGTAAAAAAGCTGCCTTCATAAAAAATATTGTGCATATTTATAATCCAGTTTATAAATAAATCTTTTTCATTGCTCTTTGTACTTAAAGATGGAAGAGATGTAATTTATACGTTAAGTTCTATCCGCACTCTGTAAATATTCTGCAGAAGTTACACAGAATGGAAACGCTGTGGTATAGCAGCTTTATCTCTATTATCCTGTTAACCACAAGACCCCTAAACTGTAAAGCCAAGAGCAATAAAGATCATCAGAAATGAATGCCGATAAAATGTTAACACCACACACGACATGATTATATCTTTTGCACATATAATGAAAATATTGTAAGCGTTGTTATTTTTTCACTCTGTTTTCCTAAAATATGGTACGTTTGCCTCCAAAACCCTCAGAGGTGAAAGGAAAAACACAAATAATATATTTAAAAAGTCACTAACTATAACCCAGTATAGCTTTTTTTAATGTGCAAAACTTAAAATTTTAAGACTGTTCCTCTAGAGAGTGTGAGTAACAAGTGCCATGTGTCCCAAAAACTCTGACTTTCTCCCATCCAACAGCATAAAGACTTGTTTCATGCAGTTCTTAAACAGCCGCTGAGCCATTGACTGTTGCAGACTCCTGGGCATCAGGCCAAAATAATTTGGGGGAGAAATTCCACATATGCAAGGGGGGGAAAAAAATGAAATTGCTCACTGGCAGAGATATATGTGTGTGTGTGCATGCATGTCTTGTTAAGAGTAGCTTTGAATTACTAAAAGAGATTATGAAAGCTCTTCCAGAGATGATGCATTGATGAACCAATTACACAGTCAAAGGTCCACGACCAATATGGGTTTATTTATGAGTATTGTCCAATGGTGTGTATATATGTACATAAGGACATTACACGTCCACACATGAGAATAGACTGTCATTCTAGAACTACTGAGAAAAATAGATGATCCCCTTACTGTGGCTCAGGAAATAAGTGCTTCCTTCTCCTGACAGTGAAAGCCTTAACTTCAGGACAAAGCAAGCCTCACGATACTCAGCGTAAGAGTTACCCTCCAACAGCCTTAGCTGCCAAAAAGCGGCAATGCAAAACACAGGCAAATTCCTAGATGTAGTTGGTCAGTCTCATACACACTGTCCATATTGAGGGACAATCCTCGTTTCCCCATCATCCAAGCCCAGGGAACACTGCTGATGTGCTGTGCAGTTCCCTCTCTGCTTGTACTCCAAGACTTTCCATCAGAAGGAAAGCAGGGTCTGCTAGGATTATGGTCATGACAAGCAGTAAGTTTGCAAGATATACAACTGGGAACCAAGACTCTGGAATACAAAGCAAAGGACATCTGC
>KZ505983.1:346919-431566 GCA_002844005.1 Limosa lapponica baueri
AAATTAGAAAATCATAAAGGAAATGGAGAAGGAATAATTTTAAGAATGAATTTTTCATTTTAACTTCATAAATGTCTATGAAGTAGTATTACTGTCACATCTGATTTTCATTGGCAATCTAACAAGTGATGCCATGGAGTCCATTCTGACATTGGAAATATTTACGTACTAAGAATAGAGAGTGAGAAAAAGCTGCCTAATATACTGATTCTTATCTGTGTGAGTAGTGTGGTTGATCAAGACGTCCTGCCCCTAGCACTTCCACTCTCAGGACAGGGGAAAACAGCTTTATCGAGGGGCTGAAAAGGTCTGAACGCACCTATGTGATATTATCAGAGTCAGAAAATGCAGTCCTTTGACACTCAAATGTAAGAAAATAGCAATGTTCTACACATGATAGTGGGTGAGAGAGAAAAAGTTGACAAAATACTTAAATTGAGTAAAATGACCAATGTATCTGCTGTGTTCTCTCAGCTGCTCATACCCTTAAGACCACATATTTAAACTGAATAGCCTTCACTGCTATGGAAAAAAGGAAAATGCCAGAAAAGACCTATGAAATCAGTTACAGAAAGAATTATATACGCAGAAAAGGGAAATCAAATGTTAAAACACAAAAAAAAATGCATGAGTTACCTAATTCAAATCTACATCTTCAAAAACTTTCTTCGTCCCAGTGTACACAGAAGAATTGCAATTCCATTTGTGCCTTCCTGTCTTGTGTGTGTTACGTGTTTGCGCACTGCCTGCTTTCCCTCTGGAAGATACCACACCATGTAAGAATTCAATTCTTTGATTTCTGGACTTGCCTGATACTGTGATAAACTGTTCTCCTGTCCTAATTGAATTCAAAAATATTTCTTAATACTAAAAAAATACATTGGCTCTCTTTCAATATCATCAAAATGGAAATAATTTTCTGAAAAGTTTAAGCGTGTGCCACATATGAAATATGTGTATTAGCTATGTATAAGTTGAGAAAAGAGGAGCTCTTGTAACCTTTTCTTTAGTTTAATTTGTCAAAGTCCTGTAGAATATAGTTACCTTAAAAAACAGCAATAAAAAATAATTTGCCTTAGGTGAAAGTTCTTACGTGATTGTTCTCATTAACTACAGCTTAATAACCACTCACACAAGAAAGGCTTTGCTGGACTGGGTCTGCCTAAGTCTGGCACAGAATATTGTACTGAAGAATCTGAAAGCTGGAAAGCATAGAAACACCAGGAGGTAGGTTACCTAATGATTTCCCATTTGGGAATCTGGTTGAATAAATACATTTTCTGTGAGTCAGAAGCACCATTTGAGAGCCTTGTCCAACATCTTTTGGTGGCTTGCTGCAGGAGGAGCTACGAAAAGGGAGGATAATGACTAGGAGGTGAGGGTACAGAAAAGAGAAGTTTAAGCCTATCTATTCTGGAATCTACTAAGCAAGGGCAGAAGTCAGACAGGTATGTTTGGAGAGGTCCGTATTTCTGTGCACAAGTGACAGGGCAGTCATGCCAATGCAGTGCTGTGACTTCTGACTTCGTGGTCTGTATAATACACTGACACATTGTCTTCGTGTTTCCAAACCAGCTGAAACTCATACAGATTACACACAGAAACCACGTTTCTTCAAATGTACGCTAAAAGTCAATTGTCAGGTCTCAACCTTTTGCTCAGAAAGACGTATTTTATCAAGCGAGTCTGAAAAGTTTATTTTAAATGTTTACTTAATTATCATAACATCAAATAAAAGCAGTTCTGTTTCTGCAGCACTCTGAACATGCCGTATGCCAAATACAGGCACGTGTCATTTGGGACACTTGTTCATTGAGGCCAGGTAGGTGGAAGTGCAGGTGCACGCACTGGATGTGAGAGCTATTTCTTTGCTTCACTCTCAGAAGCGAGCAGCACCTCTGCTCCTCTGCAGGTGCTCTCCTTATGGCCGCCGTGCTATGTGTTGTCAGATTCCCAGGGGGAACAGGTCTCTCTAGAAAACTTTGTAAAGGTCCGCCTCCTAGCTCAGCCTTTATAAGATGAACTATGTTCAACAGTACCGTGTTTACAAGAAACACAAGTAGGTTCAAACAGGAATTATTTAAAAAATAATAATTCAGTATAGCTACAAATTTGATTTGCCTCTTATCTAAAATGTAAGACACTCAAATTAAAAGATCATCAGTCCTGCCCGTTCTTCATGTAACTCTTGTAGAAAAGAAGAGATATGAAGTGGCCTCAGACTTTGGCCAGAACTTGAGGGGAGTGACAGAAAGGGGGAAAGATACTCATTATTTCAAATGCACCATTTATCATGTCTTAATTAAATACAGCTCAGGAATTTCCCCAGAGGTGTAGAGGGAGGACCACAGAGCTTGTGACAGACATTTAGGACTCGTAGCCACAGTACTGTATCTTCCTATCAGCATGACATTCTGTATACAACAGGCCACTCTAAATTAAGCCAAGTGCTGACCACAACTGTTGTTTCACCCAGTTTTACAGCATCCTGCTCTGTCCCACCTAATGGTCCCATTCTATAAAATTGGATGTGCTCTGCCTTGGACTTCTGAGTACTTTAAGTTGTCCTCAAGCTGCTTATTGCCTAGATTTTCATCTTTATGAAACACAGAGAAATATATTTTGTCAAAAAGACTTGTAAACCCTGCAAATTACTACTTTGAAATCCTCATATGCTAAGGTCATGTATAATTGCAAAAACTCTGATGATGCTCATTCATGTTTAATTGTACCCAGCAGCTCAACAGGATTGCTCGTACGAGTAAAGTAAGGAAGGAGTGAGAGTTAGCAAGATCAAAGGGCTGTGAAACTATTCTCTTCTTTCTAGTTTATAGTAAAGGCAGAGAGGGAGTGGCTTCTAACAATCATGGAGGTCTTTTCTTGAAGAGACAGCTTAATCATATTCTATCCAACAAATGCCACCAGGAAAGTTGAGAGCTGTGGCTGCTGCAGACTCCACTTATTTTCTCAGACTCTGCTCCTCAAGCTGTCCATGCTTACTTCTGTTGGCTTACATTTGCCTGGACCTTTTTCATGTACCAGCTGGTATTTACCCCCAGTGTGACACATTGTAGATAAACTGACACAGACTATGCCCACTCCCCAGTTTTACACAGATTACAGACACTTATTACAAACAAACAAACAAAACCAAGCTATGCAACTGATGTTCATCTTTTTTAAGGACTGCATTTGCAAGGAAAAGGACTGTTATAAAAAAAACCAAAAGAACCTAAACAAACAAACAAACAAAATACCAAGACAAAACAAGACAAAAACCTGAGAGGATTTAAAAAAAAAATCTTTCAGTAGTTACTAAATTTATTTAATAACATGTTTTTAATATGCTTTTTTACGTACTGAATTGCGATGTAATTTCAGTTTCTGTCTCAATAATATTCTGTGTCCATAGTTCAGGTTAAATATCTCTTGAAGTTAATAAGAGTCTTTCCTTTGCACGAAAGTGAGGATTGGGCTAAGTCCCCTGTGCTCCCGACTGATATGAATAGCAGTATTCACTGACCTCCAGTTTTGCTTCAGCACCTTATTCTTACTGCCTTTTGCAATCTTCTCCTCCCTTTAGCAAGAATGTTTTTAAACTTGAGCTCTTCATTTCCAGTTCCAGTGTTGAGGGACTAAATTTGAAAGAGCTTTGGCTTTCATTAGTAAATCATCAGTACCAACAAAACCACAAGCAACAAAAAAAGCACATCAGCATGCTTTTCAGCACTGTCGCTAACTGACATCTTCTCCTTCCCTGAGCTTTTTGTGTTTTGGGGGATTTTTTGTTGTTGGTTCTTTAATCAGTGAAACTAGACTATTGAGCTGTGAGAAGGAAAAGAGAGCCGGTCCTTTCATTTTATAATTAGTAGAAATTCAGTAGTAGCATTAACAGCTGTCTCTTTCAAAGAAGCGCTTAGCATCATCTATGCACGAGTTATAGCACAGATTGGGAAGAAATACTAGCAACAACATGTTTCACATCCATACTGGTGACACACTAGCAATTGGTTTTGGCTAAAGGACGGTCCAAACTCATTGTTTGGGCAGGCTAATGGCTTTGTTCGGCTCTTTTTGAGAACGTAACTTTTCATTTTTTACTTTTTGATTAACAATGTGGAGGAAAGAACGCACAAGAGAAGCAGACAGAAAGACAGACAGAGTGTCCCACATGATGAGATCAATTAGGCAATCATTTTGGACATGTTCAGACAAAGAAGGTGGTCTCCTTGGAAACTGCAATCACATGCACACACACTCAGAATAACTTCTCCCACGTTCTATTCTCTGCTCGGTACAACAAACTTGGATGTAAGCTCCGAGGGACAATCGCACATCCAGTGTCGACAGACTTGTCAGCATTTCAAATTCCACAAAACAGGCCCCCTAGCCTCCCCTCTGACAAACTTACCACAGATTGGAGTATTAAAAGGTGTATCAGGAGGGTTACAGGGAGGAGGCAAGCAAAGCTTCCAATGTTTAAAGCTGAAAAATGTGACTTTCTGGAAAGCAGTATGATATAAAAATATGTCTTAAAATATTGAAAGGCTTCAGAAAACTCTCAGACATAAAATAAAACAGTTGAAGAATGTTACGTCTCTAAAATGAAATAGCAAGCTTACTACTGGGACAAGGAAAACCCCCAGATACTAAGTAGATATTTTCTTTTCAATTTGAAAAGTAAGGGAAACAACATTTTATATACACATTTGCAAAAAATTCTTCAGACCGCAGTGTTTAGCTTTACCAGAAGTATTTTACTACTGAAACAAAAACCAACCACCCCCTTCTTCAAGACTGTGATATAATCTTTAACGTCAAGAGTGATAGTCAGACATTACAAAAATTAGCATTGACCATATTAACTATTATACTGACAAAAGGTGGCCATTTAAAACAGATGAGAGCAAGATTGAACTATTTTTTTCAAGACAATTACATAAACTTAGGATCCTTAAAAATAAAATGTTTCTTAGTCTTCTATAACATTAGCATACATACTGGAGTTTTTACAATATTTAATAGCTTTCATTGTGTTAATTTCTTTGTATTAAAAATGTATCTCACAAGAGTGTAGTATAGCTTAATTAATATAAGAAAGAGTTACATAGTGCTCAGGCGAAACACAAACTGTAACACAGTTTTATATAACAAGAGGTGAAATATCTTCCTTAGCAATCTCTCTATATATAGGCTTCAATTAACTTAAAATGCACTTTACTTTTTCAGGCAAAAAGACAAAATTTTCTAATTGGAAGCTTTTATAACCAAAGAGCGCCAACATAAGCACTGAAATTGCCAAATAACCCTGCAAGAAAAAAGATAATTTACCAGAGCTCCCATTTCACCCAGTACAAAAGTTCCATACTGGAACTCCCTGCAACTCCTATGACAGCAACTTGAAAGTTAAAGTCACGGCACGACACGCATCTTGAGACTGTAACCATCAGAGGAGCCCAAACCTACAGTCCCGTACTGCTTGAGTTACTGTGAACTCTTCAGCTGTTCAATGACAAAGGTTTATTAGTGTTGGGACTAAACAATAAAGGAAGAGGAATTAGTCCCACATACTATGCCAGTAATTATACTGGTAAGGACATTCCTTTTTCAAATGGCCCTCCAGATGCTGTAGTAAGTTTCTCTTTTGCCATCTGAAAGCAGATGCAAATTGGAGCACAGAAAAAATCATCACAAATTCTTAAAAAAGGATAAAATATAGGCAAATCTGATCCAAATTTAAATTTTGAGATAAACCCATGTTTTACAGTAAGCAGGTCTAATGGAAAAGTTTACACAGGATTCTCTTGCCATCTTGCTTCCCTTGGGAAGCATTTAAAAGGAAGGAGCACACTTGTCCTCTCCTTCTGCCAAGCAGCTTTTTGCAAAAGGTACGTGTTGCAATCTATTTCTTTTTAAACTTAGCCTGACTCATATAAAGCACGGTTTTCTTGCAAGAAACTGCAAAAGCTCTACTCCTCCAAAGATTCAGCTTCATGACTTCATCTATTTAGTTTTGCAACTACAACACATCCTGCCTCTAAACTATAAGTGGTCAGGATTAAAAGCATAAATTCCTAAATTCCTAAAACTACAAAGAAAGTATTTTCATTAAATTAAAAAAGGCCAAAGATACAGAGCTCCTGATGACTTCAACATGAGCCTTATGGGCTTCTGAGATGCCCCATTTCTGCAACAGTCCCTGAGCCAGCCTCTGCATACGCTCAGCGTGTGTTACTTGTAATCTCAGATTAAGTACAGGGCATTGCTGTCTAAGGATACACAGGAGGGGATTCTTGGACCAATTTTCAAAGTTACATAGCTAGCCTTGCCAGCAGAAGGTAAAATTGACTTGTGGATCTTGACAATCAGATCTCTGTGTGCTTTTAACAATAAAAACTTCAGAAGGTGAACCACTAAATTCTTATTTTCAAAATTCAGAATTTTTGGCATTTGATTCTATTGTCCTGATTTAATTGAAACATTTTTCATACAGAATGATGGAAATAAAATCTAAAAATTATAGCAGTCCCCGTAAATCTTTCCAGTGCAACTGGTCATATGAAGTATTTAAAGTTTTTCACAAGAGTGACCCATGCATTGTGGAGATTCTTCAGTTCAATCTACTGCTTAGAAATGCTCACAAGCCGAGTCACACAGGCAGTCAAAAGTATGCAGGGCATTTTAAGAGTTCTTCTTGGCAATTCGGTATCTCACATTAATAGAGGATGTTAACAATTTGATTCTAAATCCTTGCATAAAGGCGATCCCACATTTAAGGCAAGTGTCTCTTTCTCAGGGACTGATGCAGACCCAGAACAGTTTTCTCTTCCACCGCCTGTGCTGCCAGGCTTTCTTGGGGAGACCTGCTGGCCAGCTGAAACAGTAAAATTCTAACAAGCTGGTGGAGTGCCTGCAGAAGTCAGGCATTCTTACAGAGACCTCGGCTTTCCCCCACTGCAGACTCACAGAGCTGGACTGCTGGGAGAGTAAGGGAAGGAGGCCGGCTGGTCAGAAAGAAGAATTCCTTTCCAGTTCCTTTCCCCTCACTCTTTCTATCACCCACCTTCCTAGACAGCCCGAGCACTCTATGCTGAGAGAGGTGTTTTGACTTTTCCCTGTTGAAATCTGTCATGGTTTCAGCTGGGATGGAGTTAACTAATCCATTTCAAGAGGGATATATTTTGTTGTTGTCATTATCCTTAAGTATTGAAAAGACCCTCAACTTGAATGAAAAATTTTTTTAATGTTTAATGTGTTAAGTAATCACACTACATTCATTTCTACTTCAAATTACTAGAAAGGACACATCATACACTGGTTGCAAACCAAAATACCATCCAGTCTCTTTTTAAACAGGAACATGGTTTTCTTTTTAAAACTAGGAACTGACCTCAAATCCAAGGACTCCATAAATATCTTGTGATACAACTGGTTTTACTTTACCATGTGCAGCCAGGAGAGACTGTCCCTTCCTAATCCAAGATGCAAAGTCCCATAACAAAAACAATTACTTCTGCCTGATACAGTATTTGACAGGTAGTCTGCCAAGCTTTTTATCAAAGGCTTAGAATTTCATGTCTTATATTTTTGCTCTCTATCACAGAAAAACACCATTATCAAAATACTGATAAAGACCAAACTGGCACTTGCAGTAGCATGGACAGTACCTTCTGTCCACTCTAAAGTCTTCCTTGCTGGCTACCATCAAAGTCCTGCCTTTGCTCAACAGCGTTCCTTTGGAGGAATTATTTTCCAAAGCAATTAATACTCTGTACCTTTCTATCAAAAGTGGATGTAGCCCAACTCTGAGTAGAAGAGAGCATGCGTGGGACTGCATAAACCACACTGGGGAGTGCTGATGGAGAGTCCTCCAAGCTCCAGAACTACTGACCAGTCTATGGCAGTTCACAGGGCTTTCCCCAGCCAGATTCCAGAACAGGCTTTAATTCTGCACCAGAATACTTATACGCCTTGCAAAGGGCTTCATACATGTTTTACAGATTAGGAAAGCGACCTACAGATAAATAATTTCATCAGTGTTATGCACACAGAGGTCTATGACAAAGCTGGGAATGGAATTATTTCATTTTACTGCCCCAAACTCCGGTCCTTCAGTCATCACAGTCTCTCAAAGACCAGTCTTAGGCTTTATCTAAATGTGTGTAACTCCTTCAAAATGCACCCTCAGGTATGATTTGGTGCATTTATGGTGTTGTAGCTCACAGATATGGCATAAAAAGAAATTTTAAGAATATTGCTCTTTCTGCTGTAAAAGGCAAACTTTTAACACAATTAGTTAAGATGTTAGAAATTCACCCTCAATATTCCTGGCTCAAAGAATTAAATAAATAGTAGGCAAGAACATGCAATATTATGCTTTCAATTAGGTAAACACTGTCACTTAGAAGCTTGCACAGAACCAGTAATCCTATGACAGAAAATCACTGTTGCTGTTCAGCGCAGAAAAAGAGGTTCAATAAAAAAGTGAAAATTGCTCCTTCTTTACAATTTCATATATATGCTTCTGTACTGACTCATTCAGAAAAGCTCTTAAGCAAAGGAAATCAGACTGAAGCCAAACTACAAGCAATTGGCATAACATAAGCTTTACTGTAAATTCAGTAAAAGCAATAAAAAAAAAAATAAACCATTGGTCAAATCATAATATTAACAGCTTCACGTCTACTACCTAGGAAGTTACAATATATCACATATTCTCTCATGACCCTATACCCATATGTTTAGGTACTCTAGTTCTGTGCATATGGAAAAAATAAAGCACTTCTTTTTACTGCCGCAAATTTCCATACACTTTCCATTCTCTTTTAAATGGTTGACTCACACGAAAGAAAAGATGACATAGATACTGTGGTGGGATCACTACTTTTTCTAACCACATCACAGACACATGGAGAAATGCTAAATGGGGCTTAACAGTGTCTTGGTGTTGCCAAAGAGTCGATCAGATGCTTTATTGGACAACCACCTATAGAGTTTGTGATGAGTCTGTGATGACAGACATGGTTCCACTCCCGCTCTCTAGCATAAGCTTGCTAAAAGTTTGGCAACACTGGCCCAAGTAACCTGATGTCATGGATGGAAATATCTGACATGGTTATGATTTAGTAGCAATTAAAAATTTATTAATGATTTGAGGTAGATCAAGAGGTTAAGTTTTAGCAGCACTTAATCATTAACTGATCTAAGGATTTGCAAGAGGATTGAACAAAATAATTGAACAGAGACTTAATTATAGATTTGAAAATGGCAAGATTCATACCTTAAAGTAACTTAGTATCTCAAATCAATACGTACACATATGAGCACAAACAGACAAACACACACCACTTGAGGAGTTGCACCCACACCCGAGTTTTTAACTGCTAGGCTCAAAGGTCCCTTCGCAATGGGCAACTCTAATGAGCCATTTTCACATACTTGGATCCTATAAAGTATAAGAACATCCACACCCATAAGCGCTAGCGTGTATGTAGAGAGGTGGAAGAAAGAAAGACTAGCCTATAGTTAATATTTCCCTTTGAGTTTGGAATAATTACTCATAAATCATCGGCCTTCCTCAGCGGGAGATAACTGAGACTCAGCGGGGGTTGACTTGCCCGGCCTTTTAATCCTTGAGGTTTAAATTGAGGTTGAGCAGTGTCCCAGCTCAGGGGAGATGCTGGTCACAGTCCACTGCAATTCAGAAGAGCTCAAAGGGTTTCGCTAGAATTGCTACATATAGGGCCAAAGATAATTGACTTCCGTCAGGTATTTTTCCTGACGGTCCAACTTGTACCATGGGATATTCTGGTACTTTCTACCAGTTGTGCAAGTCCAGAACTTGCTAGATCTCAGAGTTCTGGTATCACCCCCTGCTTTGGGCCATGATCCAGGTAGAGATGTACTAGGCTGTCAGGGAGTGATTGATTGTCATTACCATTTCCAAGTGATAGTGGAAGCAGGAGCCAGGCGTGTTAAGGGAGTGCCATAATGCTCTGGTCCTTTGCCTTGTGCAATTCATGCCTGACTTTTCCTAGGTTGGTATGTGGCCTAGGGATGGGGAATCACACCAAGCACAGAGTGGCCAAAAGAAGTGGGGAGAGGGTAGAGGGAGGCAGGTACGCGTTAGATGTTGCACCACCACACCTAACCAGATTGCTTTCTGCTACTTTCCTTTTCTTGGATGGAAAAAATGAAGACTGTCACAATTTATATCCAAAAAATATTTTGTGTTTCTTCCCACAGAAGAAAAATTGAAGGTGCGTCATTCTGTATTGTTGAGCTTGTGTTCACTGAAGTCAATGAAACATAAATTCCAGAGGTTGCACTGAGCCTTGGATCAGGCTCTACAGGCCTTCTAAAGTGGCATATCAAAGCAGAAACATATGAGGTGATCTTCTTGTAAAAAGTTGTGTGTTAAATAACTGACAACTTTTAGTTACAGAAAGCCACTTAGCAATGCACTTGAACAAATAAAAAGATGGAAGCTGAACCCCAAAAGAGCTGTGTAACTCATTTTAAACAGATACAGAATATGCATTCATTCATATGCATTCTATGTTGGCAAAAGGGCTTTTTCTGTTACATTTTTCTAGCCATTTATATATATACATATATATGAATTTCTAAATAGCTCCATAAGGTCGTATCACAACATGGTAGCATATACCCAGAGATGAAAGTGCAGCCTTAGCTGGTGCTCTTTACAGTGTCAGCTGCCTTTCATACACATGAATTTGGGACTCTTGTTCAAATAGCCTATCTTTTCGGCCCAATGCCAGGCATTTTACAGTGTTCTGAGGACAAGTGAAGTAGCTGAGGACGGACTGGGTCACAGCCCTTACAGGTTTACTGGAAGGAAGGATGCTCTTTGGCCTCATGGTAAGATGGGCTCAATTTTTCTCGCCCAGGAGAAAGTTGCTGAAGTTTGTGCCCAAGGCATGGATTTTTATTGAACTCGCAATGTGGTGTGGAATTACGCTCCATGTTTTAAGTCTCTACTATACTTAACCTCTTTGTAAGGCACTCTTAGTAAGCTCGTATATTAAGCAACAACTCAGAAGTCTTCAGAAGCAACATCTCCCCAGCATAGAGAAAGAATGATAAAGTAGAATTCCTCTCCAGCTGTGTACAGCTGTGCATATTTCAACTACTTATTACAAAATCCAAGAATAATTGAGTTTGGAAGGGACCTCAGGAGGTCTCAAGTCCCACTTCCTGCTCAGTGTAGGGACAACAATTAGGTTAGACCAGTTTGATCAGGGCTTCATCCAGATGGGTCTTGAAATCCTCCAAATGTTGGGACTCCACAACCACACCGGGCAACCTCTACCATTGCTTGACTGACCTCATGGTGAAAGTTTTTCCTTATATCCAGTCTGAACCTCTCATTTCAATTTACGTTCATTGTCTCTGTACCCTCTCATCATTCACTGCTGCGACTCCATCATCTCAATAACCTCCTTGTGGATACTGGAAGGCTGTTATTAGATTCCCCTGCCTCCCAAAGCTTTCTCTAGTCTGGGGTTAACAGACCCAGCTTCCTCAGCCTCCCCTTCTAGGACAAAAGCTGTAGCACCTCGACTATCATGGTGGCCCTTCGCTGAACTCTCTACAGTTTACCAACACCTTTCTCATACTGAAGGGCCCTGAACTGGATAGAGTTTTCTAGAACAGGTCTAAAGAATAAGTATGTAAAGGGGGATAATCTCTTCCCTCAACCTACTGACTGTATTCCTGTTAATACAGCCAAGGATGCCATTAGCACACCTTTCACTGCCAGGGCACAGGACTGGCTCACACTCAGCTTGCTGTCTGCCAAGGCCCCCTGGAGCATTCCCGCAGAGCTGCTCCTCCAACCTTTATCACTGTAGGGGGATTCTTCCCTCCCATGGACAGGACTTTGCATTTATTCCTGTTGAATTTTGTAGGGTTCCTGTTGGCCCACTCCTCTCTAGGTCATTCTGGATGATCTTTCTGCCCTCAGGACTGGTCCCTACAATACCGAAAACTTCATAAATGTGCAATATATCACCTCCTCTGGGTCACTGCTAAGTGTTAAACAGGACAAATCCCAGAAGAAACCTCTGTGGTGCTCTTGTCACTGACCTCCTGCTAGAGTACGACCCATTAATCACTACCCTCTAAGTCAAATCACCCACCCATTTTTATATATTTTATTTATTTGTCCACCCACCCTGATCATAATATTCTAAATTGGACACAAGAATATTTGGAGACATTGTCCAAAAAGCCTTGCCAAAATTAAGATAAATGACATCTACTGCTCTCCCTAATCCACAGCTTCATCCAGCTGTTTTATCATAGAGGGCAATCAGTCTAACCTTGGTATATCCATGCTGATTGTTTCCAGTCGTCATCATCTCCCTCCAAATTATGTATTTTTGTTTATTATTTACGCAGTGCCCCAAAGTACTATCCATAAGCTCTGTGTATGTAGAAGATACCAGCCCACAGGCCTTGTCACTGCAACTAGCAGCACAGAGGGTGCTTCAAGAAACATTATCGCTCCTGTACACACTCCTGTGAAAGTTATCACTCCTGTGAAAAAAAGCCTGTTCATTTGCACCATATAAAGCTTCACTGCACAGTATTTGCTACAGCATTCGACTTCAGTCACGAAGAAGAGTGTGTATGCATACATGTATATGCACGTATGCATTTATTTATAGACGCATATCTAAAGATAAACCAGTCGATCATTTTTCATCTTTAGTTGTCAAAATTCAGTGTTCACTCATGTGCCTTTTAGATTGCTGGTCAATTCTGATTTGATGAGGTATTTTAAAAATTCTAGTGTGCACTATGAAATCTAACTGAAAAAAGTAAGACACATAAACCATTTCTTATTGCTTCCAAAAGAATAAATATTAATAACTGACTCTAACATGTATATACTACATACTGTAGTACACACTGCAATTCTTACGAAAATATTCCATGGCACTTAACATGACGGTAACAACCAACAGTTAAATGCAGTGGTCCTGCCACAGTATTACAGATGCTTAACTAAATCTCTCAAAAATAAAAAGCATGGTAGTGAAACGTATATGATTTTAGAATAATTTCTACAGAAAAGCACATATTTATTTAATCCTAGTGAATTTCTACAGCCCTTTCCCACAGACGGATATTGCCCGAGATGAAAAATAACACATTCAACCTTCTTTTAGCAAGTCTCATACCTGCATGCTCTTGAGACTACATTCTTGTTTCTGCTAGTAGGTGTTATATAAATTTGTAATACAGACCACCTGATAATCATTTTCCAAGACTGCTTCTTCCACATGAACAGAAATAAATCCTCAGCAATCCTCATAATAAACCTATTATGTCACAGCCTAAAGACGGTAATTGAAAATCATGCCTAGAAGTACAGTGAAGTATCCAGAAGCAGCATAAACATAATGGAAATCTTAGGCAGAAGTGTAAAACTCTATAGGACCCTATACCACATCTGACTAGGATCAGAATTGCTGCCAAAAGCGATAAACTGAGCATCCTATGAGAAACGTAGTATAAAGCAACAGAAAACTGACCTTACTAAACACACTGTTTTTCCAAATGTCTGACCCTATCAGTAGGGTTTGGGTTGCCTTTTTTTCAGTTTACATTTATAAAATCACTGTTGCATTGATAATCAATTTTGCACCCTTAAAAACTGAGGAAACTAGAAACACTACTTTTTGAGACATTCACCATGGTTTCTGCTCTACTGACTTGAAGGAAAACATATCTAAGAGTGAATTGTCTTGAAGTCCATTTTAAATTACAGTCACAATAGTGCAATTATTGAGAAACAGATAAATGTCAGTTACTTTTGATGCTGCAAACCTATGAAAGACTGAGCTGGAATTTATTCTACCTTTCTACCTCATCTACATTTTCTACTATGTGCTACCTTATTTAAAATACACTGGTGACATTGGCTGCATCCTGATTAATGGCCACGGTTTGATGTTCAAGTTTTAGATTGCTTTTGCACTCAAAAGAGAAACACAGTCCCCTGTTGATATTTAACATAAAGGAGTTTTTATAAAGTGATTGAAAGATTTAATACAGAATCTGAATGAGATATAGCAGTAAAAACTGCTGTTTGCTCGGTTTTTCCAAAAGCTACTTTTTAAAAAAAACTTGTTATTAAATTCAACTTATATCACTCAGAACTCAACTTCCTATAAAGTTATTTTTAGAAAAGCATGTACTATTTAAACATATTTTATTATCAGAAGCCCTCCTCTACTGTATAGTGTAGGTACATTAGCTTCACAGAAATTTGCAATAGGAATATCTGGGAAAAACTACATGAGGTAGTATTTTCTGTCTGTAACTTCAAGCAAAATTTCTAATACTGCAATTTGAAAAGAATGTCTTTCAGATATTTGGTTGTTAACAAACCCCAGTAAAAAGTTTCATTTCAAAACTGATATGAAGTATTTCAGTTCATAAGCTTTGAAAACATTTATTTAATGTTTGAAAAACTTCAAAATGGGAAAGGAAAACAAGAAAAAAAAGCAACTGACAGATAAAGAATGGTGGGATTTTGGTTTTTTTTAAAGTACAGTTCAAATGACACAAGAATAAAACCAATTCAGCAGGAGTCCTTCTATTTTCATGAAATAATACAATTTCAACAACCTGTATTTTTTGTTAGTTTCCTACATACTTTAAAAAAGCCATCCCTTCCAAAGTGGAGGAATTTTCTGAGATTGCTAAAGTAGCTCTATGGATAGCCTTTCGGATCAAAATTTCACAGAAATCTGCAGTAACATCTCCCAACCTTTGCTAAGAATAAGGGAGAAGATCTAAAATGGACTATGAAAGAGGATCTTCCAAAGCAATCTATTACACAAAAGTTAGTTGCGTATCACACAGCTCTCTCAATATCAAAAGCATGCGGTACAGCCAAGGGCCTATTACATAAAATATTTCTTTTCTGAAGTCAAACATCTCTTAAAAAATAAACCTCTGTTTCTATGCACTGTAGTATGCAGGTATGAGTAGCTCCTTCATAAAGTCAAAAGTGATCTGGTCAGAAGAGACAAGTCTGCAAAACAGGTAAATGAAAGGCACAATATAAACTTCACTCCAGTAGCACAAAGAGCTGGAAGAAAGGATTAGCAATTTGCAGAACAACAACGCAGAAGAGTAGTGTGTAGGAAGACCAGAAAGAAGACTGGAAACAATACTATAGGTAGCTACAACAGCATCAAACCTGTATCCGTTAAGTAACTACAATTACATATTGCAAGATTAAGAAATATGTTATCAGTCTCTCAGGACCATAATTTCTCCTTCTGATGTACTGATCTTTGTTTTTGCTTACTGGCATGCATCAAAATTTTTCAATTAAATTGAGCTACTCTATTTACAACTGAAATTATGCCCCTTCCATGGGAAACATTATCAACTCCGTTTCAGTGACTCTACACTCCTACTGACCAGATTCATAACAGACCCATTGAGAAGGAAACACACTAAAGTGAGTTTTCAAAGCTTTTACTCATTACATTGAATATCCTTCACATGCTGGGAAAGCCAAGATACTGTTTAACTCCTGCGACGTTGCAGAAGCCCCTGCTTGTCCTGACAAGACCACATTTTTTTTTTTTCAGAAAACAGCATGGGGCTATTGAATGGACTCTAGTTTCAGATTGGCAGTGATTTTGGACTAAGAATTGCCTTTAGCCTCATGCAAGACATTAATGAGGTTGACAAATCACATTTTATATATATACTTTTTTATATTTATATATTATATATAGCCTTAACATACCACATTTAACTGTAAGTGTAAGATGCTTACAACCTAAAGTAAACTTCATAGTCACTCTCAATTAGAAGACCCATTCTTCTTAGTCATCTACAGTAAAAAGAGGAGTATCCAGGCCACGTTTTGGAATGTAAGGCAGTATTCGCACAATTCCAGATGCCACACCCTTTTGAGTTTTGCACAAGCAATAATTTGCTTTGTGTCTTTATTAGCAGTGCTGCTTAAAGATCTTATTCTAACACCTCACAGCCTGCCTTCTACCCTTCCAGCTGTATCGGAATTCATATGGTTTATTTTCTAACGTAACAATGATTGTCATAGTTTCCCCTCAATTGGTAATACATGCGTAAGCACAAAAGACGTGGATGCAGATTCCAGATTAAAATTACATACAAGATTAAACATACAGGATTAATACAGACAAACAGGAGGTAAATTTGTTTGAAAATCCTGATGACTACCCGTATCTACCTAGAAACACTTCCTACAGTAAATGTTGAAGAGAGTGCAGGTCTAGTAAAAGTCCTTTTTGTTCACGGGGAATTCAAATGAGACATGGAAAGTCAGACATAGCACTGTCATGTAATACTGCAACTTCATCCTAAATTGCCTGAAAACTTATAGCCACAAGGTTCAAATGGATATAAACTAGTTACAAAAATTCTCTCCCCTTTTGAGACAGCTCAAATCGTCACTTCACTTAGTGTCTCTCACCTGGAAATGGCCACAACAAAGAACTGATTGGTTATTTTTGAAAACGGGAACTGTAAAATTTTGAATTTGGAGAAAAAGTGTGTAAGCATACAGAGGAGAGACTGGCTGCAGGTCAACTAACTTCTCACTGACCACAATTCAGGCCTGTTCTGAGTGTAAATGTGTATCAGCTAATGACATCCAGCACAATGTGAATATGAAATTGCAGAAAATTCCAATCCACATATTTACAATCACAGCATTTTAAAGTACAGAATAGTTGGAAATATCATAACTCTCAGTTTAACTTAAAATTTCCATTTCTGGTTTCCAACATGCCATATATGCCGCATAAACAGATACTTAAACATGTCTTCCCCTGCCAGCTGTCTTCCGTGTCCCTTAGAACTACAAATGCTAAGCACAGAGATTTGTCCCAAGTGAACAGGGGAAATTCTAAGTGCCCTTTGCAGAAAATTTTCACTAGCAAGTTTTGGCAGTATGTGTATAGCAACTTGCGTATTTCTAAAAGATATGGTGTTCTGCTCTGCCAGGGTGCAATTACCTAGGAGGAAGGGACTATGTATTTCAGCAAATATGCATTCAGGTGAAATTAACAGTGCCTTTTAACTCTACACCAGGATTCTGTACACTTAGTTTCTCTTAATATCACATCCTCAGTAACACAAGGGACTGTTTCAAAGAGTAAGAAGTGAAGAAGAGCTTTACCTTTGTCTTTTCAGAGTTGGGTGCTTTTATTCTACATTGCTGTATTTATTCAAACATTGTGAGGCAGCCAATGTAAGAAACTCCAGCCATAAATATTAGATCTAAAACCTCAGTTACAGTATGTATTTTGAATGCTACCCCATAGTGGAAGCAATGCTCTGTCTCAGAAATTCATCCTAATTTTCTGTAAGTATTACAGAATCATATATACCTACAAGAATGTGAGAGTAGAACTGAGCAATTTTTTCTTTCACCCTTTATTATCATACCTTTAGTATGATGTTTTCCTCACATCTTTAGGAATAACTTAAGTCAATTCCACAAAGAGCACTAAGGAAGTAAAGTTCCTTTTTGGTATTATTTAGAGGTCCAAGTCTAGGAGTAGAATTTCAAAAACCTATGCTTGTATCTTAATATCAAGCACCTTCTTTTTCTGCTCATTTAGTTATTTATATTTCTGGATTTTTTTGTTCTTCCCAGAACCACCGAAACTGCAGCTGAGGAGAGCATCTTGGCTCTTACCGTGTTTAAAGTGGGAATCCATGAGGTAGCCAATTCATGCCGCAGCGCTCACTGCACACATTGAGCTCAGCATGAAACACAACAGCCTGACTTACTATCACTAGTAAACAGGATCTGTGGTGCCACACACGTGTACATAGTATGTTAGCACTCACGTGCACACACAGTGGGAAAGCAGGTTCTGTGCTCTCCTGAGCTTTAACTGGGCAATGTACCCACCAGTACAGCAACTTTAACAAGGAGAACAGCAGGATAACAGCAAGGTTGTTTAAGTCATCCTACTATTCAGAAAGAGATGCGAGATTCATGGAGAAGAGAAAACATGAGATTGCTGCCCAGTGAATAAGAAACTCTCCAACAGGAAATTCTAGCAGTTCTTGTCCTCATTCCTTACCTTAAGTCCTCTCTACATGCATAGGCATTTAATTCTATCAGTCAAGGACTTATTGGAGAAAATGAAAGTGAAATAGGAAACAGTTTCAGGATTTAACTGAGCCTTTATTCAAGCCCCATAGACTGCATGTGGACAAGGAGCTGGACAGACTTTTGTATTGGTTAAATCACACACTTCCCCATACAAACACTGATTTACTATAAAAGTACAAACTCCATTTCTGAGAAAAGAAAAAAAAAAAGCCAAACTCTTGCTTCCTGTTACGTTTCATGTTATCTTTCAAAAGTTCAGCAGCTAAAAGCTACCATGAAACAATTCAGAGTATTCAGAGTACTTAATGAGACAGAAACTGGCAAATAATGCATTTCATGGGACCAAGCTGTACTTTTTCTTCAAGCTAGTTAATAAATTGTATTTAACACAAGAAAAGTATTGCCTATGGCTCTTTAAATAAATATTAAAGGACTGGTAAAAAGCAGGAATGTATTCATTTGGGAGAAACCTTTACCTATGCCTCAGAAATTACTTTAAAAACCAAACTAGTTGGAACAAAGAGAGTCTCTGCACTTCAGCTGAAAGGTAAGGGTAATTTTGTGAACTAGTATTTATACAAAAAATATCCTACACTGTTTTATGTAACTTCTATTGCAGTTTGGTTTTAAATAAAGCCAATAAAAATCTGTTCCTGTCATTTAAAAATGGCTAATTTGATATCTGAGAGATTTTTCATTTGAATGTCTAAAAAGATAGTTCTCCCTTTATTTCTCCATCAAACTCTCTCTTCTGATAATGTTGTGATTGAACAACATCCTAGGCTTCATTCTTCCTTCTTTATACCTCAGCAATCACATCTACTACCCCAATTTCTGTTAATCTTTATATTACTGGTTTACAAACTACAGCTTTCCATACCTTCCCCCTAGAGTCTTCATTTAGTTCTGTATTACTGATATAGTCCATTACTTAATGCCTTTCCACCATATCACCCTGGATGCTCATGTAAACCTCTACATGGTAAAGATTGACTCAGTGTGGTGAGTTCACCTGCATCAACATTCTTTGCTTCCAGTGATGACACCAAACTGCCATTTCAGTCCCACATTTGATTCCTTCTTCATCCTCTCCCTGCATATAATGGATCTCAGAAATTTGGCTGCTTTTCTAGGCTTTTCCGTGTATTTTCAGTTTTACATTTCTGCTTTACAAGCTAAAACGCATGCTTGTGTTTTATCAAGTTGCTCTTTAGGAGATCATGACAGTGTCTCACCTCCTGCATTGTGGTCCCTTTGCACACAGCAGCAAAAAGGTTTTTTTCCTTTCCCTCCCTCAACCCAGATTTCAGTACTTTCTATGCAATCTTCTGGCCCAATGAACATTTAATCTTGAGTTCAAGCCACTGAATAAATTCACCATAAAGTAAAGGGAATCTCTTTAATCAAAGTCTTAATTCTTAAAACTACCTTGAAATTTTTGCTTGTGCTTTATTATGATACCCATGTAAAATGGAAAACAAAAATATGTATCTTTTTTCTACAAACGTTCCTGTTACTGTATTCATATGTAAGGTATTTGCTTATTGACATTTCTACTTGCAACTCTAACAAACACATTGCTATTTGCATCTCTACAAGACCATTATATTTATCTATAAAGAAATATACTTTTAAAAATAAGTAAAAGCAAATATTGTATATTCTCTGCCCAGACTGTTAAGTAGTCATCCACTGTAATCTATTAGCATTTTACCATCATTTTTAACCCAATCAGTAGTATTGTATCAAAGAGAAAAGAGAGACTAGAAGTCACTCACAAAAAGCTGTAGACTAACAACTCTTAGTCTTTTAAGCCATCCAGAATCCTAGGCTATTAGTTACACAGTACATACACATACACATACACAGTATGGTGGAAACAAGAGGGAAATGCTGTCCCGGAAGACTAAAACTGAACAATTGTGTAGCGCTCTGTGCACAGCAAAGGTCCTCAAGGAAGAAAGTACATATGCAAATGACATAAAAGAGATTTTTAGGAGCACTCATACAAGGCAACGCTTTTTGCTCACATGTTTTACCACCAATCACCAGGGAAGTGTTTCACAGAAGTTCCGAAGTCTCCACTTCTGTACAATATCACCTGCAAAGATTCAAGAAAAGCAAGTCCCACATACCCTCTAGGTCACACAGCAGTATATAAACTTACAGTTTTAGAGGAAGAGAAAAAAAAATGCTGCACAGGCAATTATCTCGCAATGCAAAAGGAAGGGGTAAGAGCAGCATCTTTTTCACAAATCTCTAGGTTTTGTTTTGTTTTCATCCTTCTGTAGGTTTTATGGTTTGGGTTTTGTTTTTTTTTTCATTTTTATGTACTTTTATTCTCATGTTTTTCTACATACCGAACCTCCTAGATTCTCTTGCTCCTCAAGCAGAGCACTGAAAAAAAATCTGTCAAGCAAGAATGAACCTGTCCCTGGACAAATTATTCTTGCAACTTTAGAGGTCGTACCCAGAAACTTTTCCCTTTAGCCACTGAAAGCTGAGTGAGTGATTCTGCCCCTGGGAAGGTGTGGTCATCAGCAGTCACATAATATTAGGATTCTACATATCCATGAGTGATCTCATCTTTTGACAACCCCAGGGTATCATTGTTTCTCCACTTTTCCAGCACTCTTCTCTGTCTGAATTGGCACTGCAGTCATTACCAGCGTTAGCCAAGAATTTAAACCTTCAGAAATCTTATACATATATACAGAAAGAATTGCCTATACAATCTCTATGGGAAAGCAGCCACAGAGGTCTTCTGTCCCTAAACATCTTCCTGCATATATATAGCAGAGCTCAAACAGACAATTTGATAGAATCTGTGTCTGGTTTGATTGTTTTTAAAATATGAACACGCAGTTTTAGCTTTACTCAAGAAGCATTCCCCATAGAGTCTCCATTACAGATTTGTTTCACGCAAACATCTGCACTGACTATTGAAAACCACTAACAAATGTCCAGCTAAGATCAAAGGAAAACTTTTAAAAGAGATTTGAAGTAACAAATGCTAATTTTCAAAAGTTAGTGCACATGCATGTGTGACATGCTCATACAGCCACATCAGCTGCGTGAGTATCTATATTCTTTAATATCATTTGTGTTATAAGTGTGAGTTTGGGATCTCTGAATTCACAATTCATGCTGCTAACTTCTGAAGTGGAATGTAACATTAGCTTTGGCATTAGACTGTTTATGTCACAGAAATGATTCAAGTCCAATTGCAACGAAAAGCTGAAAGACAGAAGTTACATGATGATTACTGCAGTAGCAACAGTCTTACTTCTATAGCTTTGCTTATCCACATGCTATTAAACTACAGAAATACCCGGAGTTCCACATACTACAAGGTGCCCCATCGCCATGCTTATGTGATACAGCAGCATTGATATGGTTAAAAGCAATGGTAAAATGCTCACCAACTGAATGATAAACATGCTGATATACGTACAACTCCCCCATTCAATCAGTTCCCCAATCATAATACGCCCATCTTGTGCTATCTAAGGGGCTCACGATACAAACATGCAATATACGTGAATACTAAAAAAGTAACACCTTTGCTTTCAAAATATCAATATGGGTTTTCTCCTTAAATTACTTGCTTAGTAGCAATTGGTCATAGGTTCTTGCATTTTTCTCAACTAAGAACTGGGCCATGACCATCTGAATTTTAATTTCACTTGTGTTTCTAGCAGAGCTTTTATAACCATTTCACACACTGGCTGGAATACTATGTTCTGGCTTATTAATAGCATATATTCATTTGGACAGGAGTTTGAAACCAGTTCCCAGAGATGTGAGACTAACACTGGAAAGCGCTGCGGGAAGCTGTATTTCACACAGCTATCTATGGGGATGTGTGTTTTAAAAGAGTTTTATTTGTCTGAATTGCATTTATACCGCTGAACTTTATTGGCCCTTTGATGTCCCTTACCAGCTTTAACCTGATTTCAACATGTTTAACATTGAGGGGATTCCTCAAATCCAACCTGTGGACAATTCTTTCCAGGTTTGTTTTTACTATTCTCAGCATAGCATATAAGGAAAAGGAAGAGGAGGATAAAGACTAGGACATCTGAAAAGCACCTGTTGCAACTTGTTGTGCTGCCATTTGTATTAATACCTTTTAAATCCAGATGTAGCACTGGAAAACACAAACTGAAGCTTTATCGATGCTAAGTTGAGAAGGCAGTCATACACAAACTGTGCTGCCTCCCGAAAAAGGCTCATTTCCAAAGTTTCTACAAGTACAGGAAGTTACTTACTTTCCTAAAGTGATTTAGACTAAATGTAAACTAAAGGAAAACATACAGGAAAACTTAAAAGCCTTCTGCAAAGAATAAATTTCTGGATTTTAAGAGAGACAAATGCCAACAGCACAACAGATGGCCCAGAAATACAAATACAATAAACACTCCTGCAAACTTTTTCCCAAAGAGGTAAGACAAAAAGCATACCAAAGGAGTCCGTTTGACCCAAGAGAAGCCTGTGTGAACGTAGTACAAAAGCAAAGAAAGGTTCAGTGACTACCCCTACTCATTAGCTGGACAACTTACAGTGCTTTTCCTCAGTATGACCTCCTCATAAAAATATTACCCAAATCACCTAACCGTACACGCAGCCATGCTGTTCTGACATGGGCTGAAGTAATAAAACTGCAAGAAATGTTAAAAAAAAAAAAGCTAATTTAATAAATTCAACCTGAGTTATAGTTACCTCACCTACAAGCAAGGAAGTCCAAGGGCTTACTGTCACTGTTCTTATTTTATGGGCTAAATCAATGCACCATAACTGATTTGAGCAAACCTAAATACTTTTCTTATAGAGGCAATGAAAGAAACCACCAAATTTAGTACAGCAACAGTCCTGCAGGATGAGAATAAGCAACAATCATTGTCTTCCCTATAAACTTTATAATACTTCAGAAATAAAAAAGGTAGGGAGGCGCAAAGTCCTTCATTTTTGTCAAATAACATCTGCTACGGACTCCTTATTAGAGACTAGGTGTCACTGCCACATGCTGATTGAACTATGCCTACTGGAAGACTTGCCAAGAACTTATCAAAGATTTCTGAGTTTAGAAAACTCTGCATAACACTAGGGCATATAGCTGGTTCTTGAGGGCTAGCTCCTGAGGACAAACACAGCATATACCAGGCAATTTTAGTACACTCCAAATTCTTTCCAAGGTCTCAAAAGAAAGTCAACAACAACAAACCCAACAAAGTTAAAACTGGTAATTCATACTGGAGAAGCAAAGCTGAATGAAAAGCAAGTAGGTAGCAATTCTCCCCTCTCTTTTGTTATTGAAAAGATAAGTAGCACTATATGCAAAATACTTAAACAGTATTGATTTTTTTCTTAAACTTCAGTTTTGCAATTAGTAAATTAGACAGCAATTAGACTGGCATGACATACCAGTGCTGGAAGGAACAACCCCTTCCTGACACCACCTTCCACTAGCTTTATAATTTGGAGAAAAGTAGACTCAGAACTGTGCCACTCTGAACTCTGTAATAGTCAGCAGAAGAGCTGCAGTGAGCTCCTATATACAGGCCAGATGGTTTTAAAGCCCACAGATTGAACTTTGGAAGGATAAATATTCTCAAGCATTGTTTAGGAGAGAGATTGCATGGACTAAAATTGTGCCAGGGAACACACTTAAAATTTAAAAATATGGGATGAACATCCAGTGTCTGAGTCGCCTATATCTTGGTCCCATTTATTTTGCTAGGATAGATCGTAAGTGTTGCTTTCCAGATGCATTTGGATGTTGGTTCCTGGCTCCTCAGCACAGGAGAGGAAGCCAGTGTTGGAGAACCAGCAGTGTGCGAGCTCAGTGTCAGCAGAATATTAACAGGCACTTCAGAAAAATTGTCTTTATACTGTACTAAGCTCTGCTGAAGTCACAGGGCCCATGAAGTCCCCGAGGAGAAGTGGAAAAAGAAAAGCCAAGTATTACTTCAGGGAATCTCAAAGTGATTCAAGGGACAATCTGTGTCTGTAAACCTAATTTCAAGAGAAAATTACTTCTTGGGTATGGCTCCTATCCTGTTCTTGCCTGAGTTATATATTCGGAGATGCACAAGACAGCCCACTGGTTGTCTCAGGTGAAAACAGAGCTTTCTTTTCTTGTTCTGAAAGTGAAAAGCTTACAGAGGATGTACAAGTGCCTCACACAGGGAAAATACCATCTCTCTTCAGAGCCATGAAGACGGAAAGATGGTAAGTAAGGCAGGTTATTGAAGCAAAAAGAGGTGCAGAAGTCACCTGTGCAACCTTCTAAAAACTGAGACCGATCAATGTCACCTAATATTGTAAACTTATGTCCTCCTATCTGTATTTAAAACGTTATCTGAATGGGTGCTTGATGAGAACTTGGGACTATCATCTCCAAGGAAAGCCTCACAGATGCTCCTGGTTAGCTGACCAGTAAAGAAGAGCATCGTATAGATGGGGCTTTGAGCAACCTGGTCTAGTGGGAGGTGTCCCTGCCCACAGAGGGAGTGTGGGGGGAGTGGAACAAAATGACCTTTAAGGTCCCTTCCAACCTAAACCACTCTATGATTCTGTGATTCTGTCCTCCTATAAAGCATCCATCTATGTCTGTTCAGATGTGATGACTGATACGTAAAATTTTTTGTATCTTTGTATTCAGCACTTATGATTCTAAGGCATTTCTGTGTCACAGCTGCTTATTTTATAACTAAAAAAAATAAATCCTGACATTTCATTAGTTACAACAGTTTCAACAGTAAGACTGTGAAAGCACTTGAACTGTATTCTGCTGTGTGCATTAGCCACAAGCAGTCAGCTAAATTCCAACTGGGGAATCTTACGGTTAGAGAATGCAGCACTGAAAGCACACAGAGTGGTTTTTAAATTGAACCCTTCTCTGACCTGTAAGAAAGTGAATCTCTAAGTCATTGAGAGAAAGAAACAAAGATAGATGCAGGGAAAGGAATGAATTAAACACTAAATTCCCAGGATGCCATGTTTAGTCATTCTTCCAACTATTAACACACTTTGGAAAGAATTAGCACTCTCATGCATGGTAGAGAAATAGCCTAGAAATAGTTACTGCCTTTCTGCAGAATGACAGCTCACTGGAGCCTCACAGAAGAAGGAACGTGTCACAACTCTTGAGCTGATGCTTTACTAAAAGAAAAAATAATTCCTGAGACAAACTGTGAAGTATTACAGGGATGCACTAACAACTGAATTACTGCATTGCTGAATCTTACTTCAGATTTCTAAGTCTGCCAAGAGGTACAGAGGTGCCCCTAAGGCTAAGTTTAAAGTGAAATGTCACATATCCATATTGATTTTAGAAAGGGAAATTCTAAAGCCAAGGAATAACCAGACTGGGAATTTTACCCAGGGGAGAGAAAAAAAACCAAATAAATGATAAACTGTGGGGGAAAGTTGTGTTTACAGTTTATCTAGCAGTAGTACTTAGCCGCCACAACTCGGGACCAGAGCCATGCAGTTTTTGGGTATTACAGTGCTTGCAACCACAGGTTAGCTAGACTCTCTGAACTCAGCGGAGAGAGAGAGGCTTTGCCATGGTTCTTACTACTCTCTTCTGAAAACACAGAAATTTTGCCTATGGAAAATAAAAATACCCATACTAGTTGAGAAATTGTTTTTCTTTTGGTCCTTTTCAAAGGGATATAAACAGGTGGAGTTCTCTCTCCCTCTCTTCCAAAAAAAAACCAAACCAAAACAAATCCAAAACAACAGAATTTTGTACTGAATTTAGTCACCAAAACTGGAACCTGAATTCTAGTCTTAAACCATTTAAAATGTGAGTAATACTAGATCTACCATTCTATTAATGTTTTTTGTTTTACATCTATTAAACCTGACCTGTGGGAAGCATCTCTCAACCCATCCAGAAATATGGAACTCATTGCTTAATACTGCAAAGTTGTTTATATAGGTTTATATAATCTCCATATCTGCTCAGCTGCTGTTACTCTGCCAACAAATGGACAATCTTTTTTGTGAGGATTTTTGCAATCCAGATGTTTGCACAGAAGGAACAGGATGTATACAATCCATTCACTAAAAATCTTAAATACAAAAACAGTTGTTTTGAACCCCCCCCAAGCTATTAAAAGCAGACAGAAGATTAGAATTAGTGACTACTAACATGAAAACTTGTAGCCATGTTACCTGCTTCTAGCCATTCCTTTATATCCAACAGGTCATGTCTCTAACAGATACATCTTACCGTTTCCCCTCCTATCTAAACAACTAATTCCTTTCATTTATTGGTACTGAATTATAAAAGTGTCATTGCATGAGATACAAAGAGAAGCATAAATCAAGAGAATATACATATACATTACATGCAGGCCAACATAATAAAAATTAAACATTCTCTTTTCCAGTTTGCCTATTCACTTAGCTAAATGCTTTAAAGAACGCTGACAGTTCTCCTTACCCACTTCCCTTCTTTGTCTTTTTGGTGGCTTACCACAGATGACTATCATTTGACCTATAATGAAACTATTTGATGACGGGTTGTCATAAAATTATTCAACTATATGATGTAAGCACTTCTGTAATTTTCATAATCTCTAATTCTAACAGGCTCCTGTTTTTTGTTGAGGAAAGTGACAGAAGATGCAAGAATGGACTCATTTCTTCAGCAAGAAACAAAGTCTTCATTGCAGCTTAAGGGCGTAAATATAGTAAATACAAGCCCAGGAAAACAGATAGAATGGCATGCAGACATGAGATCTCTTAAATCTAGGTGACAGTGTTTCTTCTTTGTGAATATATATTCTTCACAAGAAGAATCCATTACAATCAATATTAAGTAAATTCAGATAAAAACAATTTTAGCATACAGAAAGATCAGAGACTTGGAAACAATTAGCTGTGATGCATTTTTGACCAAACCAGTTCAATATCACAATGCAACAGTTACTGCAAAAAAGCCATATTATAAAGCTATGACTCAACAAATTAGAAGTTATTTGAAAATGAAGACCACGACAATTATTACCTAACACTAGCACAGCACTTTATTATTTCTCAAACAAGTTCAGGCCGAAGAGAAGTAGGAATGGAAGAATGTACCTTGAAACTTCCTGCAATTTCCAGGAAGGAAAAATTCTTCTCATGGAACAGAGTACAACAGTAGAGCAATTGCATTTCAAAAGAAATGCTGCCGGTCTGTAAGTAAACTTAAACATGTGGCTACCTTAGCAGTACCTTTAACCATCTGTCTAGCTGCAGTAGTGCTTCAGAAAGAGAAGCCAAGGTACATAAGGAACAGAAGCTGACAATTTATTCACAAAACTTGTCTGACTTCTTAAGTTTAATATTCAAAAAGGGAAAAAAAAATCATCTTTGTGTAGAAAGGCTTTATTGTTTTGTGGCTTTTACTATCCTTGTACATAAACATACATATTTAATCCAGACCCAGGACTTCACTCTGCACTCTTGAAAACCAGGATCAATATTCTGAAAAGTTGTCATATGAAGTAAGCTAAAAATCAAGATTTAAGAGCCAAAATGCTTTGAAAATTTTTCCTCGGACTGTTGGTATCCATTGTGGTGTTGTTCACCTTCCTGCTATCCCTTTCTCCTTCTGTAACAGTACAAGGGGTAAGTCCACCAAAATGAAATTTTAAACAAAATAAAAAAATCAAAAGTAATAGGCACTGGATAAAGGCACACATAGTTCTGTTTCTCTTCTAATGCTGGTATACTTACTATTTACCGAGTTGTAAGCAGATCTTTTTGGTATTAGTTACCAGTAAAGAAAAACCTCGAACTATTTTCAGGAAGCTGAACAAAAAATTCTTGGGCAGAAGCTCAACTTCTTCCTCTTGAGTCAGACAAAAAAAAAAATCTGTTTGTCCTCTCCTGACTTCTGCTTTCTACAAAGCAAATGCAAAAACTCACAAACTTACTGAATTACTGTAATTGTTCAGGACTTAGACAGTTTAGCTATTTAGTGGTCTGGTGATCTATTTCGCCATCAGAATCACTGAATGCCTTCGTTTTCTCCCATCCTTTGCTCATCATATAAATAGGCCTTCTGTCTACCAAGTAGCATTAGATATACCATGTGATGCTGATGTCTACTTTACTACACTCATAACCTCTCTTTCACAATGACCTCATAGTAATAACAGCTTTTGTTTTCCCATGAGATAAGCTGACACAAAATGACTCTAGCAAAGTATTTATTTGTCGTATTATTTTCTTTTTTATAATGAAAATAATTACACATGGAGTGTTTTTAAGGTCTTCAATTACAGAAGACCTGGAATTACTTGTTATTTGGGGGGTGAGAGGGAGAGCACGTAAGTAAATTAGTTCTGACAAAACCTCTGATGAATGTTTAATCAGACAATACATATTCAGACTTATAACACCTCTTTCTTAAACCAGGGGGAAATGTGCCAGGATTTTCAGGATATGAATGTGTCAAGCTACATAGAGACGGCCATTTTACACACTACTATCATGTACTTCTCCAGTCGTAAATCCCCCTAATTCTTTCTTCTTTTTCTCCTTCTCCTTGACCATTTGCATCTGCCAAAGTGAGTATCAGTTAAAGAGCATAGCTTCTGGTCTTCACCCACATGCAGTTCTAAAAGTAAAACCAGTCACTGCAAGCTACTGAAGGCTATTTCCAATTTTCTATTTCTCACTTCCGTTTCCTTTTTTGTCCTGTCTTCTTGGACAGAAGGAAGGAAGAAGACAGTTTCAGTTGACTAATTGATATTTCAGGTCTGGCTCTTACCCTGAAAGATCAGGTAAGTACTATCCCTCTCATTAGTACTCCAGCACCAATTGGAATCATCCATTCAAAGTCTGACTTCAGGTCAATATTGTTGTTCCTGTTCTAGCTCAGTTCAGTTAGCCAAGAAATTAGGTGTCCTCATACATATTAAATGAAATGTTTAAGCCTGGCTCCACACAAAACTGTGCAAAATGTCACCTGAGTTTACACAAAACCTGTGTACTCAAACTATCCAAAAAATCTGTCCATTCACACCCCCAGTGTTCCCTGGAGGCTCACTGCTGTAATAGAGACTGATAAAGTTTCTCATTTTCACAGCACCCAAAAGGTCAAGCAATTTTTGTACTCTGAAAAAAAAAATAACAGTGACTTTGCAATTCCTTTCCCTGTATTACTTGGACAACTTTTGCCTTACTCTAGTGAGATGATCAAAGTCTTTATCTACATGTGGATTCCTTCTCTCCAATATATACATTATATACCTTACACCAAAACTCTTCCAAGAATAAATCTGGAACATGAAGCAGAAAATAATCTTATTCAGTTAGAAGGACTTGCTAGATCACTTCTACTTGATCCTTTTTTAGTCTATTTCAAATTATTTCTGGTAACAGTTCACAAAACCCAACATGCTTATTTATGTAGGAGGCTGAACAAGTGATTGTGACCTCCAGGCAGTACAGTGATATTGTACAATATATCAACCCCTCGCTTAGTCTAAAAATGTGAGTCACTGACACCTTAGATTTAAGGTGTCTTAGATTTAGATTTTAGATTTTAAGAAAATGAAGGAAGAGGGTGAAACAAGTTGAAGCTTGTTTCACCTGCAAGCTAACTTAATGACTCATTGTTCATTTCAAACCTCTTCCTAAAGCATTCCATAAATCTAAAGTTGGTGGTCCAACCTTTATCATATCAAGTTTCTAAACTAGTATCTTCCCTGTCTCTGAAAGACTGATGTCATTTTACATTAATTACACAATAAATTAGTAGTATTATTAATTGCCTTCTCCTCATATTGAGAGATTACTTCCAAAGAATATATTTTGAGTTCACAGAACATACACTGACACAATGCAGCACTGCATCAATATACAGGAAAGCGGAGATGAAAAATACCAATTTTTCCCACCTTGAATGAAGTCCAGTCCACCTTAATTTTAACCAATCTTTCAAGGTTCGTGCATACTCAGAGTCAGGAAGACACATCATTGGCAGCATAACCCTGATTTCAATTATGCAATTAGAATTGATTAAGAGATAAGTGACCTTATTGAATACTTTGTTGCTAGTGCATTTTCTTTATCAAAGATTTCATCAGTGATTTTACTAAATGCTTCCTCCCTTCAAAGGGGATGTCTTGCACAACATGCATTATTATAGTCTAACAGTAAAAGTTTTCACATAAAATCATCCAACTTCTATAACAGAAGTTATTTCAAACTACATGATGGGAAAAATCAGAAAAGTTTTGGACAGATAAGGAGTCAGGAAAAGAAAGAAAGTGAGAGGAAGTGAGAAGGACAGAGACTATTTCTTAATCAAGAAACCATGATTCCTGAATGCAAGAAAACAAGCAGGTGGGCAAATTCCCTGCACACAAAAGGCCTTTCTCTCCCCCTATTCCTGATCACAAAAGGCAAGTGATCGTACCCACTGGAGGAAACAAGACTTTTTCCCTGCTCTTTCTCTCAGTGGACAAGCCAGCAGACTTGCTGAGGAACTCAAAGTGTTCCACTCTTTGTCACTGCTTCCCTTTCTAAATCTACAGAAAATGTGAAATTGTACTAAATGAAATAACTGAGTCCCAGTATGTGCAAAGTATTTCATATAAACGTATAATCAGACTATATAATGGACCTTACCTTGAAGCCTGTGCACTTGTTAAGTTTTGTAATTTCTAAGGTAAAGTTGAAGTGACTTAAGGAGAACTCAGCATGAACAAGGACTTTAAGGATAAGACCTAATATAATAATAGATTATACTATCTTATAATGCATAGAGTTTATTTTATTATGAAGGGGTTTAGGGTCTGTGCATCCGTGTAATTCAGAAATCTACCAGACTGAGAGTTTTCTGGTGACGTTATTTAATTTGGAAATATCAGGTCACTCTGAAGGGTTTTCATGACCAGGTAAAATTTCTAGCTAGAGAGAATAATTTCAAGACCAGAAAATAGCTCAGTCATTAGGACACTCATCTGAACTATGGGAGATGTGGCTTCAAAATGCTCCATGTTCTGCCTGATATTCTTTTTCTATTTATGTTATAGTTTGCATACTTAATCACGTTTTCATTAGCCTGCATTTTCACAGTCTGATGATTTGCACACTTGCTTAGGAAGTATGAGACCTAAGCGAAAGTCCCTATTCTGTTGAATTCTTCAGATAGATTTCAAGCTGGCTGAATATCTGAGTAGATGCATTGGCCAACAAGCTCTTTATGGATAAATCCTAACTTCTTTTCTCTTCCTGCAGAAGATTTTCAGAAATTCCTTCTTACACTCAGATATTCAGACAATCCAAATGCCAAAACTTGAAGCTTACTTTGGACAGGAGTCTCCTCTGCAGTCTAGTGCCATATGAAACATTGCACAGCACCATCGCCTTGGAACAGCAAAGCCACATGCAATCCCACTGTCAGAGACCTAATTCAAGACAGGACACAAATGACTGAGTCTCAAATCTTCAACACATCATGCAAATGTGCACTACAAACCCCCCTGGAACAACACGGACACATTTTTTTTTCTTCCTCCTTCCACCAGTAGATGCAATGCCTCTTGTACCTCTTCAAGGTTGATGCCAGAAATTCCCTGCTTCCCATCCTTGAAAAGGAAAACTATGAGATCTTTGGGTTCCTTTATCCCTCAGAGCATGGCTAGATGGGATAAGACACTTTGCTTTTAATACATGCCCCATGGTTTTATACTCTATTTTAATGCATCTTTAAGTTCATGACTCTCAGAATTTCTGTTTCATGGTTGCCAGCAAATATGGGAGAAGTACTACTGCATTTTTAAAAAATATTATTACCTGGTTTATGTTTTCAAACTCATCTTTTAAACAGAGAATAAAAAACATAATATACGGGTTCTTCTAATGAAAACAGAGAAATGTGTATTCATCATATGAATCTAGACACTGGGCATACAAGTATACACCTATATTATCAATTTGGCCTTTATTATATAGTATAAAGTCAGTGTAAAATAGATGAGAATTTTGCCTGGGAAATTAATTGAGAACTCAGGTATCTAAGGGTCTTTGCAATCCAGGAGTCAAATACAGAAATAAAAATATTAACATGTTTTTTTCTAGAAGCTTGTGTCTTCTTTTCTTTTTCACTCCTGCAGAATTGTGTAGACTTCTACCCTTCTGTGGAGAACAATCTTCCACATCCACATCTCTCTCACTGCTTAGTTTAGCAAGGGTATGCAATGGAAAGAGACATTCACATCACCAGACGAGCCCTGCATAATGTAGTAACAAAAAGAATTGCCACTCTTGGCTGAATGAAGCACCAAATCCCAGTAAGGTTACTTAGAGGAGTGCTTATGTCCCATTTCTCATGCAACTCCGATCAATATAATTCATTTGAGGCATATGAATTTTAATGGACAATAACTTACATAAAGAGCATTTTCAGCAAGACATCCAGCTCTTATGAACTTCTTTAGAATCAGAGAGGATGCCTCAAGTATAAGATTTACAGACCAATATAAATTTACAGATTGCTTGTCATACTTGTCAGTCAAGTTTGCCCCAATGGAAAAACAACTTCAGAAACTCTAGTTTTAACACTTACAAGCATACTACTGTCACAAAGAGTTCACTTTTTAGAATCACCTTTGATACTAAAAAACTAACTTACAGGAAGAAAACAAAGGATTAAGATTTGCAACTAGATTCTTCTACAAAAGGCAGTCATGTATGGTGCCTCATTTTCAGAGAATTTGATCACTCACAATTCTTGTAGAATGTTTCACTATTTATACAGACAAGAAACTGTATTTTAAAAGAACTGCACTGAAAACAGAAACAAGATGGCATAGAAAAGATATGATATCTATTTAAACCTACCACCTTAAAGAACAACCAATGAAATTATTTTCCATTAAGTCAGACAGTTTAGCAAATAACAATTGAACTTAAATCGGTTCCTTCTGTCTAAGACATTGTTCTCATATGTGGTTTTAAGAACTCAAATGGCAGCAAGTTAACCTTAATTGTTCCTTGTTTAGCTTGCACCATTTAAACAACTAACACATCTGTTTTTACAGATATAACATCTTTATACGTTCTCCCCCGCCCCCGCATTGGGAGGAAGAAGGGCATTTGTCTACTAATTTTGCTCTGAACATGGGAAATGTTATTCATCACATAGAACATGGATGCAATTAAGTAACCATATTGAGAGCTGCTGTTCTGTTTCTTAAAGCACAAAGTTAACTTGAGTTGACTTTGTCCTTACCCAAGTGGGATAGTCCTTTTAACCAAGCTGGCAAAGTTCAACTGAAATGCTGTGCCTGGTAATGCATACAATGGCAGACAGATTTAGAAAAATGAGAGAATCCAGAAGATTAAAAGAATGATAAGCACTTGACAAAAGAGGACTTATGTAGTGAAGCTCAGTGAACCAGGCATCTTTATTCTAAGAAGCAAAAAATTGAAGAGACATTACCACAACTGCATATTCATTTGAATATGGGTATTAAGACAGCAGTTGTCCAATTTTGCAATGTCCACATGGCAAGACGTGGCAGGGTTCTACCCCATGGGATTAATTTACAGAAAGGGAATGTTTGGTTGGTTAGGTCTTACAAAAGCTTGCTAAGCATAAACAAAGATATGCACTAAAACGGTTTACCTAATAAGGCTGTGGAATTCACATTACTGAAATTTTTAAAAAAGGGGATAAATAAGCATCTCTCAGGAATAAGGTATGTGTCGTGTACTTAATGTCCAGTCAGAGCGGAAGGCAGGAGGAGTCAAGATGATCACATATGGCTGTTAATGTTTCTAGGTATTTTATTTCCTTCTAAAGGTTTTGTGTTTTCTTCCTTTCCCTGGTGCACCAGGGTTTTTTTTACAGTGCAGGAATTTAAAAATACCAACTGTGGCTAAATTAAATTTCCCTCTTAGAACAGGAAAGTAATACGCACGTCCCCAGGCCATTTATTCTTTCTGTCTCAGAAGTAAATTAATTTGTCTACAAACTGAAGTAAATGTAAAACTGGTCCTTGAAGAAATCCAACACCTCTATTCCTAAGACCCTTGGCAGAACAAACCAGGCTTATTAAACTTATTGTGAAGTTAAAACTCATTGAAATCTTATATAAAAGCTTTAGTCAAATTGTATGTGTAGGCTTTGTGGGTTTTGATACTATTCTTTAAAAATAACTGCCTTTTTTTCTCATTCAACCAAACTGTTCTTCCCTAGACACTTTCCTCTAAAACTGTCAGCTATTGAAACAGCTGTTACAATAGGTTATGGACTTCCAGCCTACCAAGACATTATCTTCAATTAAATTATTTCTCTAAAAGCAAAGTTCCCTAGTCAGAACAGAAATGGGGTGCAAACTGACCATAAACAAGCACAATCACTTGTCCCTCTCTGTGTCCCTCTCCACCTCAGGATAACTCAATTTACATGGACAACATTTTGGAGTCAATGTATGTATAAAAAAAATCAGGGATTGATTATTTCAAGGATTTCCTTTTAAGCAAAGGCAAACTCCAGCATTGTTGAGAACGGAGAACCATAGGAAACCTCCTGAAAGAGGCACTTACTATGAAAAAAATGCAATGGACAAAAAAAATCCAGTTAAGAGAAAAAGTAACTAAAAATTATGATCATCAAGACAAAATAACTCCGATTCTGAGTTCTTTAATGAGAAAATCAATTAATCAAACGTATGATCGCCTAGTACTGAAGAAGAATCAAAGAGAAAAGGACATGGCCAATAGGTGGAACAATAATCCATGCCACAGAGGAAAGAATATTGAGAGATATGTCAAGAAAAGTAGGAGGATCAAGGTTCTGACATACGTCCACCATGAAACTCGTGTGCAGTGTTCAGAAGAACGCATATGGAACAATAGGAGACAGAGGAGGCTACCTCACTGACTTTTATCTATCTTTTGTTTTGCTCAGTTTCTTAAGAGTTTCATCGCAATTCTAAAATCCCTCAGTTTTGTAAATCCTGCTCACTGGGGTACTTAAAATAGCTCTGTAATGTTTTGTGGCCTGGAGTCAACGATATCTATTCTCAACTTTAATTCTCTTTTAATGCAGATTTTGCCAAGAATATAGGCCAGCACATTAACAGAAAACTGTTAAACAAATCACTTCAGGGGAAGTTACTTCTTAAAAGGCAGTGCTTGGCCTCAGGCAATCACAAGGTGCTGGGCTGTCATGGCTACAGACTATTAAGGATATAACACTGCATCAACTGTTTTCATTCTTGGAGGGGCCCCAAAAGGTGGTATTAGGCAATAGCTTTTCTATCTAGAAAGCTCCTATGCTGCATAACGCAGAGGTCTCCAATCCTCTTTGATCCGGTGTGCCTATGAGTCACCGCGAGGCTGGGGCCAAGCACCAGTGCAAAAGCCCCCAGCCCTTCCCCTGCCCTTCCAGTCGGATATCGCACCCCTTGTTTTCTGTCCCACGGCGTGCAGTTTGTGCACATTGGCTGTGTGATTTTATCACTCTAGATTTCAGCGGCAGGTGAAAGGAATTGTGAACTTCGATCTCAGTGTATGTACAAGTGATACACTATAGCTTTCTAAAGACACCGAGGAGAGGTTTTTAAAGTATTCTAAGAATCTTCTGAGCAAAGAGAAAAAGGCACTGTAAAAGTAATTCTTTATTGCTATTGCACGTTCTGTATCCTCGTACAATATCCTTGCCCTGAGTTTGAAATAAGCATAGGAATACATGCAAAGTCACATAGCCACTTGAAAGTTTTTGAAAAGGCATTCTCAGAGTCCTACACCGTCCTACTGGAATGCCAGTGTCAACCAAGCGATACTTTTTCTGTGGAATAATCTACTTCTGCTCAACTTTGCTGAGCTAAGTTATAAAAGCCTGTTGGAAAAGACTGATTTGCTTCCCGGATTATGAGTTTGCACAAGTATCTCAAACAGACTGTAAACCCACTAGAAATTAGAAAATTTCATCAAACCAAAAACTGCATCACAAGTTTTCAAGCTCACAGCTGTTGAATTATATTTCACTAGTATTTTGTGGTACAAAGTAAGACAATCACAGATTTAGATGTTCACAAGATACTAAAATTCATGCAAGTCAGAAAGATGGAGAAAAAAAGGAGTATGACACAGTTAATTTTTCTCCTTTGCTCCACTCTGATGAATTTAATGGCATTAGTTTGTATTTAATCCATGCTAATAGAGCAGAAAGCAGTTTACTGTCTGAGATAGACACAGACTGGAATAACTCACTTTATTTAAAAGCAAATATAGTCTTAAAATTGCTGATATTTTGCCTGTTAAACTATCATATACTGTCTCTATCAGCACAAAATTGAAACAGCAAAAAAACCTAATTCATGTTTCCTTGAGGACATATAACAAAAGTTTGTAAGTTTCTTTTCTGTATTCAATTGATCTTAATATGAGAGAGGGGGAGAGCCTGCAGAAAGAAACTGGTGCATTTTTAATAACACATCTATACTACAAAAAGGGATGCTTTTTAATAACATGTTAACCAGTGCATTAGATTCCAGCATGAATGAGACAGTCCACTTCTACGAAGTGTTAACTGGAAGAGAACAAACCTTAGACTCCACAATCTTCCCACCCAAAGAAGGCCTCTGAACTAAGAGCATACTTCTCAATGGGCTCCCTGTGATTCTCTACAGCCAAGGGACAAGCTTCTAATAGCTGAATAACCTCCTGGTAGGGCTTACTCCTCTTCATTGATGATATAAGCGAGTTCTAGCCTAGGTACCTCAATGTATCCTACTTTCTACCTAACATTCAAACTCTATTTCATCTTCACCAACTATACATATTTAAATGACAACATGCCTCATCCTCATTAGAATTTGGTGCTAAGTGGCCCATGAGAATACATACTCCACAGAACAATTCTTTCCTCTCCCCAACTACACTTTTAATGTGCTCATGTGCCTGTACATACAGAAGATGGGGATAAGAAGAAGGAAAAATAAAGCTCTAACAAATCTTTTCTCCGTCCTCAGGAAGCCGTTGTTTTCCTGGGGATAAGTTAGGAAGTTTTGGCTTAGTAAGACTTTCACAGATTGCCATATTTGGAGGAAAACAGAGCATTAAAATCAGAGACTCACCATCTCAGGTCATCCAGCTGAGTCACAGTACATCATTAAGTACTACTTCTCTAGAACGGAGGCATTAGGAAGAAAAGACATTGTGTGGTACCACGCAAGTTTTCCTGGCATAAGAACAGACTTTCCATATTACCCGCAAGTGATTAAAGCACAGGTAGTCATACCGGTTATTTCAAACCACTAGTGATAAGATCTTGACATATCATCATATCTTTCTGCACCAGGACTATGCCATAAAACAGAGGTACAGTCTCTCATGGGAAAATCCCTGTCTCAAAATGACTATTCTTGCCCTTGGTCGTCCTTTCACTGAATGTCTGATTCAACTCTAACTTCTGTTGTTCTTCCATAAGGAGAAGGTAGTGGTTACCTTTGTCTTTATGAAGGGAAGCTTCCACTAACTTCTCACCCTCCAACACACAAAATCCAATTGTTTAATATTTTTAGAGGTACTTTTAAATTAGTTAATGAATTATTCTCCTCTGTGGGCCTTAAAAAACAATTTTCTTTAAAGAGGGGGTGGGAGATATCAATCTCAGTATCTTTTTCTCAATACTTCTGTAAAGCGGGTAATTTAGTGCATTATTTGCATGGAAACTTCCTGTGTATTACCTGTTTCTTTTCACCAGAGATGATTGCTTGCCAGTTTAGTACTTTCTTTTTCATTAGAGCACTATAGATCTATGCTAACATGAGTTGGTCAAGTGAACTGAAAATTATCTCCCTACATATGACTACACCAAGGTCCCGACAGTGTAAGAGACTAGGATAAAGGTCTTTAAACTACTGCTACCTTGAAACAGTTAACACAGCTGAGAATGTTACTGTGCCTGCCTTACGAAAGTACAGAACAGAACACAATTTTGTGGAGTCCTACCCCTGGCTGATCTTTGCCACCTTGATGAATCCATGAGAAAGCTGAGTAGATTTTGCAATGTTGCTATTAAAGCATGAAAAGAGCTGACTGAATATTGCACTGAGACACCTCCCAAGTTTTGGCAAGATTTCAGATTTATGTTTAGGAGTCATGTCCACAGGCATGAGCCACTTAAGCAATGTAAGCGTGAAGTTAGTAGCTGTGCTTTTACCTGTTAATTCTGACAGACCACATCCCCCTTTTTGAGTTCTACCAAGATCAAAAGAGATACAGAACACCGATCCCACCCTTAATGTTCTTTCAGTGTCCTTTCACACTGACATTTCATTGAAATACATACTCAATAGATAATGTTTCACTAACAGTCTATCACTGTAGTCCAGCATTTTCCAGTATACTCAAACTGTTTCAAGTATTTCCCATTTGCTTTGCACCAGACCAAAATAATCACTTCTTGAGGCAAGCAAAGAGAAAAGGGACGCTTGCCAGAATGCTTATCCCATCCCTTCATTCCTGGCCATGCTGTCTGCGGTGACTACAATACATCTGCTCCTGAGTTTAAAAGTGTTTCTAGAACAGCAAGTTCCAGATCATAAATCATTATCTGAATAGGGAAGAACAGAAGACAGTATGACTAGGAACCATCTATTGGTCTTAATATCTATTGGCTGTCTCATAATAAGACCAGACACTTTACCTTGAAATACCTATGATCTTAAAATAAATCCTGAATAGAGCAAACAGGGCACAGGTGCATTCTGAGCAGCTGTCTGCTCAAATGATCACCCGCTCCTTAACTCTGTAAGAACAGTACATTGTACTACGTAGCACTGTTCTGAGTCTTCTATAGCATTTAATGCTCCCACATGGTTAAAGTGAATGGTTGTGAAAAATTACCTTAATATGTTTAGACTATGAAGCAGCAGGTGTACCATTTATATTGCAGAGTTCTGTGTCAAAAATTGTATGTCTTTTGATGTCAATACTGACTATTCAGCCACTTTAAAGACTGGTTTTGCAAAACAGATTTGCCTTTTAGAAACTTTGCATTTACTAGTTACTCAAGTCACTGGTTATTGAAGTTACTAGTTGTTCAAGGCACAACTCACTAAGAGCTACGCTCCAACACATCAAAACCCCTATTGCCAGTAACATTCAGAGAGATTAGACGACTGAGGAAACAGAACCATAAACTCCAGAAAGTAAAGGAAAACACAGAGGCTACATCTATAAGCTTGACAGCTCATGTACGTGCAATCTGCAGGTCCCTCGACAAAACACAGAACACACTGCAAAACCTTTCCATAGGGGTATGCCAGTGCAGCAGTGGCAATGAAGTGTATTTAGCACCAGTATTGATGCCATGCAAGTCAACCAGTGGAACTGGACCGCACTCGACCAATAATTTGATTACATCATTGAGGACACAGATGGATGAGGACACGATGTACAGTTTATCCCTTCTCTGGAGACCTCAAGTGAGAATGAGATCACTGATTACATCCAGATTAGAGACACTGAGGCAGAAGTGCAGTGTAAACATCTGTAGACTGAAAAGCTCCAGGCAAAAAATTTCTATGCCTGAAACTGGGGCACAGCACCCAAAATCATATTTGGTAGGCAGTCTTGGTAGGCAAATGAAGCAGGGTGCCAGGTGACCAGATACATGTCCTTAAACAAGGTTTTACAAAAGTCGTTCTTCCATGTTTCTACTTCTTGTGTTTGAAATATTTTGTTTTCAAAGACTACAAATTCTTTAATAAGGAAATATTTATATACAGGTATCTCATTCCTAGACTTAGTATAGGAAGTCATTATCGTTATGGCTACTGCAAGAAAGGGGAAAAGGAAGAGAGAGAAGTGACTTGATGCTTCCCCAACAAGGTAGCTACAATGCCAGGGACAGAACCAGGTCATCTGCTTTGCTGACCAGGCCTCACTGCCTGTCAGATGAGGAAATTGAAAAGGACTAGAAATAAAGAGACAACCTTACTACAGTAACAAATAAGAACAACTAACTGGAGCTTTAGGAAGAGCACAAACCTGCCAGAGTCAAAGAAAATTCTTTTCACACAATCACAGAATCGCCTAGGTTGGAAGGGACCTTTAAGATCATCTAGTCCAACCATTAAAAAAAGAACAAACAAAAAAACCAAACCAAAAAACCAACCAAACAACAAAAAAAACCCCTAACAACCAAAAACCCAACACTAAACCCTATTCCCGAGCACCATGTCAACTCGTCTTTTGAATATCTCCAGGGATGGTGCCTCAGCCACTTCCCTGGGCAGCCCATTCCAATGCCTGATAACCCTTTCCGTGCAGAAATTTTTCCTAACACCCAACCTGAACCTCCCCTGGTGCAACTTGAGGCCATTTCCTCTTGTCCTCTCGCCTGTGACTTGGGAGAAGAGACCAACCCCCACCTCTCTCCACCTCTCCCCTTTCAGGGAGTTGCAGAGAGCGAGGAGGTCTCCCCTCAGCCTCCTTTTCTCCAGGCTGAACACCCCCAGCTCCCCCAGCCTCTCCTCGTAAGACTTGTGCTCCAGACCCCTCACCAGCTCCGTTGCCCTTCTCTGGGCCCGCTCCTACATGTCTTTCTATGCAGGGATATAAAACCACCCACCCACCTACATAAAAAAACCCCCTTGATTTAACTGCTCTAAAGCTACGCAGTCACTTCATGTGACAAACTAATTTGACACATCACAGTAGTTTCATAGAAGTAGGAGTTTCTTGGTTGTATAGAAGTGCCAATTGCATGTGTGTGTGTCTACTACTTAGGAATAAGGCATCCTTCTGTAGCACCTCTTGGGAGACTGATGGAGAGGAGACAAATCCTACCTAAGAATTGGTAACACTGAGTCCCAAATACTATATATTAATGAAAATCCATGCACATGATGACTGGCTACTAGCTTTGGAAAATATTGCCAAAGTATCTGAGCTGGTCTGAAACAAAGTAGAAGGAAAAGGTAGATAGGAGATTAATATTACTTGAGATGTGGAAGACACTTGAGGAAAAAGGAAAACACTATTCAGGGAGCAATAAGGGGTAGAAATAGCCAGGGTTTTTTTTTTTAATCTGGTCTTGTTTTGCTCCAAAACATAAAGCTCAGAATAGCAACATGGTCTAAATTCAATTCAAGAATGCTCAGCTGCTTTCTGCAAAATTGTCTTGTCCATATAGTTTTAAATCCTTTTGTTTTTTAATAGCTAACAATAACTATCAATTGCCTAAGTAGCTGAGATTTGGGCAGCAAGAAGTTACCAAATAACTATAAACAACTTTCTTTATGTACTGTTTCCCCTACCATTCCCTAGAAGGAGAAAGTCAAAACAAAGCAGAAGTGGTGCAGAAAACCAGAGCAATAGAAACAATCAATCCTGGTAGACTTTTTATTTGAGAGACATGTTCATATCCATGCAGAAGATGGTAATTATTACACTCACCCCCTGGAAAAGCACACCAGAGCATGTTACCGATACAACAAAATTGGTGCGTGTCCCCTGCCTCGCCACTTCTGTTACCAATTAGATAAAGGTCAGTTTACAGACCCAGTAGCCAAATACAAGCAGTTAAAATGGCATAACTCACTTTTTAAGTGTGCCCATTCTTACAATGCTCGAAGCAACAAGGCTTACAGTTCACTTGAATTTACCATTTCGTCGATCAAGCCACATGTGTTCTACCAGATGCCAATGTTTCTGCTGACAACAGCAGAGCAATTCGGACAATTGATTTGATCAAACACAGTTCAGAGGGGAAAAAGATTAAAATTAGTAACATGTAAAACAAGTCACAGAGAGACACACAATGTGATGTCGTATGCTGAAAAACTTGTAACTTAAAAATATAATACAGGGGGGTTTGAAACCAAAGGGAACCGAGCAATGTTTTTTCAGTGATATAAAGCTCCTATTTGTTTCTAGCAATGAAATAGAAGAAAAAAATTAGGCTTTAAAACTCTGACACAAACATTTATCCAAAATGTGTTACTGAACCACATGCGAGTTTCGCCTATGCCAGACCCTGGACACACAGAACAATGCAGGAAATTCCATATTCCACTGAGGGAGGATAAAACATTTTAGTATTGTTTTTTCCTTTTCTCCCAACCCCCTTCTGTAGTGGCAGCTGTTTGAATCTCACAAAGCTGAAACCTTAAAGTAAATGATAGGGTGTTGAATTGTAATTGACAGAAAAGGTAAAATACATCTTTTATGAGCCTGATTTTACTTACGTATATGTATGTGGTCACTGACAGACAACTCTGCAAAACTTCAGCTCTGCCAGCGCATCAGGCAGTATCTTCTCAGTGTCTGCCCTCCTTGGGACACCTACAGCTTAAGCACCTGAGTGCCATGATTACATTGAGAAATTAGGGTCCTGCAAAAGCATCCATTCAGGAAAAAGGATCTGCCAGCAGGGATTCGATTTCAGGATTCACCGCCCAGACTGATTTTCTTTCAAAGATAATGCTCTCTCTTTTCAATCTTAGCTTAATCCTTTAGAGTATATGGGGAGACTCTTTTCTGATAAGAATGTAACAGTTTTTTCTATATTTTGCCTTCTAGCAAATCTCTTTATCTCTTGTTCCACAAACTGTATTGTATTGGAAATCTAAATGGCATTATATGATACGTCTAATCAATCAGTACTGTCTTTTTCCATTAGTCTAGTTGTCTAAATATTGAAAAAATGAAATCTGGAAGGCTTTTCTAGTCTGCAAAAAAAAAAGTTTAAGATAAATTTCTCCATAAGCCTTACCAATAGAAAGTATTCTGAAAAGTATTATCTATTTGAGTAATTTCAGACATATACTTTGTAACACCTGCAGAATTATAGGCACTTTTGTATTGTTTAGGTATTTCTTTATTGATTGCCTGTAAGATAAATACAAGGAAATAAGCAGCTTTTTCTCATTCTGTTTTGATAAAAATAATTAAAATGTAACTTTAGCTCACTCAAGGAAAGATGAAGCTATTGTGAACATTTAATAAATGCATATGTGATAAGAGAAGTATAGTTAAAACTTTTCAAAACCCTTTTATATTTCAGCAAGCAGTTACACTTGTAACTATGATACACAAAAAAATAATCAATATAAAATAGCTGATTGAGCCCTTAAAAATGACAGGGTTCAATTTAAAAAACCAAAAACCATACTTAGTAAGATTAAATAACAAAAGAGTTGTGACAGTTTCTCCTTTTGAACCCTACAAAAGACATACTATCTCTGAAGTAGTAAATACTCTGTTAGCTGTATCCTGCTGCCTTCACTTATATGTAATCACATATTATCTTCACGATATATCCTAGTGGATTCAATGGCATGCCTTCTGAGGTAAGATGCTACTTGAGATGGGTACATGGAAATTATCTGATCCTCTGGAGGTGAGAGAAAGGCCCTTGGAATGTTAATAGCAGTCTTTATATGAGATTCTATTTTTAATTTCAATCTAAATAACTGGATGCAATTCAGTAATACTTTTTTATTGTGTATATCAAGAAATTACAAGTGTTAATCAACACTCTTACATTCAAAGCCCTTACTGGACAAACACAGTTCAAAAGGCACAGCTGTTGTGCCAGAAACTGATACAATGCCTCGACTGTAGTTGCATTTTACAGGGACAAACTTACAAAATAAACCAACAGAATGTAACATAATTTTCAGTAAACTCTTGAATGAAACAAAGATTCTCCTAAATGTTGATCTCACAACGATGAAATTTTGTTAATGGCAATAAGTACTATTCCAAGATCTAAAAAATACCCAAGAAAGATCAAAGCTTCTATTTAATTTATAGCAAGCATTTTAAAATTCCATGTTCTTTATTTCTAATCACATTGTCACCTGTTACATATACTAAAAATCTGTATTCGTAGATTCATTTGTATTTTTACACAATACGTTATTACATTGATATTTATGTCTATATGCAGAAAAATGAATATGGATTTTAAAAAAACACCACAAAAAAAACCAACCCTCCTGGGTTGAAAGTTTCAATTGTATACTTAGCCTGTTATCTCTGTGACTATTTACAGGCATCATAAAAACACGCACATTAAAAAAGAATACTGCTCCAGCTGCATCAATGTTTTAAAAAGATCTAAACCTTCAAATATTTCTGAATTACTAATAATTCTATGCAATGTGAGTTTTTTTTCTACCTGCCTTTTCTATTACAAAATTTTCAAAATGAAGGAATAAACAGACATCGAGCCTGCTGCTTGCAATATAAAAGCTGATTACTGGGAAGAACTCAAACGAAAAGGAATTTATTCAGACTGAAAGCATTAAAAGCAATTCAAACTTTCTAGATGACATCATTGGAAGCAGTATGTAATTTGTTCCAATTGATGTCATTTGCTCACACAAAGCCATTATTTCACAAAGCACCTTAGCTTATTTATACTTTCCTTCCTCCTTACACTGTGATCAGACTCACTTGCACCTGACACATGAAACACGGGGGATAGACAATGCAAAAGAATCAAGTCTGAAAAATATATTTGGCCCAAACCAAACTAACATTAACAGATAAAACGCTGCGTCACATGTATTTTTAAGCATCCCCTTGTAACTCAAAACGTGAAAAGAATTCTGCACATTCTGCTCACAGAATGACCTTGGATAACTTAGATCTGCTCTTGTGGGATTTGCAACTCTTTTCCTGAATGGATGCAAGATGAGGTAATGCCATTCAAAAGGGGCTGAGCAGTGAAATGTTACGTGTAGAACTCAAATATCCTGGCCTCAGTTCTAACCTTGTAATCATATTTAACTGGGGCAATGGAATTTCTCAACTTCCACTACTTGCTTCTTTGCTTCTGGCTTTAAAGAGTGCCAGTTCCATATGGATAATAAACTAATAGACAGTATTTCAAATTAACACTACAAAAACATTCAAGTGCTACCAACACAGATTTGTGTGGCTCATGTACTCTCTGTGCCTTGCTTACTGTATTATGGTAAGGCCCTTACTGTTTCACCACATCAATAAGACAGCCACCCAACTGTAAGTAATGCTTTTAATTACCTAATGATATTCCTTTTTAAAAGTGCTTCAAACAATAGAATCTGTCTGAGGCACACGATAATAACTTGTTTAAAATGACTCTGGGGTCAATTAAAATCAAGCAACTTCATTGCATGCCTTTAGAACTGAATGAAGTTGTGAAAAGATATGTTCTATATGACTTGACCTGTCAAAAAGAAAATCTTGCATTTTAAAATCTCTAGAATAATAGTGGCACAATCAATGCAAGTGTTAGTATAATATATGCAAAAGATGAGCATGTGCTAAGTAAAACAGAGGGGTTTTGGTATCTGTCTCAAGCTATTTACCCCACAAATACATACGATAAGCTTCTAAAACCTTGTAAAACTGAACTCTCAGTAAGCAAAAATTCAACAGGGCACAAGATTGTGCCATATTAATCAAGATATCCATAACCAACTTGCACAAGTCTATAGATATACATAGATATACAAGTCGACAGAGATAAGTTTCCTACTCTGCTTTCTTTGCGCAAAGCAATACAGAAAAATCTCCAGCTAACTAGTAGAAGGCTATACAATGCAGACTTTGAGGTTTAAAACAATTCCTGAGTCTTCAGTTTACCTTTGGCAGAGTTCTTTTAATTTGAAATGCATACATCATCTTTCTAAAAAAACCCACGTCAAATTCAAAAAAGGACAAATTCAAAAAGAAAATAGAAGTAATAACATTCCCTCTTACCTTCTTCATCTTTGGTGTGTCCCTGGTAATTTTATTCTATGCCTCAAATCCTGTTTACAAACAATTTTTTAAATGTAACTTTGAAATGGCATGCCTGGCAACACTACAAATCACAAATACAGTTTAAATAACTGTATACACACACACCATGGAAACGCACCTACTTATGGTTTCAATCCTGTGTCTTCTTTAATAGGAGTTCGTAGTAGAGAACACCATAAAGCATGCAGAACAATGACAGTGCTGCGTATTTTCCCAAAGTGCAGATGGTACTACAGCAGATTTTAAGATAAAGATGAAAATTAAACCTCATTCACTCCTCCTTACTCCTCTTCTGCCAACAAACACCCCCAAACACACACATCACCAAAGAAAAAGAGACGCCAAAAGTATTCACAGCATAAGCCATTTGCAATTTCTCGCACTGGGTGACATTAACTAAGCTATGTGCAGAGAGAAGCTTAAAGGCTTTCTTTCTTTTCTGAACTGGACATAAGTTGACAGCTCCAATTAAAATTAATACTTCTCCACTTTCCTCTGCTATAATGAGTTTTTTCAACAGGACATCAGAATTAATAATTCTTCACATTATATGACTAGTGAAACGTCAGAAGTTTTATAACCAAACACTAGTGTAAATATATTCAGATATTACCTTTTCTTAAAACTTCCACCAGAAATCAGTGTTTACAGAACTACAGTAGAATTCTTTGCAGTCCAATGTTATATATCAAAAATCAGCATTCTTCGGACATTTCCGCTTTCCAATTAAACCTTAACTTACCTTGCATAGTGAAAATCAGCTAGTGAAACTAAGCTGTTAGAAATCTGAGTTCTTTTGTCCACTATCTCATAATTATGTGCCTTTTTTTTCCATTCTGCTGCCATCTGCTGGCAGCAAATTTATTCTACATTTGATACTCTTGTATCACTTAATCACTGTTACAATATGAACCCTATTTTCCGTGTTTCTTGGCCAACTAACCAGGTACTGTTACACTTCTAAGTCAAAAATTTTCAGCATCAATGGCCTGTATTTAGACATGAACATGACTTTCCTTGGATCTGAAAAACTGTATCTCTAAAATGCTGTCCATAAGAATACAGCATTCAGTATGCATATCTTTTTAAAAATTACTTTTTTTTCCAGCTCATTGAGACCATAAAAACATTTTCAAGCACTAGTAAAACTTTCTGAGTCTCTTATTCGTTCTCGTCAAAGTACAATACTGTATCTTGAAGTTTATATGCAGCCACTTCCTCTTGAGGTTTTTGTGCATTTTCTGATAAAGTTCACAAGAGCAGTAAAATGTTATCCTGTGATCTAAAAGCACAATAAATAAAATGCAACATAATATAATCTCAAAAAAAGAAGTGAGCTTAGCAAGTTCCGCAACATGCAATATTTTTCTGCTAACTAGTTTTTAACTAACATTCTACTTTAAGGAAGTAATAATAAAGTATTTCATTAAAAGCTACTAAATAATGAAACATCATGCTTATACAATAGGTAAGACATGAGCAATGCAAAAAAAATGGAAAATACTGTTATGTAGGCAAACCCTTTGAAATAGCGCTCGTACTCTAGAAGTAGCAGAAGCACTTTCTAAGAAGAAAAATTAAGTGATCTTAAACTGAAAAGTTATGCTGGCTAGCCCCTGGATTACAGCTGTATGTAGCTCATAAGTGACAGGGGACACTGGTTTTCAATAAGGTCCAGGGACAACAATGAAACAAGACAAATTATATTTATTTAGCCCTGGCTTTGTTTTCTCATTGTCAGGTCTGTCCTGTAGCAACAAGATCTAAACTTTGCTGACAAACTTGTTCTTTTCAAACTACAGGGGCACATAAATGAACTGTTGCTTTGTACTGTGAAAATAATTATAGAACCATTATCATCCTAGAACAGTTTGGGTTGGAAGGAACCTTAAAGATCATGAAGTTCCAACCCCCCTGCCCTGGGCAGGGACACCTCCCACCAGAGCAGGTTGCTCAAAGCCCCCTCCAGCCTGGCCTTGAACCCCTCCAGGGATGGGGCATCCACAGCTTCCCTGGGCAACCTGTTCCAGTGTCCCACCACCCTCACAGGAAAGAACTTCTTCCTGATACCTAATCTAAAGGTCCCCACTTTCAGTTTAAAACAATTACCTCTTGTCCTCTCCCTACACTCCCTGATACAGAGTCCCTCCCCAGCTCTCCTGTAGGCCCCCTATAGGTATTGGAAGGCTGCTGTAAGGTCTCCCCGGAGCCTTCTCTTCTCCAGGCTGAACAACCCCAGCTCTCTCAGCCTGTCTTCACAGGAGAGGTGCTCCAGCCCTCTCATCATCTTCGTGGCCCTCCTCTGGACCCGCTCCAACAGCTCCACGTCCTTCTTACATTGGGTGCTCCAGAGCTGGACAGCCATAATCTCACAGTTTCAAGGCATCAAACTCGCCCTTTCTTAGTGTCACTGATGTGGCTACACACACGACAGACTGAGTTCTCTCATACTCCACGGACCACAGTGAGGCATCGGGTAATTAAGCGATAATTCTGTCCAGCTGAAATCCACAAAAGCTTTTGTTACCAAAGTTTTACCCTCATGCAAAAGAACTAAAATGATTCAAAAGCAGGTAGATCCTAACAGAAATGGTCCATCTGCACAGCTCTGTATCAAAAACAAAAGACACATTCTGTGACTTCTTCCAATTCAGCCGTTTCATCAGTTTCCATTCCCTAGCACATGCTGAACTACATCAGTGTGACTGCATGGAAGTGTTTCTGCTGCCTGAATACTGGAAACAACGTTCCACTAAAAAGTCAGGACCTTTTCCGAGCTGTGAGGCTGATAGAGACTTGGCTGATACAGACCACCTCCAAATCTTTAGTGTGTTGACTGACCTGAAGAACCAAGTAAAGTGGAAATGAAAAACCACTAGAGCCGTACCAGTCCTGTTCCTTTATCAGCACCACTGAATGTGTTTTACTTCCATCTTACAGTTTGTGAAAACTTTCCGTGCTCACCTTTGTGCACAAAAATACATATGATCATGCATATGTTTTTATACACATAGGGCATATTAGAACACTCTCAAGTCATTAACAAAATGCGTCTTGCAGGAGAAAAGGAGTGCTGGAGGAGCAAAAGGAAAAAACGATGAAATATTAAACTAAGAATTGTCATGGAGTTGTGAGGGACACTAAGAACAAGAGTTATCATTTTCAAGAGTACTTTAACAGCAACAAGATTTGAACAATCTGCTATTTGAAAAGCTGACGCAAAATTGCTATTTTTTAGACACAGGAGCCAGGGTAGAGGCAACCAAAGGATGCAAAGTTCAGACACAGCAGTTAACGAGGAGTCTACATGAGAATTCAGAGCAAAAACTTGATTGCATCCTCAGGTACGTTACCAGTTATTAGAGAAAAGACTTTAAAGAGAGAATGCTGAATGTTTCATCCCGTTCCATGTTTGTGCCCTTCTGCAAACTGCCAACCTGGTGCACTGGGTTTCAGTACCTCAGCAAACTCTTTACAGAGCAGATACCTCTAAAGCAAGTCAGGTCTTGGTTAAGGTAAGGTTTGCCATCAAATTCTCAAAGCTCTAGAACAAACACTTGAAAAGGAATATAATTAGTAAAATAAGAAAGACTAGGGAAACATTCTTTTCTGTGCATTTACAGTCTCAGAGGCTAGTTATTTAATACAGTATTATTTTAATTTATATTTGTAGTTCTCCTCCTTTACTTTTTAGAAATACAATAACATGTGGGACTAAAATAAGAGAAAACGAGAGCATCTTTTTTTTCCTGTTTAAACATAAATCAAACAGTGTATGCGCGACAAGCTTATACAACACGCAGCCAGTTGAACACCAAGGCAAATCTGTAACTTACATGACTGTTGAGAGAAAAATATTGTATCATCTTCATGGGAAACTGAACTCAAGAGTCCTTGACTTTGATATAGATAGGATTTCTTCTTCTTCAACACTTAATAAAAAATATATTAATCCAGCATCATATAAATAATTAAATAACTTACTGCAATGGCATTCTGAACCACCCTTCAAAAATAACTATTCTTTTTTTTTCAAGACAAACATTGCAAAATATTTAAATGTGGAAATATGAAACATATACGTGCAAGCATGAACAAACACAAAGACATGAACACGGAGACACACCCTTTTCCATACTTTAGGTAGTACGATTATTATGAACTAGTCCAGGAGAAAGAGTTTTCTAGGTACCATCATACAACTGACACATACGTATCCCACTGTACTTCAAAATTTCCTCATGTCTAGTACTGAGACAAGCAGCTTTTTAAACTGGAGCAGGGTTTATACAGACCAGATGCAACCATAAAAATACAAACTACTTGAACCTTAATAAAATACACAGTAATGAAAATGTTGTAAAACAGATACTAAAAACATAAAATCTTAACAAGCTTAATCACAATGAAACAGGGTCAAAGCCACTAAGTCCAGCCATCATTTGCAGAAAGCCAACAAAGACCAGATGTATTTTGGTTTGGGGCAGGGGGAGGGGGGAAAAAAAAAACACCCTATTTTGAGCATCGTAACAATCTACAAGTGATACACAGACAAAATACACAGAACATTTAATATTTCACTAACTTAAAAAGTTCCAGTTTTGTACTAAAATTCATACGGTCACAATTTGTAACCTATCTTATAAAAGAGACATCTGGTATGTGTTAATAATACACAAACTGAGGGACAGTTGGAATTTCTCTCACCTCGACCCCTTCTTTAATACTATTTTCTGAAGAACTTTGCAAAATTCTTCTGAAACAAGCAACTCCAGTTCAACAGAGCTCTATAAAATCCTAAACATTTAAGTCACAGATCCTTGTAACATAGCATTTCTTACATGTATATGAGGTTATTTTATTTGTCATAAAAGCTAACATTTACGTGAACTATACCTGAAAATGAAGTAACATTCATATTTAAATGTAGGTGTGTAAATGTGACAAAGCAGGAAAACGCCTCCCATATTTCTCCTGAAAATGAGTTTGAAAGATTTGAATGATCTGCCACATCTGAACACTTTATCTCAGTATTTTCCTTTTTGCAGTGCAGTTCCCTGCTTACCAAACTTTCTGAACCACTCCAACTTTCAATTCTTCTCAAGTAAACACCACACTCCTTGTTGTGATTTGATATTGTTACGATGCTAGGATTGCAAACAGCATTTCCCGTGGTTTCATAAAATACAGTTTATTAGCTATTAATATTAGGCTCTACAGGACAGTGTAGTATTTATTTAACTCAGCGGTGATTCTGCAAGCAGCAGAAAGATATTTCTGCAGTTATAAATTACCGAGGTTTAGGATTCACTTTTCGGGGCTGATTTCTGTGCCTGTACAGAACGCAGCCAAGTTAGCAGACCTTCACACAAGTGTGGGATCAAAACCTCTAATAATGAGCCGCCCAAGCATCTAAAAAAGCCTAAAAATTTATACAGCAAACTTGAAAAAAAACAAAGGTTGCCAATTCTTTGGTTTGTCTTTTATTTTTTTGAAGACTTTGCAAGCGTTCTCCTCAGAGAGGGGGGAAGGGGCGGGAGAATGAATGGTGCTTGAATTTTTTTTTCATTCTGAAATAAAAATGATGATCTGTGACTCAGTAACTGTAGCTTCAGGAAAAGCACCTAGTGTCATGAGACAGACATGAAAATCACAAAGAACTGGCAAGAATTTCCTGTTGCAGGATTGAAGTATGAGACTGCCAAAGTAACTGAACAATTACCTCGCAGCCAAGTTGCTCATACAGTTTTCTAAAAGCAAATAGCGCTGCACTCCAGACCATCACATAAAATGAACAATGTAGGGAGATTTAGGCTACTCCGGGGGGGGGGGGGGGGAAGAAAAATTTAAGGATGAATAGAATGAAGAATTGCTATGGATTTTCCAGGGAGATAGTGGGATTTCACTCATTAGAAGTTTTTACAAACAGGTTATACAGACGTCTGCTGGGAATGAAGTAAGTACCGTTTATCCTCTCTCTGGGCAAAGGAGTGGCCAACATAACATCTGGGGGTCTCTTTCAATCCTACTTTCTATGATGCTATACTCTGCAAACAGAGAATGGAAAAATACTTTTTAAACAATATTCAAGTTTTGCCATGGTGTTAAGAAACGTGCTTTGAAAAGAAAAAACAAGGCAGTGACAGCTCTAAAGGTTCAAGCTCAACTTTCTTTACCAGATATTGCCGTTCTCTAGCTCAATGAACATTTCATGGATTGCTTGTTAAATCTCTGAACACGACTGCTACTGACAGGTTTTAAATTCTTCCTACTCTGAATTCTCTGGAAGCTACAATCTTTTTCTTTTTTTCCCTTTCTTTTTCTTTTTCCTTTCACCTGTGAAGGAAATTCCTTTATTCTCTTTAACGATATATGCACAGAGACAAACACATATTTCAAAATAGCGTATCAACCCTGCACTGACCTGTCACCCACCAGACATCACTCTGTAAATCTCCACAAGCAGTTTTGTTACAGTCAGGTAATACTCTTTATAAACACTGATCTTTAATCACTGCTGTAAGTAGCTACATCTTGAACTGAGTGGATATACACTGTCACTTGATATTTAAGATATCAATCCTAATTACGTACGCACACACGTGTATATGTATGGGAAAATCCTCTCTGGGGAGAAGGAGAGAGATTATAGCAAATATGCCTAACATCATATCAAAGAAGAGGGGATCAACCCGGGAGAGGCACTTACTCACTGAAACTGATGGAGTTGTAGTCATTTATATGAGGGCTGACTCTGGTCTTGATTCTGACATACCTTTCTTGGATTTTTTTTATTTTAAGCCCTGTTCCACTCTGTTCAGCAAGAACAAAAATCAACTCAAATACAGACTTAGATGCGGGGTGTAATAGGTCAGCCTCACACTGCATGAACCAGAAGGGAAAAAGTGGGCTGTGAGAGGTTTCTGCCAGGGCCATTGTTAGACTCAAGTGATTTTTTTTTTTTAGAGGCCTTGAAGTAGTCAAAGCTGAATTGGCTGCGAAACACTGAACGTGAAAACAAAAGGGCAAAACTTCTCTCAGAATCCAATCCTGGGAAGAAGCTCACAGCCCGAGTAAATGGAGTGCGTGATTAGACAAATGCATTCAAAAGGTTCACCCCACCCGGTAGGACTGGCTTCCGTTCAGCTGCAGCTGCTATTTCTGCAAGGTACGGGCTGCAAACAGAGCAGCAGATGTGAGCCGCTGCTCTCCACGATCCCACGGGGCACGGCAGGCTGGTGCGGGCACGTTGCACTGCCGGATCGCCCCTTCGACCTGGCCACAACCTGACACTTCACAGCCCCAAGGAGGAACCTGTCCCTGGCCCCAGCACTGCGGCACCTACCACAGGGCAGCACTGCCTCACTCCTCCGATGCATCTCCAACGCTGGTCACACCATATTTTAGAGCAAAAAGCAATATCCAAACAGGGTACAGTCTATTACCATTAGTAGATTTTTTTCGTTGAGATTTTAAATCTGATTTAGACCAGCAGTAGGGAGCTTTTATACTGCACGCATCCCATATAGTTTCCTTTGTCTTCTTAAGTAACTCCACAATTAAGCACTGTAAGAGACATCCTCAGCGGAAGAAAACAGAAGAATGGCATTGCGCATCAGTGGACTGCTAGCTATCAACATTTACATAGCTTCATTCTGTGTTTCAACAATATTCTCTGCACACCCGAACTCAAAAAATATCTTCAGTTTAACTGCAGTCTATGTTTAAAAAGATCTTTTAAAAAGTATCCTTTTCTTTTTAAAAGACAATATTTTGCTTGTAATAATTTATTGCGTTACAAATGTTGCTAAATTCTTATACTGAAGACAGAGGGAAACACCTCCCAGTCCACCTTCTGTACACGACATTCATTTCTGTATTTCCTATTATGTCCATCCTTAGTTATGTCCTTCATATAACTAATCTCTTTCCTATATATCTTCACTTCAGAGCTTCTCCGCACTTCCAATTAATTTTTATGTTTGCAAAATGAATGTTTATTTTCTGTTTCTAGGTAACTTATCTGACAAAGTAACTACTATAACAGAGTATCACATATCAGACGCATCAAATGATCTACAGAACAATATTAGAATATTTCTTCAAAATCCTTATGAAAAAATGGCTGCTTTTCTGATTTCCACCTAATTCCCAACTCTCTATTGCTGCCTCCTGTTTCAGCGTTCAGAAAAACCTCATTGTTTCCCTTAAAGTTCTACTTAGCCTACCTCCCCCTCTATCAAAGCTCTCCGGTTAGGAACCTACTGGATAACTTTTAGATTGCATTTTTTTGCATGCACTTTTAAATTTATTTCCCAGGCCTACCACCTAATTGGGTTTAATGAAATGATTTGTCATCTCGTACTTCAAAGGTAGAGCCTGTCATGCAGGAGTCCATCCTACTTTTCACGTTCATCATGCACACTGAAGATGTCAAATGCAAACAGTTTTCAAATCTGCAAACCTTTGGGAATTTTATTTTTTTTTTTTTTCTATCTGGTTGTATTAGGAGACAATAGTTGTCTTAGTGACCTCTTCACATAATGTTCTTTTTCTATTTAAAAGCTGCATTTGCAAAACTAAAAATTTTGTATTTCTTCAACTATAGAGCTGCTGCTAGCAAATGTTTTAAAAAAATTAACTCCTGCTTTGAAGTTTAAAATCAGCTTTTAAAAATCCTGAATATAATTTTTTATTCCCATTAATAACCAAACTATTCATGTACAGTATGTCCTAAAATGCAGATGTGGGCTTCTATATCTACAAGGGAATGTGCACTAATTCTTTATTGTAACTTATAATGTAGCTGCTGTAGTTAAAATAATTAGCGGTTCTTCCATAAAGCCATCTGAATCTGCACTGGCTCCTTCTGTATATAAAATAGCCAGGGACCTAATGAACATCTTCAAATGGTTTGATTAGATGTAGAAAACTTAGCATAGCACCATCAAAATAACGTCTTTCTTTGAGAAAAGGCCCTGTGACTAGAGAGGAAAAATAAAAATGTATTTCCTATAGTGAAAACAACTGTCCACATTCTGTTTCTAGATACAGATTATTTATGCTGGAGTTAACCTGAGGGAAATATTATCTTCCAAACAGTACTTCTAGACTTCTCATTCTAGACCTACAATAGTGTAACAAGGATACACTAACTAAACCAGTAGTGGTTTAATTTATCCTTAAAATAAACCCCTGATTTCATAAAGCCATTATAATAATTTGCAGTCTATTTCTTTTATAAAGACAATCCTCCCAGATGAGCCACAGAGAGAGAGAGAAACATTTATAAATCCTTCAGGACATCTTTTTAGAATGCTCTCCTTTTTTGCTTTTTACTGATTTATGTGAAGTTACCCATTTAGTTTAGCTTTAAACCGTATTTTCTTTCATACAAGCTCATGAGTTGCTGTGGAAAAGATCTGCCATTCCAGAAGAGATTCAAATGTAAACCGGATACTCCTTACAGCTTCCCCCGTGCAAACACCCATTAAATGTATATAACTTGTAACTCTTGACAGTGAAAAAGTAATTTGACAGGTAGGAAAATCACAGTGCTAGCAATAGTTGGTATCATGGAATTAGTAAGACCACAATGAAATCCTAATGAGTGTCCATACAAAATCATGCTTAAACAATCAGCACAGTACAAAACTACTTCTATCAACAGCTGTTTTAAGAGTAATTACCAGATTCACAATTTTTCCACCTCTCAACTCATATAAAAATGGTGGTTTATGAGCCAGTAAGAAATATCAACCATTTAAGAACACGCAATGCAGAATACAGTGTGTTCCTTCTATAAGCCTCCTCTGAATCTCAACCCTTCTTCTTGCAATATGGATTAAGCTTTATAAAAGCTAAAGTGGTTCTTTCCTAGTGATGGAGTTGTTAGTACAAAGACCACAATGTCAGCAAGACAGGCTGTCTTAACCAAGAGAAAAGAGATTGAGACCTAGAAGGATGCTCTTGTTTGCTGGCCCCTTTTATAGTGGTATTTAGGTTCCTCACAATCTTTGTCTTCATAGTATAATTGAAAAGTGAAAATTATTACAACTGCCATTCTACAAATGAAAGAGAGACTAAGGGGCTACGTTTTTAAGGTACTTAGGTGCCTAAAGATGCAGATAGGCACCTACTGGTATTTTAGCACTTAACCTAATTAGCAGATTTAGTTGCAAATTCTAGCCTTGGGCATCAGTGTTTGATAGCTGTGCTGTCTATTAAATCACCAGAAATATCATTACAGCTGTCTTTCTGATTTTGTTTTTTAGTGTTTACATGTAACTTTAGTTAAATGGAAGAGAAAGAGAATATTCCAAAACAGTGGGGAACAGACATAAAGTGAACATACATGAACAATTTGCACCAAAATACGTAACAGAACAGGCATTGGAATTATGCCAAGATAGGATATTAAATACCCTAATTTAGTTAGTTTAGTTGCATGGCCTTAGATTTATTATCTGCATATTATTTCTGTCACATTACTTTCTCCTTTCATTCTGATATTCTAGTTTATAATGCTCCATTCTAGGACAAGTAAATCTCTACCTTTATTTTAGTCTCAGCTTTAACGCTTAGTTATTTAATCTTTGTATATTGTGCTTTTATCTGAAGTAAAAAAAATAAACTGTTAACTGTATCAAGTTACACACCACAAATAGTACCTTTATACACACAAGAAATTCTCTGTTAACAATTCAGGTGCTATGTAACATTAAATGGGTTAGAAACATTTGGAAAACAGCTCTAAGTGCAAATACTGCATGGAGGGGTTGGCAACATGGGTAGGAATTCACAAAAAGGTACCTTAAATGAACCTAGAAACATTAATATTCCAAACTTCACAAATCAAAATGCAACATTAGAAGTGTGACATTTATTCTTCTATTTTTATAGCACAGTTCACAAATTGTATCAGATCTGTATTTATGTCACTTCAAAAATAAAAAATGGATAGCAAATGTTTCCCACCTTGGTTTGCTTCATAGCTTCTACAAAATTTCATTGTTCACTCTAACCAAACTAGTATCACTCAGACAAAATGACTACTGTGCCTTTTTTGTGACAGAAGTATTAACTAACTGTAATTCTGCTACATCAGGTGACATGACAGGAAATAAACTGGCTTCAGTTTGCAGTTTTCCTTGGTGCCACAAACTTGCCCGAGCTGTCACCGTTTTCTCTTCTGCAAGATAACCTCACAGTTCAGAAGATCTCTAGCTGCTGCTGCTGTACTTCAAAACCTTATCTCTGTGGGTACGCAGAACCACAGTGTATTTCATTAGTGACAGATCACTCATTGAAATACACAAGAAAAAGAGATGCTGGCTTTTAGTATCAAATAGAAGTCAATACTGAGTGTAAGTATTTAACAATACCTACTAATAATGAACAAAGATTTTTAAATTTAGTTTAAGTTTAGGCTGACCAGTTGCTGGTCAATCAATTTCAACAGCCGTTTAAAATAAGACAAGTATTTTACTTCTTTTGAGATTCACAATTCCAATCTAATCAATTAAAATAATGCTGGTAAGAAAAAGAAAACAATGCTATCCTAGAGAAAAGCTGTTAAATGTTTCTATTACCATACTATAATACTATTTTTAACACGCATCTTTGGATAAGTGAACACCATGTTGTAGAGATATACCAATACTTAGTTTTTTCTTTCTGCACCTTTTAAAAGTCTTATGGATGCGTAGGGCAGATGGTTAGCTTTCCAAAACTTGTATTATCCAAAAGTTGAGCTCAATAGCTATTGTACATAAGTAAACCCTGGTAAAATGAGTTCTCCACTAAGACAAGACATAAGACTACTGTTGTCCTGGGGAAATTTTCATTACTTCTCACCGTAAGACCCATAGTCTCCTTACCTTTGCGGAGCTCTGCAGCCTGAGGACACTGAATTAACTGCCTCTAACTTATCCAGCTCTTCCCTGTGGAACTTACATGCTAGTTGAGCCTTACAGCTAGATTAACAGCTACCCCCTGCAGTGCCATCAATACCAATTCTTGGACTCGGCTGTAGGAGATGTTATAGGATTAGCCTAACTGCCAGGACCTTTCAGGTGACCTCAAAGCCAGGAACGCCTTTACCTGGAGTTACCTATGTCCACTCCTACAGTTCTTATCAGATGCAAACCACAGCATCACATCCTTCAAGCCACATCTCAGCAACCCATAACTTATGCATCTCTTCAAGAACATCACAAAAATCACAGAACAAGCAAAATATCTAATCCTCTTATTTATTGAGCCACTTACACTACCAGAGGAAAGTGTCATGGCAAACAAAGAAATTCCATAAGATACTAGGAAAAGAAATATGGCAAATGTGACAAGGGGAACTAGAGCATGCCTTATGCTTCCTATTAGAAGAGGGTTTATCAAAGTATGCAGTTACTGCACATTCACTCTCTCGCATGTGTACATGCACACGCACACACAATCTCCTTTTTCCTCTGGAAAACAACTACTTTGGCTTTCTTGCCTGAAAACTGCTGGCTGAGCACTGAATCCAGTGCTGTCATGCAACACAAATCTGCTTGCATACCCCCTGTACCTGAGCTCAGAACAAACAAAAGGCAGATCTGTGGTGCTGCATGAGCCAGCTTTACGTGCCTGTATCTGATTATATTTTGTTTCTAGCAGGTACAAAATTCAGCTGTGCTAATTATCTGCTTGGTGTGCCTCTTCTCCTATCACCTGCAAGCCAACAGAGCTCAGCATGGTTGCCACCTCTATTTTTTAACAGGCAACAGTCCTGACCAAAGCCAGTCTGTACAAAGACAGTGCTACTGCTTTTTACTGGAGCCACTCCAGTAAGATCAGTGATGTTCTTTGTAAGATCAAGTTAAGTGACATACAGGGAAAGGTCTTTCTGGTTTTCTAAGACAGCAGAGCACTCAAATACAGAGCATCTTGATTTACTTGTAGAGTAGTTTTTTGAACTGACAGTGCTGACACTGCCAAAAAAAAAAAATTAAAAATTATCTTTAACAGGAGTAACCAGAATGTAGCAGAGAATCGTCTCCAAAGAATAAAAGAAAGGCCAGACTGAGTCTATGCAATCTCTCATTGAGTTGTCATCTTCTTTCTTTCTGTTTCATGATTTACAACATCACAAATTGTGCAGCAGACATAATAACAGCAAAGTTTGATGTTAAATGATTTTTCTGATATTCCTTATCTTCTCTAGTACTGAAAAGGCCATGTATGTCTGTCATACAGCACTTTTCCCTCCCACAGGATCTCCAGAAACCAGCCTGAACATACATTTTAAAGCAGAACAGTGGGCAGGCTGTCAGTGTCCAGCTTTATTAACAATATTCTGGTGAAACACTTCTACCACAGCCCACACAGTGCAGAGGAAAGGATGGGGACTTTTTTTGACTGTTAGCATTGGAGAACTTTCTTCTCTATTTGCCTAAACTTATTTCAAAACTTACTTCAGAATAGGCTAAGACAGAGTCTTCAAAAAGAGTCTTGGGCAGATATTAAGTGACCTCAGAGGCCTTGGAATATTGCTTTTTGGGAGCGGTGTATGGAAGAAAATCTTTTTGCTCATGGATTTTTTGAGAATAGCAAAGAAGTCTTACACTCAGTAAGCTTTTGACTTCTGATAAGAATTAAAATACATTGCTTTTGATGAAAGGTGTTACCTACTTACTAAAAACTAAAAAAACACCCTAGCTCCCAAAATCACCTGATCATGGTAGAGCTATCTGCTTCATTTTTTCACAACATATAGTTCTTTACTGAATATTACATTTTGCTGGAGGGGTGCAGCTGGCAGAGATAAAAATGCCTGTTTGCGTTGCACCAGGTACTGCAAATTGGGTCAGCTGGATACCTCTGGGGAAAGGTGAAAGGTGCAGGAATCGCTCCTTCTCTGAGAGCTGCACAGACTGTTCAACTTCTGAAAGGTTTCAGACTGCAGGTGAAACAGGAGAGAGAATGAGAAACGCAGCGTGCAGACAGCCTGCAGCATAAAAAGAAACTGGAAGATATCAAGGCCTCAGATATGAGAAAAAGTCTGACTTTTCTCTGAGGACTCAGCATCATCCAAACCACTGCAACCCAAAAAGCCATTGAAAGTTACTGGATGGAGAACAAGACTGAAGCAGGGGATTTGTCCTTCAGCGACACACTAAGCAAAGTGAGGATTTGTTTTGAAACCATTTATTTTTATCCAATCTCAATCAGGAGCCCTCAGTGGTTTTGTGGTTTTATACCAAAAAAAACCACCCGTACTGTTGTAGTTTGTCTCCAAATAATACTGGACTCCGTATACAGTTTGTAAGCTGCTCTGACTTTTCTGTGAGCACATTTTAAAAGAAAGATGCGGGAAGATACACTTCAAAGCTGTGGCTGACACAAGTCTCCCTCTATGCTTCTTCAAAGGAAAATGGCAGCCAATCCCTAGGTGCTGCTCTGGGGGAACGATGAAGGTCCAACTGCTCTGCTGGCAGTCTTCTACAGCAACGGGACAGGCCTGTGGGCCAAGCCTGAGACACAGATGCCCATTCACCCTGTGCCAGCTGCCAACTACGTTATTATGTCTACAACGAGACCTGCTAGATCAGTGGAGAAGACTGGGAGCCTCCGGTTAGGTCCGGCTTTCACTACAGTTGCCATCCATTTCATAAAAAGTGGTCCCAGATAGCACCATTATTGGCTCTTGCTGATATGTAAAATGGATGGCAACTGTGCTGAAGGCTTGACTTGGACATCTGGCTACCAAACTCACACAGGGCCAGTGTCAGGCTGTGTTACCGACACAGAGAACTCAAGCATGCCCTGGGCTAAAAAAGGACCTTGCTGGCAGCGCTACAAACATTTGCAAAGATCTGCAGGCTTTTAAAAGTGTCAGAAAGGAGAATGTAAACCTGGCAAAGTGACAAGAGAAGTGTGACTCAGGTGCTGAAAGATGGGTGTCTATTGCCATTTTAAAAAACCCAGTATGCCCTGCCAGACCTCCTGTAAATCTGTTTCATATCTGCCAGCCCTCTGCAGACATCTCTAATACCCAAGGCCATAAAAAAGGTCATCATGTGTAGGCACCTGAGTCCCACTCTCAGTGTTTCAGAGACACTTCTCAGAAAGCAACTGACTATTCTTGGGCTTTGACTAAGCAAAATGTTCATTTAAGATAATTACAGCTAAATATGAAGACAAGTGTAATTCTGCCAGTCTGGATTGTCCCACATGGGGGGCAGCAGGGTGGGAAGGTATGGAAAAAAATATTCAGTAATAGTGTTCTGATCTGAGCTTTCTACAGCTCTTACATCAAAGACACAAAATAAACCACTAAAGCAGATTTGGCTTTCTAACACTGTAATTCCAGAGACAGACAAGAAGCTTCACAATTGTGAACAAGTTCCAAGCTTCTTCTCATTTCCCATTCTGGCTCTCTGGTGGTGGAGATGAGCATAAAACCCAATGCAGAAACCTGTGAGACCGACTCTCAGAGATGACAGCTGGTGGTAGACAGCAACCAGGCAAGCACAGACAAGAAAGTGTTATCAGAGAAGCAGACAGGATGGCAGACGTTGCAGGCTCCGTCCTAAGCTTATTTTTTCTTTGGGGCATGTGGCAGATCTGGAGCTGTTCTGCAGTTATCTAGGAATACCATGTATTAACTTAGTCAGTAGAATGTTTTTTCTACAGTTATGGTGGTTTAATTCAGTCACAGTCTGTCTGGAAAAGCAGGCAGGAAGACAAAGCATGGCAAAATACACACCACTTCTTCAAGAATTAAAACCAGGGCCAAAAGAGGTAGTTTGGGTTTCTTTTCCAACCAACCTATAAAACCAGCTCTGATCCGGACAGGCAAAGCATGCAAATACTGAAGAATGTAAGCAAGATGATGAACACTAATAAAAAAAAAAAGCCTCATGCTCCAAAACTTTGTTTTGTTTACTAATAGGAGAAAGTCATTAGTCAGTAGTATTATTTACAGAAAGTCTATGTTACCTAATCCCCTCCTCCCACTGCTGCTGTCTTACTACAAGGTACTTGGTGTTAAAAGTGCCTTCTTCAAACACAATACACCATAAAGCACAGATTCCCAAAAAGATCTACAAGTAACTAAAGTCAGTCAGAAAGAGAGGTTAGTGGATCTGTCAAACTAAGAAAACTGAAATTCCAACTTTGAGGTATAAAACAGTCACACCTTCCCCACTGAGAATAAAGCACATGCAAAAATGGCTTTCAGCCAACTCTTCTCTGCAATTAAGCATAGGTATCTTGTGACTACAACGCTATGCTTAGCGTTCCCTAAATCCATATGTGAAACAGATGGTTAGGAACAGGAGAGAGGCTGCAGCTTCTACTGTGATGGCATCGACCTGGGCCCAGCACTCAGAGGAATCCTGCTGAAAAAAACCAGATCTTTTCCGCAGATTAGCACTGAGGTCCCTCCTCATCACTTTTCCAGAGTCCACCTTTCTCTGACATGGTGGGAGATAAATGGAAGAGATAAACTCAGCAGAGCATGAAATAGCAGCGTTATGAATACCAATACGCAAAACGCTGTTCTCCAAGACTCTAGGTTGGAACCAGCAGTATTATCAGTATTCACTCTAAGGTATCAATAACCTGATTTTGTCTTTTGAAAATGCCAAGACTATGTCTGTTCACTGTGAAATTTATCCTAATGGACTCGCAAAAGTAATCCAGTTCACAAGGTCTAGGTATAATTTCTTCTTTTAAGAGAGGAGGTTACAATGAAAATTAAGTACAGGAAGCAGTCAGTCTACTGTTACTGTGATAAACCTTCTTTGAAATCGTAAACAGACTTTCTCCCCAGTCCTCATGAGCCTGTTATGTTGTATTAAGTCCTACTTAACTTTTCTTCTCCTTGCTTCCCTACGTTGATCGAAATGCAGCTTTCGGAAGCCTCTTTCTAAAGCCCCAGATTAGAAATTTATTTCCTCCAAACATGTAACTGAGGGTTATAATATATACTGAATAGATCAGATTGAAAAAAAACCCTTTAACCAAACTCTGAAAGACGCTAACGGAAGTCATTCAGTTAGCGTAGAATGATGTTAAAGAGCAGGTAAAAACTAGACATAAAACATCATTAACAGGCTACAATAAGACATGATCTTGACAGTGATGGGAAGCATTGTTAGAAAGGCACACCCCTGTCTGGTGGCAATCACACACAGTATTTTATCAAAGGTTAAAGACAAATACAGGTGACAAAAAATGCAATTATCTGAAACCTCCTAAGCACCAGGGACAAGGTTTTCAAAACAGCATGCATAAGAATGCTTGGTTTTAAAAAGTCTGGTCATCCCAAGGATTGTACTAAAGCTGACAGTCTTGTCTCCTAGTGTTCTGTGAGAAAGATGTCAGGTACCTCATTTATGCTTAAGTTAAGGCAGGCCCTTTGGGAAGTTTTAACAATACAAGGCAAGATAGGTAACTAACTTGCTGGAATCATGAACACAACCTTTGTTTTTGCCATCCATTATTTTAACTCAGATATTTTTTCTTTTGCGACAAGAATATGCATCATATTATACATTACTTTCATCTGAGTCTATCATTTCATTCATGTTAAATTTATAAATTTATGCTACAGCAGATTTTAATGAATCTTCTGCTATTACACAAAACAGTCCCCTAGATTTTTAGCTTAAAATCAACTCCTGCTTTTCCAGGAGTTAGTCTGGTATAAGGCTTACTTTTTGATATGCTTTGCAGCACCACAGCTGGAAAGATGTTATCACATATGTTGCTCCTTTTCACTGGTCATGTATCTCCAGCAGTTTACACTATACATGTTTTGAGAAAGCAGTCACAGATCTCTATCATGTCACTAGGAATATTTTTTACTGTCTCAAGACAGGATACAGTAGTTTTGTTAATTCCTGAATTCTTTTATATGTGTTTTCTTAACCCCTCAAGAATACAGCCCATGGTACTTTTTTCACAGGTGAGATAAAAAGATGTCAAAATATGAAGTCTATACCACCTAAGTAAACAAAGAACAGTAAGGAGGCCTCTCTCATATTCATTCTCCTCCAACAAAGAAGCTGCAGCTCTTGAACTTTGCTAATTCCCTTGACTAGTCCAAGAAGCTGACCTTTCCGCCTTATCCCAAACACCATCACTGGCCAGCAGTGAGTAGATAGTTGTAGGTTTCAGGCTGATGGACAGAACAAATGGCTTGGAGTTCATTTGCAACAGGGAAAAAAATAGGGAGCTAATTTTGATAAGAGAATGAGTTTAAAGGTCTCAGGAGCAGGGAAAGAATGTAAGCAAGGAGACAGGAATGAGACAAGGAAACAATTATGAATGTACTGAAAAAGAAAATAGAAATCTCCTCAGGAAGGGGAAGGCTGCACAAGAGTAAGGACAGGGGGAGGGGGAGGAAACTCGGGAACAAACCAGCAAAAAACACTGGAAAAGATATTTGAAAAAGCACAGCAAAGGAATATTAGGGTAAATTTACAGCTTTCCTACTTACATGAATGTTCTATTCTCTCTGCTATTAGTTTTTTAATATTTTCTCACGGCCGTAAAAGAATTCTCCAAGTTCTTTGAGCCTGCCAGTATGACATACAGTAGGTAAAAGAAAAAATCCCTCAACAAGTGACAGGATCAACATCATAGCTACTATCATAGTAACTTAGAATTAATCAACAGCCTGATTAAGGGGCATCAGAAGTGGTTACCAGTCTTTCTCTTATCTTGTTAAAAACAAACAAGCAAAAACACCACCTGTCCTAGGAAAGGCAGAACCTAGTAACAGCAGCAGCAGACCAGTAACGTGTGAGTTGCTGAGTGAATGATCAGAGAGTGAGAAAAAGCAGATAATCTTCAATTTGTCAGTTCCCCGCTCCCTAGGTGTCAACGCTCCTGATATGTTCATGAAGTCAACAAGCAGTCCTGCATCCTATTAGCTATCTCTTCAAATTTATAGTGCTGAAATGTGTAATTAATTGTGTGTTGTTTTTACATTATTTGTTCTGCAGTCACAAAAGCTAATCCATTTCTGTGTTCTAGCTAGTTAGCTAGCCTGGGAATCTTTGTATATGTTGATCATTTAATGCTAAACAAGTCAGTTATTGACATTTAGCATCATCACAAAAGACTCCTGTAACTCAAAAAATCTGTTCCTGTAAGTACTTTAAAAACAGCTGACCTTAACGCACATGGTTGCATGAATCCAAAAGAAAACACAGTAAGAGAAGGCTAGCTGGAAATTTCAACAATCTTTTAATCCTCTCCCAATTCTTTATATTACCATAACTCTTCAGGAAATCCACCATCAAAATTAGGCAATTGCAAACAGATGTGTAGTGTATTTTAAACCCTTGTCAATATCCTGGTTACTGAGTCAGAATCCCAAACAGCACAAAAAACATGAACTCAGGGGGTCACAATGCTCCCTGATTTACTCAGGTCAAGAAAAAGGAACCTTATACTATCAACTTTATTATCCATGATATCACTTATGCGTCAAGACAGCACTCATCCTACTTTTGTAAACAGTTTTTTTGTCTTCTCTTGGCATAAGAGGAATAACTTATTCTTGACCATAAAATCGGTATATAATCATCTAACCACCTCAAGAAACCCTTGGTACCTGTCAGCAACTGACAGTATAAATGCAAAATCATAGTATGACTGGATCTTTGAAATCAGTTAAGGCTTGCAGCATAGTTTTGAATACAACAGAGAGGTTTACACTTCGAGGTTGAAAATGTACCACTAAGCTGAATATGCAACCAGTATGAATTACATCACCAAGGAAACTATGCAATCTTGATGTGTGAAACACGTCCAAACATTTACTTTATCTTATAAGCATACATATGTAGATTCCAAGTACAAGTAAATCTGCATTTTGCATTGCTGCTGTTCTTTCAGCTAATGCAACAAATAAGTATAAACCAAGAGATCAGGAAAAATATGAGAATAAAGAGGAAAAAATAGGAGAGAATATTGTTTTCAGATTATATGATGTAAGTACAAACAATTTAATTGAGATTAACATCTCATTAAAACAACAAAGTGGAACCGTAACTAAGAATCTGAACCTAAAAATAGTCAAAGTGGGATTTGCCTCATTACCTGGATCAGTCAAAAAGTTAGGCATATAAACTCTCTTAGGTATCTATCCCAAGCCAGCCATTCAACCTCCTTCTGCAGTCAGCCATTCCATAGGCAAACTCATTCGGCTTACTGAGGGCGCCTGCTTTAGGATGGCATGGGTCACCATTTCTCCTGACTTCAGATGGAGGCACCAAACTAAAACCACGTGACAGAAATCTGAGGTTTTCTGTTTCTATGACAGCTTATCACTATCCTAATTTCCTCAGATGACTGCAAAGACACAGCAAAAACCTTCATCCAATCTGAAATCTGACTTTCTGAACACCAGATCCAGCCTTTCTTGAAAAATCTTATATTAAAAATAAAAAAAAGAAAACACATTTTTATTAATATTGCTCTTTACAGAGCTCTAGGAGTATGAAACACTGATCACTTTTTGAAACAAAGATGAGCAATGTTTAATAAATTGATTTATGTATGTTTCATTCTGCCTTAATATTAAAAATATTTTCTCTTTTTCATCTAGTATAAAAATGAAGATGAAAAAGGTGTATCAGGGTCTGAAAAAAAGCCTCTGCACATACTCTAGGATGATAATCAAATTTATTTGGTTTGTTGTTCAGGCACATAATTTTAGAAAGGCATATTCATGGAAAAAAATCAACCAGGGAAAGAACGTGACTAAAAATGTTCCGAGAAAAACGTAGTTTGTGAAAAAGATGTTTTACGTCTTCTTTACAAGGCAAATGAACCAAACCACAGACAGACAGAAATTTTATATTGCATTAAATTTTATATTAAGCTGCATGAGAAATATTTCTGTTAAATGAGGCATTAAAAACAAAAAAAAAAAGAAAAAAGAGATCTTCCTCATACTTCATTGCCATTCCCTCAAAAGTTGATGCATAATTAGGAGAAAAGGCATAACAAGGCATGAATTTTAAAATAAAGGCAAAAGAAGAAAATAATGCAATCTGTTAACATGTGTGTGAATGTTAGACCAACCCTTCAGCTAGCTCAAATTTGTATTTACTCTTTACTCAAGTTTGCACAGAGTCCTTTTTCTCTACAAATAAAACAAGTGTTTGAGGCACCTTCTTTTCCTTTTTATTTCCCCAATCAGTTGAAATAAATTGTAATAGATTACTTTTTTTAAAAACCTAGATTCACTCCTAGCTTTCTAAGTAACTAAATACATCTTTTCAAAGACAAATTTTAATGTCTTAGCAAGAAAAGTTCTGGATATAACCAGGTGAATCCAGCAACTATAGCAAAGGCCATTCAATCAATCCAGTTTCAGTGACAACCTCCGGGGAAAATTGCAGAGGTCTGCTCAGAAAGAAGCACTGCTCTAAGACTGCCAGCTTGAGCAAGTACTGAAAACTACATTTATGGCAGAAATTGTGGTGGCATGTTGGATCTACTCTGAAAAAAACCAGTAGAGCACTAAGAAGAGGCTGTCTTGTAGGTACGGAGGACATGTCACATACCTGCCATCATGGTGAAACCTGAGCACAACTTGCTTGGGTTCCAGATAGCAATTTGAGTCAGGCACTTGACCAGTCCTAATGCAGGGCCTAAGAAATAGAAGCAAAACGAAAAAATTCCATCAGCATCCACATTTGCAATGTTTGAAAACAAAGATACCTTTCACGTCATGCTATCAATCACCTTGCTCTTGTGAGCTATTAATCATTTAGCTTGTTCCATGACAGAATGGGGAAAAAAAACGTGCAGAGCTCATTTAGGCTTATCCAGTTCAACAGGGAGATCTGAAGAGAAGGATTAAGTCTGCATATGATTGAAACATACTGTCATGAGAATTTTGCCAAACACTATCTATCATCCTGGCACTGTACATTGCCACATATTTTTGTATACTATTTGATAAAGAATTTCTAGCCAATATATCCATCTGTCATGTAAGTGAAAATAATCCCATACAAATAAAACGAGAAAAATATGCTTGCAAAGCTATAATAAATTTGGTTTTCTCTAACTATGAACATTTGTAAGTTTTATGAATGCCTAACCTATGCATTATCAATTAAGAGTAAATATTTAATGAGCAGCTGGTTGTACGAAATCATATCTTAGGTCTACTTGAAGATGAGTAAATTATACAAAGTTTAAAGGTATGGTAAAAAAAAGCTATGTTGACAGTAGTTATTTAAAAACAGCTCTAAAGCTGAAAACTCAAAACTTGAAACAGTCTGGTATGCATTATAATTCAATCTTGATCTAGGAGATCAAAAGGCTATTGCCACAAAATTTATCTGTGGCAATAAATCTTCAGACCTGAGGTTGGAGTTGTTCACAGTCAATGGAGTAGAACAAAAGACAACATTTAGGGACTGGGCAATCTGTTCATGACAGTGACAGAACCAATTTGCTATAGACAGCTTCCTTCCTCTGCTACTGAACATATTGGCAACTGTTTATTTTTAACTTGGACCTCATACTTCTGGAAATTTACACAATATTCGACCAATATTTAAAAATAACGGAAGGCTAATCTAATTCAGTTTATAAGGTGAACACATAAGATGTCTATGTTCACTCAAAGTTTTAATATTTTACTGAATTCAAGCTCTAAAACAAAACGTTTTGGTTACAGCAGACATGCTTAAGATGTCAAAAAGCACTTAGTTGTAACCTATGAAAAGTACTGTAAAAGCCCAAGTAAAGATGCTACTTTGTCTTCAAAGGGACAATGAACTTGTACTCAATTTAGAGGTGAAAAACATACATCGAAGGAATACTTTTGTATTTGGTAAAGCTACGTGTCTTGTAAAAGTAAATATCTAAATCCAATTCTCAAATATTGGATCTTATATAATAAGAGCTTAACTTTAGAGTTTATACTAAAATGATACTACATCTAAATGAAACCCTCAGTAAACGTTTATACTATTATAAGTCATAAAAAATACATGCCTTATATTAACTTTGTACAAACTACTGAAATATTTACAGGATAATGAGTTCTTTTCAGTATAAACCACTAAAATGCAGCAGACTAACTGATCTCTTTTGGATGCCACACCATACAGAACATGAGTTGTGGAATACATTTTTACTGTCCTAAAAATCTCTAAGAATCTCTCATTGTCACCTGCAGTCATTGTCCAGCACAAAGCTAATTAGAAAGTGCTAGCTTACATTTCACTTCTTTTTAATTAAAGAAAATAAATGTTATCTCCTAGGCAGGTCAACATAAAAGAAACTAAAAACCTGAAATTATTAGCTATTATAGTTTAACCTGCCAACCAAAATTACTTTATAATGGCAAAAAAACCCTTCTGATATCCACTTGATACTCCTTGACAAACTAAGACATCTATATATCATGAATAAACCATGGGAATGCTAATGGAACTAGGATCTGCATGTCTCCAGGGTATCTGCAGAAATCCATTCCGACTTGCTAGTGCTATACAAACTGCATAAAACTGAATGAAAAAACCTTCATGGAGTTGGTAGCTGAATCCTTGCTGTCATCAGCTACCTCTCAAACTAATCACTGCAACTGGCGTCTTCATGAAGAATCTCAGAAAAGAAAGAGGATCTGAACTATGTATGTGTGGTATTTCCTACAGGTTATCATGTTGAGATAGGAAAACTTAAATTAAAAAAAAACTAAATAAATAATGTCTTTTTGAATGCATTAGGGTCGTCTCTATCCAAACTGTGAGTGATAGAGAGACTTAATCTCCCAAAAAAAATATTCTCATTTCTCTTATTCAGGATTTTATTAAAAAATAACGTGCAAAGAAATTGTTGGGAAAAACATTATACGGTCTACAAGAAATCCTGCTCCATGCAGAGGACTGGTGAAAGATGTTCAATACTAGCTAAAACCCTTTTGACAGAATATTCAAAAACATCCTAAGAGTCAGTGAGAAAAGTGCCTACAGCCTTCAACCCATTTGGAAAAAAAAGTCTGGACACTTCTCAAGAAAGAAACTATACAAAGAGGCCTATAGAAAGGGAAGGAAGTCCTCTTCATGCATTTTGAGTTCCACCTTCTACAATTAGACACACCACACTGAGAAAAATCATTACTGGTTCAACTTGCTGCTATGGAAACCGTATTGGGTAGCTACTCCCCTTTGGCAATGGAGATGCTCCAATTACAACAGTTGAAGGAAAAGTTAAATTCTATTTGTTTTCACCTGATCTAATGAAAATTCTTCCTTCAGCACTCAAAACAATCCATCACTGTACTTAACTAAAAGAGTTGGAAGAGGCCTCTTGTAAGAACCCGACAGAAGAAGAAGATGCCTCAAAGCTCGCTTGCCGCAGGACTTCTGTCGCCAGTGTACCGATAACAAAGAATTATGTCCTTGGTTCTCAAAACAACTCTGCCCCGAAAACTTGCCTGCCTCACAAGGCCCAGCACTGCTTGTGCAGCAGAGGCAAGGGGGGGTCATGCAGCAACTGTGTCGGACAGTGATTGGATGAGCACAGGTCACTGTCACATTAATTGGTCAAACCACGAGTCAACAGGAGCTATAAATTACTGTTATACCCCACTGCAATTGGGACCCCTCACCACCATCGACCCTCACCCTTGCGAAGGCCTGAGAATCGCGGATCAATGGGACGCCGTTGACTCCAGAGGATCGTTGAGCCGTCGTGTGGACCGATCGTTGCGGTGATACACTATTTCTTGCAGCTCTCCGAAATTTTGCTTCTCCTTTCCTCTATTGCCATTTAGCGTCATTTTTAGGTAACAATAGTAAAACTATAGTAAACAGCATCTGACCTCGTTTGTGTCTTAATCACGCCCCCGGAATCATTTCGAACCCCCTCCCGGACCAAAAATCAGACCAGGACCTAACACCTCTGTAAAACGTCACCATTTCTTCGCATTATATTTTTGGTGTGAAAAGGACAGAATAAATCAAGTAACTTTCGTTAAAAAGTTCAGTAGGGAAAAGTGAAAGAGCAATAGAGAAAAAGAGAAGCGATGTTATCAAAAACATAGTACTGAAAGATAGTGCCTAAGCTTAATAAAAGGCAATTTACACAACCTGTTTAATTACTGAGTTTGAGGCATTGGTAATAGTTTATTATTTTAAATCAATCTGTATATAAAAATGCATATTCAACAACACAAACTGGATACATAGTTAAAATACAAAACCATAAATCCTGGTTGGTCCTACATTTACTTTACCGTATCTAACCATTAATGATCCCATATTAAAGAAACATTTTCTGAACTACAACCATACTTGCCTAAAAGCAGCCATTAAATACTCAGCGTTGCTATTGTTCTAGGAATACTCTCTGCCCATTCTCCAGTAGGACTAGTTAACTGTGTAGCTCTTCATGGTGTTAAAAAAAAACCAACAAAAAAACCAACAAACAAACAAACCCCAAAACTATACATCCTGGCTAAATTTTCTTTCATGAGACATGAAAAAAACTCAATATAAATTAAAACTGGTTTTATTTGCAATAGTCATAGAAAGTTTTACTTTGAAAAAGAAGACTCCTAGTTGAGCGCGTGTACAAGTAAGGTCTCTTTGCTTCCTGTACAGTGGATAAAGTGTTCAGACTCCAGTTCCCTATAGAGAAATAGGACCTCTGTAATTGCTGTCAAGGTCAATGAGAACAGGGTAAGTGCTTATGTGCTGGACATATAATTTACCTAGAGCAATTTTAACACGAATTTTCTACTTTTTCAACCTGTTTAATGTTTATTCAAACACTAAGTTTTGAAAAAATACAGTTATTTTGAAAAAATAAAGTTATCACATGAGTCAATTTGACAACACTTTCTGCTTTCAAATACATGCATTGCCTCTTTTGCAACCATCTGTAGAAAGATTTAGAAGAACTGTGGACTTGAATAACTAAAATTAAAGTCAAATGGCATCACTTTCCCTTTCGAAATATCAACAACCCCAAGATGCTCTAGGTTGAAAAAGACAAAAAAGCAGAACCATAAATGGCAACTCTATTTCCTCACAATTCAGGGATATATTTTTTGTGCAATTAGTTAACTGCTGTTAATGTTTATTGAATTTAGCTGAAACATCTCAATTCCGATACACAATCTGCAAAGTTCAGTCTCTGGGCTACATCTGTTAACAAAATGCTGCTAAGAGAAAGCAGATTTATTTAGGTTAGATGGGAATGCGTTCCCAACAGATCCCTGTAACAAGGTTGCATTGGTAGTGAAATGACAGATACCTCAAATGATGACTTTTGACCCAAACATGGGCTTTATTTACCATTCCGATCTAACACCTCCTTAAACCCACTTGGCACAGTTCTAAGATGAAAGTGACCTGGGATGCTAACAGAACAAAACTGATACACAGTTCATTAACCAAACCAGAAAACACTATTCTTTATGATATTTAAAAACAAATAAACAAACAAACAAAAATAAACACCGAAGGAAAAATGCAAAAAGACTGAATTCACCTTCTTTCTTTTCCTTCACGCCTATAGTTAAGAGAACACACAACTTTGGAACTTTGGGACTACACTAAGCTTATCATAAATGCAGGAAAACAAAATGGAAGTTACTGAATGTGTCCTTTTACAGGTTTGACCTAGGAAAACAAATGACCCCAATATTCTGAGATATTTATTTTGCTATAAGAAAGTGTACATACTCTCTGCACATCAAAGATGGCACTATCTTCCTTGGAAAAAGATGCTTTGTCAGGCTCTCAAAGAAATCTCTCTATTTCAACTCATATACTTGGCTACCTGCTAAGAACAAGATTTACTCCTCCTAAGTCACTAAAATAAGACCAGATTGTGTCTCTAGTAATATCACAATTTATACTATTTTTTTGTAATTCCTAAACTCACAACTTGGAATCAGTCAGTTCCATGGCTAGAAATACTCGGAAAAGCAGTGCAATTACCAATGGGCATTAGAAGGTGACATAAAAATTCTGACCAAAAGTGTTCGAATGCTAACAGACAAGAAGATCAGAGTCCCCCTGCTCCCCAAACCTTCTTCAGGCTGAACACTCCCAGCTGTCTTCACAGCAAAGATACTCCACTGCCTTAGTTGTCTTCATAACCCCTCACTGGACTCATGCCAGCATGTCCAAGCCTCTCTTGTACTTGGGAGCCCAGGACAGGACTCAGCACTCTAAATGTGTTCTCAACAGGACTGAGTAGAGAGCTAAGATCCCTTCTTCAGCCTGATGGCCACGCTCTTCCTAATGCAGCACAAGTTGTTGTCGGCCTTCTTTAATGCGAGGGTGTGTTCCTGGCTCATGGTTAGCTTGGTGTCTGCTAGGATCCCAAAGTCCTTCTCTACAGAGCTGCTTTCCAGTCGGTCAGTCCCCAGCATATACTGACCCATGGGACCATTCCTTCCCAGGTGCAGGATTTTTTATTTCCTTCTACTGAAAGTCTTGAGGTTCTTCTCTGCCCGTTTCTCCAGCATGTCCACGTCCTTCTGAATGGCGGCATAACCATCTGGTGTTATCAGCCACTCCTCACAGTTTTGTATCATGTGAGAACTTGATGAAGGTACACGCTGTCCCCACCATATAGGTCATTAATGAAGATGTTAAATGGTACTGGCCCCAGTATTGGTCCTATACCACTAGTGACTTGCCTCCAGTTGGCATTCATGCCACTCATCACAACTCTCTGGGTTCACTGATTCAGCTACTTTTCAGTCCACTTCACTGACCACTTATCTAATTCATATTTCCTCTGCTTGTCTATTAAGATAGTATGAGAAATAGTGTCAAAAGCCTTACTGAAGTCAAGGTAAATGGCATCCATTGCTCTCCTCTCATTCATCAAACTACTCACCTCATTATAGAAGGCTATCAGGTTGGCTAAGCCTGATTTACCCTTCATAAAACCATGATGAATACTTCCAATAACCTTCTGTCCTTCACATTTCTGGAAATTGTTTCCAGGATTAGTTGTTCCAACAACTTCTCACGTCCTGAGGTGAGGCTGACCAGCCCACAGTTCCCCTTCTTGAAGACAGGGGTTACATTTGCTTTGTTACTGTCTTCAGAAACCTGCCCTGATTACCACAACCTTTCAAAGATAATCAAGAGTTGCCCTGCAATGACATCAGCCAGATCCCACAGCACTCAAGGATGCAATCTCTTAGGCCCCATGGACTCACAGATGTCCTGTTTGTTCAAGTGTTCCCTAACCTGACCCTCCTCCACAAAGAGTGAGTCTTTGTTGCTTCATAATTTTCTTTGGGTCTCGGGGACCTGGGATTCCTGAAAACTTGTCTCTGTAACTCTGTATTAAGGGATATCTTAACATATTGACCAAAACCAAAGCATTTCTAGATCAAATCCTATTCGCAACTCTCCCTCACAAAAGACTGCACATGATCACTAGTGTTTTCCTCCAGTACTTCTCTACATGCAGTTATTTTAAGTTAGCTACTGCCCTTCAAGACAATAAGATGATATATAGTAAAAAAGTACCTCTGAAATCAAACGAAAGTTTAGAGAAAAGCAATTCCATTGACTGAACTATTCAAAAATAAAAAAAAAAATTAAAACAATTCTAGCTTAAAACACAAGGCAGAGAAACAGGTTATAGGAAAACTTACATTGGTTTTAGACCAGCCTTAGAGTAGGTAACTAGACTAGTTACTTTTAACAGTGATGAAAAGAAACACTACCCGTGCACATGAGAGTTTTTTCACTTTTGTATAGGGTTCCTTCCTAGTGTGGAATGAAGGCCACAAACAGATTCAGAGTAATTTAAAGGCTAAAAATAGAAACATCAAAAAATACAACTGTTGTGAGTTGCATGTGAAGCCCACCAGAAAAAGCACTCTGTCAAACTGGCACAATAAAATCTGTGCCCTTGAGGTCAATCCAGTTCAGTCAAGTTCATTAACACAAACATAATCATGTCAAGCCTTTACACAGGTTTATTTTCATGCTGTTCTCCTCTCCAAATCTGCCGAAGTCGCAGCACATTTCATCAACAAAGGTGTTGCAAAAGGAGCTCTGAAATGGCCACACATTTCTCAGCCAAGCAACTGCAAAACTACATGATAGAGGACCTGGTTTTAAGATTGTACATGGCAACTTTTGCTATTCACACAGAGGACAGAAAGAAGAAATAAATACATTAGTAAATTTGCATGGATGGGAACAATACACAGCAACAGAGTGAAGGACTGAGATTCTATCAGTACTGCGAATCAATGCTTTTCACAGTGCCATCTGGCAAACATCATTTAATGAAACATTAAGGGGCAGTATAAACATGATACACAGATATATGCACTTCCAGATTCAGTGATTACTAAAATAATTTCTAATGAAGGCTTGGAAAATGCCTTTAGGGATACTGCCAGGTAAGATTCTTACAGTGACTCTGCAAGATCATGATAACATGCCTAATGACCATTAAGAAACAAGAAATTTCTGCTGTTCCAGACTTTGATTAAGGACAAACTGGAATCGGGAATCTTTGCTGTATATGCAAGAAGGCTGCAGCAAATTACATACGTGCATCATAAGTACCAGAAGTGTTCTTTCACACATGGAAAAATATTGTCTATTGAGGACAAAAGGAAGTACGAATCCAAAATACGGGTGCCAGCCATGCTGTAAAACTGCACAAAAATATGGAGAGGGGAAGAAAAAACCAAACTCTCAAACCAAAAAAAACCAAATCCACACATCGACCAGCTGCAACAACCAACAAGTAACTCAATGAGAAGCAAAGCTTTCTCCCAGGAACAGCTGGAAATACAGAGTCAAGTCCATGACCTACTGTAGACAGAAGCAAAGGAGAGCCCCAAACTGCAGCAAGCCTATTACGGAAGTGACAAGAAAATTAACTTTACAAAAACCAGCGCATGTAATGGGATTGTCTCTCAATATGCAGAGAACCAAACTAGTAAGTGCAATTTTTTTTTTTTTTTTTTTTTTTTAAGTATTAAAGATGTTCCAATCCTCTCTTCCCTTCCTTCCCCAGATCCCAACAATCAACACAATTCTTTCTACAGGGAGCCCTCCAGAACACCGGGCAGTCTAGCACAACCACTTAACTGTCCCTGAAGTACATATGTAGATACAAGATGTTTACCAAGCAGAAGTGTCACTATCATTGTGATGCTGCAGTTAAGGAAATTAAGTTTCTTCAATGTTCTTTGCTGCAAGTTTCTATATTCATATTTTGTGACAAGTCTTTACTTCTGTGATCTTAATCTAAAAATTCTGAATTATGTCATTAATCAACACAGTATCTACAGGAAAAAAATAGTCTCTTTCTTCCATTGTAAAATAATAACATATCCCGCACTTCTGCTTTCATTTTGTATTAATTACAAATACAAAGAATCAGGCACCAGCATTTCCTTGTTTCCTTGAATTTTCATTTAATTTTTTTTCATGAATCTTAAAGACCGCTAAGAAATACCCACCCAGGTATAAATGGATGGTCTAAACAAACTCAAATTAAAAAATTAATTAGAGCAGCAATTTCTCATAAGAATTCGCACAGACTTCCACTATTATTCTGGATTTATCTTGTATCAGAAAATACCTGCAACATTTGTACATCTATTTTGTTAGCCCTCTTTGGCAGGTGAACTCTGAGTTTACAGACATAGTGGAAGGATCATGTTGGAGAAGGCCAGACAAACACGGCTAGAACATAATCACCAAGCAGAAGGCAATAATCTTGGAGAAGAAACAGAGAACAGCAGATCTTGCCGTTCGCATGAAGCAGGAAAGTCAATGGCAGCAAAACAAAGACCAAGGTAGAAAGGAGCTCAGCTAACCTCCAATTAGCTATAAAGATGCTCTTTTGCTATGTCTGGTTTATGTGTGTTTAGGAAGAATTGTTAACTCCCTGCAGCATGTTTGGACATGTAATCACTCTGGGATCCAAACAATATTCCTGGCTTTCCTACACAGAAGTAAAATACAGCATCAATATGCTTTCCCACTACTATTTACATAATACAACTCATGAAGTGCTGTTTCAATGCCATACTTCCATACACATAAAGGGGAGAAAAGTAACTCCATTCCAAAATAAGAGAGTAACAGTTATTCAAAGAGGGGAGGCCATATACAGACACCAATTCAATGGTGCTGCACCTGCCCACTTTAGACCTGAATTTGACCCAAAATATCAAACTGGAAGAGAACAAATAACCTCTTTGAAAATACCTTCATTAAGAATACTGAATGTATTGAAGTCAAAATAAGAATCACTATTCTCCAAATAAGCTTCACACTTATAGTATGTGTTTTAATTGAGGCTTACAAATCATTTCAGAATAAATACACCACACATACCCCCCTTATATGTATATAAATCCTCAACATCCAGTACATCTGCGACTTCATTTGTAGCCATGGAAAATGGGAAGGTTCAACAAAGTAAAATGATTTGATCCTGGTTTAACCTCAAACCTGTGACAAACCAGGAATACTGAACTCCCCATTATCATTACTTTGTTTTAATCCTGTTGCAATAAGGTATAATCTACTTACTGCAAAAATTTAGCTATGGTTTCCCACAAATTATAAATTAGCTGATATAAGGACACTAAGCTCACAACCATCTAACAAAATGAACTGCAGTACTGTTATATTCAACCGGTATAACATCGCGTGTCCTCTGTATGTGCAGCTACAGTAGGAAGAATGCAGTATCATTGTTTAACTCATGCTCAAGGGGGCCCCCAGGCTCAAACTGACTGACAGCCCCAGCTCCCCAGCGCTCAGCCACTCATCCCATCTCGCGCAACTAAGAGATGCTTTGTGGTTCCTACAGCTTCAGTGACTTGGATGGACAAGTTAAAGTTCATCTGCAGGCTATACAGGAGTCGCATATTATAGAAGGCCCTGACTTGGGATGACATAAGCTACAATCACTGAACCTTCGCTGCTCTGCAGCATGACGAAGAACAGACCTACTAGTTATGAAAAGGGGAGAAAACTACGCAGTCTGAAACAAATTTCATATATTTTAATAACATAAAAAACCTAAAGAATTTTCTTATTTTTCAGATGTATTTAAGGCAGCGAAAGTAATCACTGTTATACATGTAGCTTGACAATAATTAGCTAAACATGCAGTAAAAATAAAATTCATAATCGTTCAATTAAAAATAAATATGGCCAATGAGATGCACACAGTATACAAGTATTGAGAGAACTCTGAGTGTCCATGTATATATTGCAGAGAGCGTACCCATCAGGATAATCTGACATCAGCGAACAAAGTTTTTAACTTACCTTAATAAGAATACTTTCCACCATAGAAGTCTGGCTTACATTTTTGTGATACAGCTCTGATTTTGAGAAGCATAATGAGACATTTCACTGCCTGAAGATGGATGGCAATTTAGAAGCCTTCTCCTCTCCAGCAGGTTTTCATAGACACTCAGGTTCTCAGTGAGCTACAAGTTTCAACAGGATCTGAAAGCCATCACAGTTTTTCTAATTTTCCTGCCTATCTGTCTCCATTTACTACCCTTATGGCTTCAGTCACGGTAAATTCAGGATGTAATATGCAATTTACCAACTCTTTCAATGACTTTTACTAAATCCACTTCTTAAAAAAAAAATAAATAAAAAAGGCAGGAGCGGAGAGAAGAATACTGAGTCTTGCTACTACAAGTCCTTTGGGTTCCATATAGATTCAGATATGGGTGGAGGTAACAGTTCTATGCTTTATAGCCATTTTTATCATTTCTGTACTGCAGCAGTAAGTGATAACAGGCAAAAGAAATGAATGTAATTTCTGTAATTTTCAAACAAAATCTGCCTTTGCCTACAAGCACGAAGCTTGCCTTTACAGACAACTCTCTTAAATGAGGAGTCTGTTAAAGGAAGTGAGTCTGTTTGTACTCCTGGAAGAAGAAAAGAACTTTGCCTCCAAGAAATGCAAAGGGAAAGGTGGCAAACTGGGCAGATCCCTGGAAAGAGGTATTACAGTTCTTTATCATTTCAGTAGAAAAAAAAAAAAAAAGGCTTCATTGATGCAGTACATTACTAAGAAGTACAGAGAATAATTACAGTCTGAGGTTGAGAGAAAAAAAACATACCAGATATAGCTGCTGGGAATCTTCTAAGGAAGAAAATCAGAGTATAAGGAACAAGCAATTAAATAGCAAGGCAAAAAGTAAACAAAGGCACAGAGAGAATGATCATGCAAAGCAAAGATACAGAGGCATCTCATAACATACACGAGGAAGAGAAATGGCAAAGGATGCAGGAAAGATATTCAAGAAATTACATCAGGTAAACTGAGGTCCTATGCCAGATTTTGATTTAGGATTATATACATCCCTTGATGCCGCTTGCTGCCTGATATGTAAGATTTAGAGATTATTTTGAGGAACACTGAGACATTCTCACCTGTTTTTTTTTTATTTCAGAGTAACATTAAATGATCAACCAATTCTGCTTCTGTCAGTTTACAACATGCCATGTCATTTAAATAAAAGCATTTTGAAAGGACGGATTTTCAACATCATTAAAATAACACATTGGGGGATGGGGGAAGACAGCACTTACGTTGACATGATTGCAACTGAACAAAATGTGAAGCAAATAAACCATTTGGCTGCAACTACAAAAAGCAATTTAGCCACTGGAATTCCATGCTCATTTTCTGCTTTCTTGGACAAGAGGGGCATGAAAACCTGCTACTGACATATAAAAGACAAAAGAGCATCTGTCAAAATACTGCTCTCTGATCTTAAACTGGCAGGGTTGCAGAGAACAACTCTGCTTTTAACTAAAGAATGAAACAAATCACTGGTGTCATCAATTCTTAATGGACTTAAATTTCAAAATTAGCAGCAAACGTTAATACCGCTAACTTAGCAATGCCTCTCTATAAAATGGAACAAAGAAAATCAAATAGATGATCTAACAGTAGTGCAACTTCTTAGGGCCAGTATCAGCATTTTTGAGTGGTCATGTGAATACCCTTCCTCTCCATGTCTCGGCGGAAAATGAGACACCTGTCACGTGCAATTACATTACAAGCACAGGACAGGACCAAAGCACGCAGGAGACAGTAAATGAGATAACATATAGTTTGAGTGCAACACATGGAAATGTTTGTGTTCGGGGATATTACACATACATGACCAATATTAACATAATTAATAAGATTGTTATTAAGTGAGTACTTTGGCCAATTTTGCAAAAGTAAAAATTAACATTTTAAAACTTAAAAAATGTTACAAAAAATGCAATCATTTCCAGCAGATCCCAGCACTGCTGCTGCCTAAAATAAAATCAGTATTTTGTAGACTATACCTGATTTTAAACTTGACTGCAGTCTACTGTCTGAGAAAAACACACACAAGCTACAAATAAGTTAGCCCCCAAAATAAATATTGTTCAGACCGAGTTTCTCCTGTTTTGCATGAATATTACACACCAGCAGTTAGTACCTATTATTTTGTAGAGAAATAAAATAAAATATACATCCTCACGAAGCCATTTCATAATAACCATTGTGTAACGTTTTCCCTCAGAAACCTTACAGAGTAACTAGTGAAATACAGACTGAAAGGTTCTAGGACATTGGTAGTACGTAGGTAGAGATGAGGAACTCTGTTTTTCACAACTCACTTGTCTCAGAACGGTCAATCAGACTCTTGCTCGTAGGAAAAGCACCCAGAAACAGAGTGATGGTTTGATACGAGATTGTAGTTAGGTTTGTACAGAAATGGAAGACAAAATCCCCAAGGATACATTGGCAATTTTGGTCTATCAATCCAAAATGACTAAAGGTCTTGTTTGCTAAAAAGGAAAGATAACAGCTGTTTTCTCTTGTTTCGTCTTGGGTTTGTGGATTTTGAGTTTTGTTAACTATCAGTCTTGATTATGCTTATATACTGTTTGTGACAAACCGGTCACCTCAGATACACCATATTGTCTATTCTCTGATTTTATGCCAAATTTCAATTAAAAAGTAAAGCAATTTAACACATGACTAAAGACTTCCTAGTGATCCCAAATTCTTCAGACAAAAACCTTTACACAAACCGCAGACCAACTCAAACACTAGTGAAATTATTCTTTCACTTCACCAGTGTTTTCATAATCACAATATTGTTTTTACAGATATATTCAAAAACTAATAGAAATGGTCATGAACATCAAAGCAAATTCTCAGTTTTTACTTAAGCAAATGTTGGCCAATTCTTCATGTCCTATTCACCAAATTGTAATTAGAAATATCTGTAGAAAGGCCACCCTGAATCCCCTGCTGACTAAGTTTTCTCTATAGGGGAATAAATATAATAATATATTATGTATAATCTGCATATATGGTGATACATGTCTGTTTATAACAAGCAATATAAAAAGGATTAAGTAGGATTTGTGATAAGGATTTGTGCATCATTTGTTTCGGTTTAGCACTTTTTAGACGTTATGACATCATAGTTAATTCCAAACCTCTTGATGTAGTTAACTTGATTTATAAGAGTATCATATTCCCACTTGGGTACAAGAGAAACAGAATACTAAATATCACAGCTGACGCCCTTCCCAAAGGCATCATCAAATATTTCACTAAAGATCTTAAGCTGTAATAACCCCAAAGCCCAGACATTAAAAAACCTTCACACGTGAACATATCCACTTACTGTTTCAACAAAACTCTTCTAATATTAGAACTACAGCTCTCCCATACAAATTGATTCCTCATTTCACTTTGTCACCATCTATGTAATAAGAGGTATTACAACTGAGTGTAAGAAAGATCACCCATTATTAATCAACTGCATTAGTTACCCTACTAGTGACATTAGTAACTCTGCAAAATAAGGAACACTTGAGGCTTCAGGATGGAACCAAGCTTTTGTTGCATCAATGGCAGTCAACTCGTACATACTGCTCCTGGAGTAGGAACCTAAACTTAAATTCCTTCGGAGTGACTGGTGCAATTTTCTGTAATGATCACAAACTGTTGCCTCTTCTATCAGGTCACTTTATCCTGTAGTTTGAAGTACTCCTCCACAGAAGCTTCTACCATTGACTGTAGCCTCTAAGTAAATAAGTCATAAGTAAATAAGTAAATAATTTCCTTCCCTCAATTTGTGCCTCAGTAGAACATCTATCATGGTGAACCTGCTATCTAATCACAATAAAAATTCCAGTGAACCACTGCACTATTATTTCAGTAGGTATGCAGTGGAAGGAAAACTGTATCAGGTAAGTTTTAAACAAAATCTGAAATGCAAGACATTATAGAAAAAATCATTTTAGTTTGTTCAGAATCAGCATGTCCAGAATATGAAATACGAAGTCTCTACTCATACCTAAAACACAGAAAAAACATGCTTACTAAATTCACTGTGTAAGCTCTCCAGGTACCAACACTGTTCCAACATTACTACAGTCCCTTTACACCCAAGAGATGGAAACAGAAATAGCTGAGTATTCAGATGTCTGCAGCTGTGAGGACTGGAATTCCAGTTACTCACTCCGTTAGATCTAAGCAAAGCTCGATGATTTTATGCAATACTTGTTTCTTGGATTGCATCACACATTCACTTAGTGAAAGATTTAAGTGATTTTAAGTACAGATTTTATCTTTTCAGATCACAGTCAGAATCAGCAGTACAAATGAGCAGGGCGTTTGGCTGCTGCTGGACTGGTTTGGTAAATACACCTCTTTAATTGAAAGCAGGGAGTTTGTACTGGTGACACCAATAATGAAATATGATCTTTTGTTGAAACGTGTAGGACATAGCTAAAGCCATAAATCATTAGTCTTTCTGAACGCTGAACTCAAAAGCATGCTTTGCTTTTCCTCGGCTTGCCATCAAACATCCATGCTCAGTAGGGCCAAAGAACACACTTCTTCCAACGGATACTTCTAAAATATCTTTTTCCACAGGATCTGCTGCAGTGATTTAGGGCTATCCCTGGATCCTGTATAATTTTCTCCTTTCTCTTTAGTTCACTGATTTTTACTTGGTTTTCTTCTCTCCAGAGTCAACACCTCCGAACAGCACTACAACTGCACGACCTCTCACTCCGCAAAATAGGATTTAATCACCTCAATGGACACGTGAGCAAGACAATGTAAAATCTCTTTGAAGGAGGACTGTACTGCCTCTGGGAAGACGGTTGGCCCAGGCCTGTATAGGATGTACCTCTTTTGATGTGCCAGATGTACCTTGTTCTTCAAGAGACAATCTGCACTCCATAGAGGGAAGGCTCATTCAAATTCAACTGCATTATCCTTGAAGATACTACAATGACCTCCATTCCTACTATCATTTTAACACTTTGGGCTAAAACATGGAATCTGGGGGGGGAGGGGAGAGAGATGAGAGAAATTAATAGCAGGGGTTAGAACAGAATAAATTTTGTAACTACAAATAGGGTGAGGGCAAACACTGTCAGTGATCTGTCACTAAAATCACCTTTTTTTGTTGCTACTGATTGCTTGTTTTTCTAATACAAAGAATTATAAAATCAGACATGATGTGTGGCAGCATATAAAGTGGAAAATAATTTTAGTTAAGAGTATTCTATGTTTTCAAGAATTTCTCATTTTTCATATTTTTCTTTTTTTTTTATATTTCTTATTTTTTTAACTCAAGAACACCCTTACAAAATCTGTAACTATCAGGTGGTACGAATTTAAGAAATTCCCCTTAACAAGACAGGTTATGGAACCTGGCTATAAGCATGAGAGCTGGAATGAAACTTGGCACAAATATATTTTATCTAGGAGCATTTTATCTTTAAAAGATACACTCAGACAACTTAGTTTAGCAGTGTGTAGGCTACAGATCTATAAAATCAAACAGAACCTGTATTAGCACCTGAGCTGCAGACATTCCATTCCTACCTGAGTTTGCAAGATGGACTTGTTTGACTGATGTATAGTAAGGCTTCAGCATGTACAAAGCCCTTTACAGACACCAAAGAATCTCCAGGACAAACAGTACATCTATGAGAAAGATTTTTATGGTGTCTGAAAAGGGCTGAGCTCACCCATGATGAGGATAAAAACACTGGGTAATTCTCACCTCCTCAGGAAATCAGGTTAAAATATAAGTTTGGGGTAATATTTTTTGCAAAGATGTGTTTTCCTGAAATTACTGTCAGAAATCTAATACAACAACAGTGCAATTTGTAGTCTGAAAGCTCGAGTTTTAAAATAAGAGAGAGAACTACCACAAAATTTCTGTGGTGCATGGAAAACTGCACATGTTAAAACTCTGGTTTTATGCATTTATGAAAGGAGTCAAGAATCCTTGGCCAAAATGGCTCTAAAAATTCAAGACAAGTCTCAGGCAACAGAACAGCTAAAATGAACATTACAGATTAAAATGTTGTTACACCAACCCCAATTTGGGAAATTATGCATTTTATACAAAATCATAAATATTAACCTGCATGAATGAAACTTAGAACCACTCATTTTCTAAAATAAAATATTCCAAGTTACTAGTGCCATTTTCTTTGTTTCCCATTGTGCTCCTTGGTTGACTCGCAATCCCAGATAGGGTCTGATCCAGTAAATGCTTCCAGATGTAAAGATCATATTTAATACTCCACCTAGAAGTAAATCTTATTCCCACTAGTTACTGTTTGTATAACCCTTCTGAGTTCACCCTTAACAAAAAAAAAAAAAAAAAAAA
>KZ505983.1:435064-452064 GCA_002844005.1 Limosa lapponica baueri
AAGGAGGAAGAAAAAAAAGAATCTGAGAAAAGTCTAATGACATTGACATTGCAGGCTGCCAGGTTCAGAAAATAAAATGTAGCGGTATGATAAATTCTAATGTAAAACAGATGGCATCTGCCCAGCCTTGTGCTCATCACGGGAATAAAACAAGGCAAAAAAGAAAAAAAAAGCCAACGAATCCCAACAAAAACTTAAAACTTCACACACCACGCAGACAATCAGGAAAGTAGACCCAGAAAGGATGAAACAATTGGCTGCTACAGATTGTCTAACAAATCCCTGTAATTTTAAGATGAATGACAGGTTGTCTATTTAGATGGTCTATACAGGAGTATTCACGTGAGAGATGTATCTTGCTGATGTCATGTCAAAAGCCACATGAAGTTACAAGGGCAAAGATCAGATAGCATTTTGGACTATATGGACTTCAAAAAGAAAAAGAAAAGAAAAAAAATCACAATGGAAGCCGACAATATAGATAGTAAAAAGATATCCACTAAGATGCCTGGGTTTCCGAAGGAAAAATTAGGCTTTTGATTATGGATGGGCTGGATACAAAGCTCTGCTTCATCTGAATCATCGTGGTATCTCGTGAAAATTCAATTTCGAGTTCCTCATGTATCCATCCTACAAAGGAAGTCCTGCTTCCTGGCTGGACTGTAACTTCCCTAAATGAACTGTAGCTGAGTTCTAGTAGTATGTTACGAAAACGCAGCAAGCAGCACAAGTACTGACTTCTGCTGTGGCCACTGGAGTCATGAGATGCTGTGTACCAACACAGCCTTCTGCCAGCAACAGCACACATGCTCTGCCTGCTCTCCAGGTTGGCTGGGCACAAGCAAAGCCTGAACACAGCTCAGGCTCGGTGCTGTACTGGAAAAGATCACAGAATCATAGAACTGTTTAGGTTGGAAAAGACCTTTAAGATCAAGTCCAACTGTTAACCTAACACCAAGGCAAATCTCAAGTGTTTTGCATTCAGTTATCTCCAACCATAAGGCTAACTTCATTTACAAAAGACTGCATATATAGGAACAGTGAAGATTTTCACGTGCTTTTTTTGTTACATTGTCAGCTTACATCCCAAACGTTACTCAAAATTAAACTCCAGTTTACCCCATGCCTAAATACATTACTCCTCAGCTCCAACACGGAAATCATACACAAGAAATAGCAACAGTCAGTACAAAAGAAACAGCTTGAATCTTCAGGATATTATAAATATATGTATGTGTGTGTGTATACATATATATATACACACATCTATGTATATACCACCCAGTACGGTGGTAAGACTGTGGTATACACACTTGTTTAGAGTGGGAAAACGTTGCTGCAAAACTCTTTGACAGGAAATAAATGCCTGTACCGTTAGGATCTGTATATGCAAAGCACAATGACCACAAGTGAGGTCTCTATTTGTAGTTCGGGTTCGGTGTTGGGGGAGGCAGGGGGAAACTCGGTTTTGTTTTGTTTTCAGGGTTGTGTTTTCCCTTTGTTTCACTGACTTCTAAGGTATGTACAAACTACAGTTGGAAAGAGACAGTATCAGAATACATACACCGCTTCTGCACTAATATAAAGTGAAAGGGTTCATCTAAGTTCTAGGAGCACCCAAGTAGAAAGTGAGCTGAATCTGGAGCCAATAAATTTCCACTCTAACAGGACTCATTCAGCATTAGCAGAAACCCTCTGTGTGCTTATTTACCTCATTCCCTGCTAAAGATTTAAGAGAAAAAAAAAAAAAAGCCCATCCCTGCATAGTCTTTACCAACCTCATGACCACACTGTTCAAATGACAGCAGAACAGTTAAGTGGCCGAACGGGCCTACAACCAAGAAAGCAAGCTACGACTGGAGGAATGGGAACCGAGCCAATTGTCTAGACAGCAGGCAAAAAAACATGCTGGCTAAATTTAATCAGCTGCCTCCTTTATTTTGTAAAGTGAATGGGTAGATTATAGCCAGGGTGACACATAATTTGTGACTGAAATTGCTTGTTTAATTGTAATTTAAAAAGAGACGAACTTCATCCCAGTTCCATATCCATCATTCTCATACTTGCAAATCAAACCAAGAGCCATCTTCAAAATAAACAGCAGCTGTTGAAAGTCTCCAACGTCAGCAGTGGCTCTGCGCTCTCCCTATCTTTATAGATTCTTTTGCTGATCCCCTCACTCACCCCTAAAAGAGAGAAAGAAGCCCTTTTTCAGGCTACCGTAAGTTCTCTGCTCTCCACAGAGGGTCTTTTAAGATTCAGGCTGGCAGATTCTTTCTGGAGAAGGGGGCAAAGTTGGCAACGGACAAATAACATGATTTATAACATCTACCGACTACAATCAGTTGCACAGACTGCATTACAGAACAGCTGGCAGGATAGTGAAGAATAGTTCTTATTAGAGATCTGCTATTTAAACTCAGTAACTATATCCAAATTTTGATCCAAAGACCTTAGAGGAAATATGGTGAAATTCTAAAAGACTTTTTTGGGGAAAAAAATAAAAATCTGCCTTTGGTAGTACAGATGTCTGAAACTTAAATTTTAGAAAAGTGGTAAACAGTGTTAAGGTGGAATTTCTACTTACAGACCTCATACAATACATCGCCCGGTGGGAAGGAAAACAGAGAGAAATGAGACATTAATAACAGTTACAGCTAAAGCAGAAAACCACCAATCCCAAAATGAAGTGTTGATGAATTTTCTTAAGCTGCCTCTCCCACCACCATTTCTTTGTCTTGAAGTATTGAATTTGAAAAAAATTAAGATAAATTGGTAAGATTATCTCCAATCATTTATTTTTCATCTGTAATGCAGCCACTGAAAATCCCAGTGGACGTTTTCATGAACATTTGAATATTGACCGATTCTGTTGTTTAAGACTTCAGTTTTTCACATACTTTGATGCTGCTGCTTTTGGCAGTAAAAATCTCTCTCAAGCAATTGTACAGAGAATTGACAAATTTTGCTTAAACCTATTAAAAAATAGTATTCAAATGAAACATTTAATGCTGAAATTGTCAGAACTGTAAAAGCAACAGCACCCTTTGTAATTTTTTTCCAACAAATGGAATTGTCTTTCATTACCTTCTCGGGTTGACATAAAATAGTGCACTGTGATCCCTTTTTAAAAATAGAGAATGGTATCAACAATAGACAGCCTACCCAGTGCAAGGATACAGTATAAAAAGGGTTTTTTTTAATCTCAAAAAATATCACTAAAATATATTTATAATTAATACACCAGTTTAAAAAGTGTACTCACATGTATGTGCTGGGCAATGTTTTCTGAGAAATACCAGTGAGTTACATCAAGCTTATATATTCAAACAGCAATAGCTAAGTAAATATTACAGAATATACACTGAAAACATATTCAAAGTTCATAATCACAAACACTGATGTTAAAAATCCTGTCTCCTGCACTCAGACACAGAGAACATACATGTATCATGAAATTCACACTGCAGTTCAAATAATCACTATTTCACATCGTATCAGAAGTGACAGATTAAGAGCTAGTTATAGGCTTTTGATCAGATGTCTGTAAAAAAAATAATAATAAACTTAAGAAAATTGCATCTGATTCACAGATAACCTTGATCAAAGAGATTATATTTAAATGAACTACTACAATCACAGCAGGCTCCCATAATCACCTTGCAGTTTAAAATACTGAAAAATAAACACTTTTCTGCTCACCAAAGGAACGCATGGATGTAATTTATTAAATCAGTACAATACCTCTTAAAAATGCCTGCTAACACATAACTACAATATGCCAGTAACAACAAATAATAATATATATATGCTTTATATGTACACACACACACCCCGGCTTAATTTTTTTTTAATAGAAAAAAAAATAAAAATCAGCAAGTGAAGCTATATGGAATCAATAGACTACTACTAAGTTAACGTATAAAATACTATGCTGCAGATGATTTTTGGTCTATTTGCAGGCTTTCTATTATTTTCTGCATCAAGGTTGCATGGGGTTCCATGCATAATGCAAGCCACCATGGATGAGAACTGCACTATAGACAAGGGAGGCTTAAGGGTTAAAAAAAAAAAAAAGGAATCACATGTTTGCGCTAGGAAAGATCCTGTTATTCAGTGTTCTGAACAGCTTCCAGAATTGCTTCACCTCTCAGCCTGGAACAAGTACCATAACGGCTAAAACAAACGTCTCTATGGGTTGTCAATGTTTTATTTTGTTCCATATTCAAAACAAATTAACATCTAAAATACAGTCTTGACATAAAGTGGATTTCATCCTTTGTTTACTAACTTGGATGTATGGAGGAATAGACCAGAAGGCACACATTGTGACCACTGAAACACAGAATGAAGAGGCAAAGCAAAAGTCTTATGCTCGTGAGAGAGCAAACACCTATAACAGCAACTTTCTAATAACCATAAATTTATGCCAATGGAACGGATGTAAAAAAGGTAATGAAAAGAATATAAAGAAATACAAATGTCCTCGTATAGCAAACTGATATGTATTTGATTCCAGGGCTAAACGTTAAATGAATAGACATGTACTGGCAAAAGGCCAGCTCCTAACAGAACACAAACCTCCTAAGATTCGAGTTCTGTTTTTAATTTCAAACCCATGAACTTTAAGTGGATTTGAAATTAGGCAAAACATGTTCATCCATTCCTATTTATAACAGGAAACACAGGCAAGCTCCAGTTTGGGCACTGGAAAGGAAGGCAGTGACACAAATCATCCTTTTGCTTCCCAACCTGAAGTCTGGTAAAGCAGAGCCTGTGTACCCTGCTCTAAAGACAACACAAAGGAGCAACTCACAGCTGGCAGTGTCCCTCCTGGAAGACTGCAAAGTGTACAGGCCTGCTGATTGTCTCAAAAGCTCTCTTTTGTCTGGTTTTTTGTTGTTGTTGTTAGATTTACAAGAAAAGGTTTCTATTCAATGACGCAAAGGACAGGGGAAAGGGGAGAACCTCCTATAGAATGTCAACACAGGCAAGCCCCACACTGCACAGCAGTGCTTCTGTAACCACTGTGGTCTAATAACACAGGGTAGACAACTTTGCAGAGATCAGTAACAACTCGTATTAGGCAAAGAGATGTAACTGGGAAATGGAACCAACATTTCAGGCACGCAAACATTTCTATTTCAGACCTGAAGAAAAGCTGGTGTGTCTGAAACCTCACTTACTCTTTCCAGTCTCAGCAGCAGATCTACTGCAAGGTAGTATTCCTCTCCAACTTTTCTGAACAAAATTTTTTTTTTAAATTATACGTAAAATTTCATTTATGTTTGGAAGCCCAGAATAGTCTTCAGAACTGAATGCTAAGCACACCATTAGTTCTGGCTCTGATGCTTGTGCCATAATTTGTCGTATTTGCCATCTTTCACCAAGATGTCTTGCCCTTTACCTAAAAAACAGTCTAACACATTCTGTTTGAACAGAATTACTATCACCACACTTGGAATTAACTGAGAAAAGTAGATAGGAAGAAGGCATTGCTGCAGGTAGAACCTGCTATAGCCTGATGTCCCCTGTCATCCATACCAGGATTGTCTCTGGAACACCGCATACCTCTCCAGAATAGCCAGTGTTCAGTACTAGTAATGCAATAGCACATAGTGGTTACTGCCCTAAGGAGAGAATATCAGAACTACTAATGACAAAGAGGAGCATAAAACTCATTCTTCAGCTTTTACTTCTTTCCAGTGAGTTCAATCAAAGCAAATTCTTTGGCAAAAAAAGTTAACAAAAAGATCCAAGAAATCAAACATAAATCTGGTAATCTGCCGAGATGGGAAGAGCAGAGGGGAAGAGAATTGGCAGGCTTTATTATTAAATACACTTTGTGTTATCCAACAGATCCAAGATTAACATACAGAGCTTGGATTCTGTACAGAAAATCTATTGTACTGACTCCTCTCCAGTTATGTATATTGATTATTTCAGAAAGATCTAATGCCATGAATAAGCTTCTATTTTCTTATGTTTGAGATAGACCTAGTCAAAATTTTTCCATGGGAGCTGTTCCTCAGCAGTAAAACAGGTTTTCAATAAAACTTTTTTTTTATTTTTGTGAGAAGTATCTGCTTTTGGATGCTTTCCTGAGATGTAATCCTGCTAGGAAACCAGGACCCTAAGCAAGTAAACTTATTTTTATAATCAAAACCTGAAGTTTTCAGTTTTTCATTTTAAAGTTGTAATTCTCTTTGGTGGGAACCCTTTTCTGGTGAGACCTCCTTTTTGTGCATTTCCATTCAGGGAATCCCTTCAGAATTCCACAGTATTTCATAGTGTAGTGATAGGATGAGGCGTTATGCTTTTAACCTGAAAGAGGGTAGATTTAGATTAGATATTAGAAAGAAATTCTTTACTGTGAGGATGGTGAGACACTGGAACAGGTTGCCCAGAGAAGCTGTGGCTGCCCCATCCCTGGAGGGGTTCAAGGCCAGGCTGGATGGGGCTTTGAGCAACCTGCTCTGGTGGGAGGTGTCCCTGCCCAGGGCAGGGGGGCTGGAACTCCATAATCTTTAAGGTCCCTTCCAACTCTAACCATTCTATGATTGGTACATTTAGCACTTAGATTTAGATTTTAAGGGTGTAAGCCATCCTTTTTTCCAGTTTGTTTGTTTCCAGTTTTAGTTTTCTGTTAAGTGGAATTTGCAGAAAAATACTGATCGCACGGGATCACAGCCTATTCTGACCTTGTTCAGAGCTACGTATGCTTAGTACTTGTGAACTTGTAGCATCAGTCATTGGCCCTCCTGCTCAAAGGAAGCTCAATGAGAGCTTCTGAATACGGGATCACTCTATCTTCCCATCACAACTGGGGCTTAATCTCGCTGCATGGTCCTTCTGTGAACCCATGAAACCCTGCAGAAAAAGAGCTTTCATTGATACACTGGTTTAATATGCTTAACCGTAAAGACAGTTAAACACCGGAATTGGTTGCCTGGAAGGCCTTAGACTTTTTACTGCTAGATGTTTGAAGACAAACACTGACAAACTTTCTACTGAAGCTGATCCTGATCTGGCTGACGGCAGCCTTGATCTGAGTTTAGGCAATTCCTCAGCTGTGCTTTCCATAATTCAACACCACCTTGCACCAACTGACTGTAATGGAAATTGGACAATGATTTCATATACTAATGTTTAAAAGAAGCGTACCAGGTTTAATTCCTTGCCAATGAAGAATAGATTATATTTAAAATAAAGAATAAATATTACTACTGATTAATCTCTCCACTTTTAAAATCAAGAAAATGTTACATTAAGATCTTTTAATGTGCCAAGTTTTTTGAGGGGGGGGGAGGGGGGGAAGTTAGAAAGTTCTTCTTGCTCCTAGACAGAAACCACAGTACCAATCTACAACTACAGCTACGTGTTTACAGGAAAAGTGATCAATCCCTGAAAAGAATTCTCTGATAACTGAAGTGCTGCCACAAACTGCTTTATAGCAAAATGAATAAAGTAACTTAGAATGAAGCAAATTGCTTTAGACTTGAGAAAAATAAATGCCTAGAAAATCTGCATCTGATAAATAAATTATCTTCTAAACCTTTTACATAAATACAGCAAGATTCAATGCTAAATAAGAAGCAGGCCATGTTAAATTTAACAACTGACTTTTTAAAGCAGTGATTTTCTATTTTCCTACACTTTTAATGAAATAAGCAGCCCTTATATGCTAGACATTCTAGATTTAATTAATTTCAGAGATATTTAGATTAATTTTCTCCCTTGGAGAATACTTTCAACATACTAATCAACAGATTCTTAAGAACTACATTCATCATAAGCACTTTGTATCTGTTATACACAATTTCTTTTTATATGAAAAATAAATACATGGAGTATAAATATTTTTCTTTTTCTTTCTCCTCTCCCCAAACTTACAAGTCTGCAAGTCTTTCTACAGTAACAACTGCAAAACAGGAACTGAAATTTTGAAACATGCCTACTATGAAATTTAGATTAGAGCATTAATTTTGCTACTTAGCTACAGCAATGTGCACTTTTAAGATGTTTTTCACAATTAGTTAACAGTTTTGTGCTATTTTATACAGTCTCAGTGCCTCAATTGTTTTTTATTTTTTTTAAGATTGTAATCTTGTTCCATGAGACAGCACTGATAAGTTTCAAAATGACTCCTTATACGATCAGATACAGGTAACACAAGTTAGCACCTAAAGTTCTGAATACTATATACTCAGTTTAACATGCATTATATAGAATTAAAAATGCATAAGTACACTGGCTCCATAACCATAAAACTTTTAAAACTGCCTTTAATGTCCAGTAAAGCAGATCTGTGGGTTCCCAAACTTGCAGCCGAGCACTAAGGGGGATTCACGAGTAATTTACTCTGTCTTGTGACACAATAAGAAAGTGGCTGTCAAAGTAGTTTCAATCATGACATCACAACCCAAAGAGTCTTAGAGTAACTGGTTCCAGCTAATGATACTCCACACATCCCAAACCATCTGTATAATGGAATTCTAGCCCTCTCTACCCAGTAACGCTGTTAGCCTGTCCGTTATCCCAGGACTTTCATTCCACCCACAGAGCCCTCTTTTCTTCTTAAGAAATACACCGCTTCTTCCCATCTACAAACCATCCTCCTCCTTCAAGGTATCCCATGTTTTCAACCTGTTGGTAGTGTTCTCCTCTCTTCCACCCCTCAACAGTTTTCCTTCCTGTGCCCTTTTCCTTATTGTGCTTACACATGCTTAAAGTTGGGATAAACTACAAGGAGAAAATGATTAGTGGTATAAATAAAAGTGGTAATACAAAATAAAAAAAAGGCATCAAAATAGATCACAATGTAAATAAGCGCTACAGAGAAAGGTGAAGGAGAAATGCGGTTTGCCCGAATTGAAAATAGAAACAAATTGCTAGAAATGTCATAGTAAGTCCAAAACTGAAGTGGAAATACAAATGACACCTTGTAACAGACAAACCAAGGCTCTACTCCACACCATCTCTCTCAGACAGCACGAGCAACTACTGCAGGCACCAGGAACTACAGAATTCAATTCTTCAGTTGTATCACACAGTCTGGTTGCCTCATTCTCAGCTCTCCTTCATCACCAATCCATACAATTCTTTCCATGCTTAACTGATTCAGCCTTTTTTATTCTTGCACACCAGTGTTTTTGCTTTTCATGGTATTTACTTAATATGGGATTTGTATGTTTCTTCCTGGTAGAGGGAAAAGAATTAAGTACCATCTTAACTATGAACCGTACTAACAGAGTTGAATGCCATCCTGCATACTGGAGGATTCCTTAATATATCCCTTCTGGGTCATATAACATATATGCAACTAGATCTGGGCAGAAATTGGAGAATTAGAAGACCAGGTAGCAACTGTAACTAAATAGTTTAATGTTGTATTCCATAATCTCATAAAAGCATCAAATGTTCTAGCAAAACCCATGAAAAGTTATTATCTTCCCTTATGTAAAAAAACAACATTATTCCTCTTTCTGTCACCTCAACCTCCAACATTTTACAAAAAGAACTGATCTTAGGCCAACAACAAGATGAATTTAAATTTGAACAATGCATAAGTCAAATGAGAGTGAAACATTCAGTTTTATAACAGATGACAGCATTCAAATTGGAAAAACAGTCCTATTATTTTCTCTTCGTTTATTTTAAGCGAAGCACAATACATTGCAAACATCGCTCCTGCAGAAGCAAAAAATTAGGACTAATATACAAAGATTTCCTAGGAAAAGGGGTGGATAAGGAGGGATGACCAATACACATAGCTCAAAAGGCAAAGCCATTAAATCCAGCTTACGAGAATCATGTGTCTGGAATTAAAGTGAAAGTATAGGATTTCAGCATGTTTTTCACTAAAGAGAAAAAAACCCATCTCTCAACTCTCCCTCACTTTCCCAAACATCGAAAAACATACCACAGAAGACATTTAGAAAATGTATAGCCCACTGTTAGAATTGCATTCTATATAGCTCACAATGAAAATTTGTGCTACATTTATTAGGTGTCACTCAAACTTTATGTCACATTTTGCTGCTTTTGTACTTCAAACTTCATTATCATACGGAAGTGCACAAGCAAGTTTACACATAGACATTATACTGTACAGCTACGGTACAAGTTCTGATGCAGCATTTCGTGCCCAGGACATACACTTCCCAGGAATGCTTGCACATCTATTTCATTAATTATTCTAATGACTTGTAGGTAGAGACCAGCTAAAGGAAATACAGTTCTAACTTTCCTTATGCACCAGCAAAGTAAATAACAGTGCTATCTGCTGTTTCAGCATCTTAAAGTTATTTTAACACTTCTGAAAGGTTACAGGATGACAGCAAAAATATAGAAGCTGTATTTCTGTATTCTCAATGTATTCCTGAGAAGTTAACACACCCTCAGCTTCTCTAAACCGTTTCGACACTTCAACACTTCTGTTGTTGCAAAGTGAAAAAGGGGCCTGTGAATTGAGTGCATGTACCCACTTTATCTCTCTTTGTATAATTCTTCCCAGTATCACTAGTAGGGTATAGATAACTCAGTTTCTGTCCAAGTTATCTAACCAGAGAACAGCCTTCACTCTTGGCACATTATTCAAATCCAATGTTTTTATAACCTCCATTAGCTGTCATGCTTCTTGAAAGTGAAAAATGTTATATAAATAAGACAACTGAGTGCTGGATTACAGCAGAACTTTGTCAGCATATATTGTTAAGCAATCATTCATTGCTAGGCATGACATTCCTACTGAAAGGATTTTTTTTAAAGTTTATTTTAAGGGTACACAGAGAAAACAAGGAGTCAAAACACTGAAATTATCAACACTGACCTCCACTGAGAAGGACAGGGCAATGATCGGTTAACAGAGCCACAATATGCAATGAAAGCAACTACTTTAAGCTCGTTAGGATGACAATTCTGAAAAATTTAAAATAATTTTTCATAACTTAATCATGGATGTAAGAACAACTTTCTCTGGTGTACTGTGTGGAAACCAAACAGTATTTGTTGCTTGTTTCTACATATACAGTGGCTTTGCTAATAATAAGGTGGCAGCATTTCCACATATAGGCTTCAAATAACCAACATGCACAGCCAAAGCATGCTTGCTGAACTAGCTCATGAAAAATGTCGATACATTTCTATCCATATTTAATCAACTTTGAGGATAATTTTGTTGTTGCACAAACAAAGCAGCAATCAATTAACGCATCTTGGTCTCAGGAAAAATTACAAGATTCAGGCTTAGCAACATGCATTAAAGTACCATTCACTATCAAAGTATTGCAAAAGAAGGACACTGTCTGAGTCTTGATTATACTAAGTCTCAGCAAACCAACTACAGGTATCTGTTTTTTTAAAAGTCTTTCTAAAAACATTTAAGCTAGCCAAGACAATTTTGACTCAACCAGGCTGGAGCAGCCACACCTAGAGTTATGTTAGCAGAACAGAAGGGTGGTAGCCTTCCATAAAGTTAAAAGCAAAACAAAATAGAACAAAAGGCAACTGGCAGTTGCTAATCACTTAACTCCAAACAGCTGTAGCCAAGACCATGCTTGACCATACCTTACATCTCTATTGGGACATCCTTCCTTTTCTCCACTACTGAAAATGTTTAGTGGAAACTCCTTAGATTTTAGAAGAAGACTGGTGAATGAAGCTTCCCCCTTACATTTATCCCACTACAGAAACTGGTAATTGGCTACATTCCAAAGGAAGTCAGTGACGAATCCCCACCGGAAAATCAACACTTGCCTGTCTGATTTTTCCTCATTTATTAGAAAATACTCAGTTACATTCTTAATGCAGATCTGGACATTTTCTTTAGGAACTAAACAATCAGTTACATTCTTAATGCAGATCTGGACATTTTCTTTAGGAACTAAACAAAAGGATGTATATCACTAATAAAAAGAGACTAGCAAACCAATAACTGGATCTTTGATGCATATTCCATTGTATTAGCCTACTCACAGCCTTTGTTTTTATCATAGGCAGGATGATGTAGAGAGGCCAGCTCTCCAAGTTAATACAAGTGGCTGCTGTTTTGCTGAGGTCATGAATACACAGTAGCTAGGTGAATTCTTTTTATTTACAAGCTGTCATGGTTTCAGCTGAAATATAGTTAACTTTCTTACTAGCAGCTGGTTTAGTGCTAAGATGAGAATAATGTTGATAACGCACTAATGTTTTTAGTTGTTGCTAAGCTCTCAAGGCCTTTTCTGCTCCTCACACTGCCCCACCAGCGAGTAGGCTAGGGGTGCACAAAAAGTTGGGAGGGGACACAGCCGGGACAGCTGATCCCAACTGGCTGAAGGGATATTCCATAACATATCATGTCATGCTCAGCATATAAAGCTGGGGGAAGAAGGAAGCAGAAGACATTCGGAGCGATGGTGTCTTGTCTCCCCAAGTAACCATTGTGTGTGATGGAGCCCTCCTCTCCTGGAGATGGCTAAACACCCGCCTGCTGATGGGAAGCAATGAATTAACTCCTTGTTTTGCTTTGATTGCGTGCACAGCTTTTGGTCTACTTATTAAACTGTCTTTATCTCAACCCAAAAGTTTTCTCCCTTTTACCTTTCCGATTCTCTCCCCCAATGGGGGCTGGGGGAACGTGGGGTGTGTGGGCAAGCAGCTGTGTGGTGCTTAGTTGCCAGCAGGATTAAACCACAACACAAGCCAACCAATATTCAGTATTGAATTTTTTTCTCATAAGCTTCTGTGTACTATGTTAATATACTAGCAAATGATATTAAGAAATAAAAGAAGAAACAGCCATGAGAGTAAGCTTAGATGTTTGGATTTTGAAATTTAATTTAAAAGTTAGAACTTTTACTGTTCCCTCTTCACTCATCACTTTACTGTAAAGTATACTGGATAAAAATTTGAACGTTTATTTTACTGGAAGTATCATGAAGACATTAAGAACTATTTACAATAGGAATCACACATCCTACAACCTTGTTCAGCTGTACAGATCTTCTCCCTAACATCGGAAGTCATTCATGCTAGTAGTCACTCTTTTTCTACTGAGCCAAAAAAAAGGACTTGTGAATCAGTTGTTTTATGCAAGACAAGCTATTATTTGGTAGAATAATGTAACGAATCACAATGGAGGTTTCCAGTAATGCTGCCATTTGACCACAAGTTAATTTTTTTTTCCCTTTGAACAGAAGAAATGACCTAGACCAGCATTTCTCATACCTGAACTGCAACTCTCAATGAAGTTACAGGAAGATTCAAAGGGTGGGAGTCATAAATAGGTAGGGGAAAACTTAATTAAAAAATTAAGCTATTAAAAAATAACAAGAAAAACAATAAAACCAAATTACCCTGATTTACAGCTGGAAGTAGCTCATTTCCTTCAGGGGAGTCAGGAGCAGCTATGATTATTAGCTGCACTGATTTACACTAGTTAGGGAACTACTAGCTCCCTTAAACTGCTGGCAGCAGCTGAGTTCCTCCCGGGCAATATAAAGAGTATTTACACCTGCAGCTGATAATTACAGCTGATTTTCATGCCTTTTTTCCCCCCTAACACCCTGAGGAACTCAGCTGCTGCCAGCAATTAAAGTAGTACAGGAGTAAATTTTTCCTTGGAGAATTGCATAAAAGCAGATGAGCCCAAACAGTGTTCACATTTGCAAGAAGTTTGGGTAACACTCATCTACCATATTCACTACTTCATCAGTGAAGAAAATCTATATTGATTAATACAATTAAATATGCTTGAAACTTGGACCATGCTATTTTTCAAGGTTTATAAAAAACTTTTCTATCTAGATATAACAGAGGCGTACAGTAATTTAGGGCCAGAAATCACACAGATATTCAATCACTAATTTCAGACACTAATTACAGAAGACCTCGATTTCATACTGCTTTACTTTGGTCTACCTGACCATCTGATCTAGTAAAAACATTGTACCTCTCTCCTCAAGCCATCACTGCTTCCAAGAAACCATCCAAATCACAAAGGTGGAATAATATAGCCTCACAGTAGGTACCTGGGGCATTCCTGGAAGATTTCCATATGGGCACACAGGTAATGCGATTAGAAAAATTATTACGCTTCTAAAAATGTGCTCTCCATCCACACTAAAATTTGGTTTAGCTTATTGAAATGGAAAAACAGTCTCTGCTGGCTGCTGCCTGCTTTACCACAGAGGGGTAAATTTTCAGATAGTGCAGTTATGTAAGGGGTAATCCTTCCCATTTGTAAATGATGATATCCCTACCTTACTATAATAAAAGTATATGCAGCAGTAAGCCACTTCTGGGGAAGTGGGCAGTTTTACACTGTCTGGTAATGCAGTATGTCCTGAGTTTATGCTATGAATTTACCAAGGTATAACTCTATGTAAGTGTAGAACCTTCCTCCTCTCTGCCCACCAGAACATTTATCATGAAGTTACCTATCTTCCTTAAGACTGACATTTATTTAAAAAAACAAAAAAAAAAATATTTCTGATGCAGAACACGATATTAACTATACCCTCTGATAAGCCTCAAATACACTACACAATATGCAAGATGGGAAAAAAACTCTTCACAATAGATAGATATAGATATTCATCATAATTAGCTTTAAAATGTCAACTCAGAACTTTTTGGTTTTCTCCCCAACTGTTCTGCAAACAATTTTCTCACAATTCCATTCTTCTCATGATTTTTTTCACTGAAAGAGAGAGACATTTACCAAGGAATCTCTGAATCCTGTAGTAGACAAAGGTATAGAGCATTAACCTATGGTTTTGGACTTGGGTTTTTTCTATGAACAGGTAAACACAGCATTAGTCTGAAGATTTCCATTTCTTCTCTGAATTTACATTATTTACATACTGTAAAACAGAGCATTTGAAAAAAGCATCACCCATGTACAGTCTCAGTATGAAAATTCTGAAAGTCTACTCGAAAGAATAATGGCAGGGTGGTTTTATTTTTAAAAACCACTAGTTATTTTCAGGTCATTTAATTTTACAACTTCACCTATTGCTTTTGGAAAACCTATAGCTTCCAAAACACATGCAACATCACATCTTCCAGTTTCTATGTTCTTACAATTATATTCAGCTAGGAATGTGCATCTGTTCCAGAAACGAAACTCAAAAAACTTTCATAGTCTAAGCTTTCTCCTAATTTATTTTTAAATTTAAACTAGTTCCTTTCACAATGAAAATATGCTCTTTGTTATTCTTTTTACATTATAACATGCTACATGATTACTGTACTTTCCAGCTGATAATTGCATAAGCAGAACTACTGCAGAGTGGATGTTGATTAAGCAGCGGCTGTAACACCACATTCCTCACAAGCATCCCTGTCCTCTGAGCTGTCATGGGACCAGGAGGCATTCCACATCTACACCCCCCTAGCCATTGCAGGTCTCTCAGCCCCAAGCACCATACATTACCTTCACCTGACACGTAGTTATGGTTTTTAACAGTCATTTTGTCATAAAATCCCACGTGGAGGCAAGGTTTCATTAAATTACCTCCCAGCAGGTAGAGAGTCAGCCTTAAAATTGTCTTGTGACCACTGTTTTGTGAAAGGATAGCTAACGTGTACTTTGTTGAAGCAGCTCTAACTTAAGGGTTATGGGGGCCAGGCAATTCAAATTAAAGGCATTATAGACAATAACATGTTTATCTGTGAGCAAGTCAGAGACAACATGAAATTAAAATTCTAGTTAACTGAACTAGGCATGTTTTATCAGGAGATTTAGAAAACATCTGCGAAGCAGTTTGAGATTACTTCTGAGTCACAGTTAAGGTCATTAAAAATTTAGCACTAAAGTGAAAACATTTTAAAGTTGCACACATGTAACATATACATCACCAATGCTATTGTAATGCATATGAACATAGGTTCACCAGCATTCTACACCTGGTAAGGGATCCAATATCAAGTTCGTAAAGTTTTACAAACTAGTAAGTTGTTGTTACTTCACATTCATTTCTTCATTACATATGATTAAATAAATAAAGAGTGATAAGAGAGGGACAGAAACCATACAGTGCCCACACTCAGGCTAGTTTAGCAACAGGTGTTACTAGCAGCTTGGGAGAGACATCATTACTGAGCCCCAGAGAACTGAATGAGTATTTTTCATCATTGAACTATTCTGTGAGAAGGAAAAACAAATCAAAACCAGCCTTCAAAATGCAACGTGAAGTCTCATTAAAAAAAAATAAAAATTGAATGAAGAAAGAATTACTCCTACACTGCTGGCAGCTACTTAGGAGTTACAAATGCGTTCAGATTTATTCATTCAAAGGGCTGCCTGAAGATGCAGAGATTAAGAAAAAAGTGAAAGTTAAATGCATTTGACAATTAATTCCTCTCCTTTTTCCCTCTCCACCTCACTTGCCCAAGTTAAAGCTCAGAAAGAAAGCGCGACTTCTGCTCAAGTAGTATATGACAAATTTAACTTATCCAAAGCATGTAACCAGGCCATCCAGAGGAGAAAAAAACGACTACTGGCTGTCACCCTCGTCACTCCCTAATTCCCCTAGCAAAGGATGCCACGAACAGCTTTTTCACCACCCGGCTCGGTCAGCCTATACGCCGACACGCACCCTCCCATCACAAACAGCTCCTTCACACCTTCTCGCCACCACGCAGCCCTCGTCTACCAACCTGTCCGCTTTCACCAGCAAAGGCCCTTCCTCAAACCTTCCCTCCCAGTCACTTTATCCCCTGTTGCCCTCCCCGCGCTGGGGGTAGAGGACACCTGAGGGCCGTGCCACAGTCTGCCTGTAGCTCCCACCTGCCCCTTTCCCCTGATGGGCCCGAGCTCCAGCCCCACTCCTCCTTTCTGGGGAAAAGACACACCTTCCCTTTAGGCCTTTGTTTTCTCAGGGGGTTGGTTGGGGGTGGGGGGTGTACTTTGGAGGGGGGGAAGAGGGGGGCCGTTCAGTTTGGGGAGGGCTAAGGCGCCTGCCAACAACCCACCTCCACAAGACACCACGGACCTTCCTCACGTCAGCCGGGCC
>KZ505983.1:452576-478901 GCA_002844005.1 Limosa lapponica baueri
CTCGGGAGGGAGCCGGGGAAGGCGACGTTACATCCGAGGGAGGTTAATGCAGCCGCCCAGCGCAATCCCCTGCGCCGCGGCGAGGAAGTTGGCAGGGCGGCGGGCCTGGCCGGCCGCTCTGGGGAGCGGGGCTCCCCGCGTCGCCACCGCGGCCGCCGGCGGGCGGAGGGAGGGCGGCGGCGGCAGGGTTTTCGGCTAGGTTAATTGGGGAGGTAATTTACAGAGTCAGTCACCACAACAGAATAGTAATTTTTGTGGTATGGGAGTGGTGTGTTCTTTCTCCCCTCTTACAGGATAGTTTGGGGGGGTTCTTAGTTTGCTGCACACTGAAGAGAATATGAAAGCCTCTTTAATGTATTTCCTATTAAAGAAAAACAATACCTATACATTCTTCTGAAAAACAATATTCTTACATTTAGGCAGCACCTTTATTCCCAGAGCAGTTCACAAGATGCGGCCCTGCAAGTCCCCAACAGTCTTCAGGTGTTTACAGGAGCTGGGTTTGTATGTGACTAAGTGCGTCACCTCAAAATACAGCCGCTTTAGGGTAAAGAATGAAACCCCAGTGACAGTGGAATGGAGGCTTTTTGGTCAGGGAGCCTCATAGAACTCTCAGGAAAACGCCCCTGGAAGGGAGTTGGGGTAAGGCAGCGAGCCCTCTGCTCCTGGTGGAAAGGAATAGAGCTTTTCTGCAAAAGTAAACTGGATTGCTTGCCCCGGTCTAATTTGGAAAGACGGGATTAAAGAAAAGAAAAAACAAGAAAATATTTAAAGGATTAATCAAATTGCTTTATTCAAAGCTCCATAAAGATGTCAAGCAGTGGTGTTTTCCTGTGTATTTCATTCACCTTTTGCATCTGGTTTCAAAAGAGGTGAAGTGATTTGTCCTTTCCTTTACAACCAAACACATCTAATAGAGTGTCCCACTAAGTCTGGAAAAAGCTTAGGTCAGGGTCTTTGTATTTGGAATGACATCTGTATAGCAGTAATTTTTTACAAGTTTTTAAAAAAAAGATCAATTTTAGAATGTTAGAATAAAAGAAATACAACACTAATAGTTTTTTACAGTGATTTTTAATATGTGCTAAACTTGTAGATAACTTAATTGAAACCAGTTAACATAAAGGGACCAACAAAACCCCCAAACTTCAAAAGAATGCGGATGTTATAGTTCATAAATTGGAGCACAATTGTAGCTTGCTGGTATGGCATCCTTAAAATACCCTGCAGTCTTCCAAACTGTGGTGGTCTGGGTAAAATGTAGCTCTTGCCTCCTCTAATCGAGCTTCAGTCTCTGTTTTCAATCAGATTATTTTATTTCCTATTTCATTTATTAAACATACAATTTATGCAACTTTTCTCTTGTTATCTAATTTGGAGTGATGAAATGCTAGGAGTAAAACCTTTCAGTGTACAGGGAAAAGTTAATTCCCAATTCACAAGGCAAAATCATTCAGGCAGATTCAGGTCTCTACACATATGAAGAACTGTATAAAGGAAGCTTTCACTTCTGATCGGGAAATACTGATACACTGAACAAATTTTAAAGCATAGGCATAATTGTAATCTTATAGACTTTATAAATAAATTGGCAATGTTTTGTATTGAAGATACTAGTATTTACTTTTTGTTGATTAGATGCTTGTGTGCATGTTACGTGTATAGATGAAAGATGAGAATTAGTCACCCCTTGTCGATCAATCTGAAACCCTAAGGTTATTGTTATATGAGTATATAACATATAATACTCATATATGTAATATGAGTATTGTTATATTGTAGGGCTCTCTTATCTTACCAAACAAGAAACTTGAAAGCATTAGAGATGTCAAATGAGTATCTTTTCCACACTGCCCTTTCTGTAACCTGGGTATCAACACTATTTTGCTCTTCCACGTGGTGCAGAAAGGCCTAATGTTTTAAAAATCATGTTCATCGTCATTTGTAAAAGTGTCTTCATTCATTTATTCAAACTAAGTTTGTCTCCATCTTTTTTACCTGTTGAAAGTAGTATGTACATAAAGCTTCTGGAAGTCTTTTCATGATTGCAGAAATGTGACATTAGTCATTTGTTTGAAGAAATTAATATGGCAAACAAAATTCTGGTAACAGCATTCAAATAGTGAAGTACAATTTATTTTAGCAAGAATTGTGTAGAGCCTTTAATCTTGGTTTAGCTGAGTCATTATTTATACACAAAACGTGTAGTTGGAATTTCATAGTAATATATTAAGCTATGGGTACATGTAGCACCCTATTTGCTACTTTTCTGATACCTGTTCTATATCCTTAATCAGGTATTACAGCAAATAGAAAATTATATTGTTAAAATAAAATTTCAGTTTATTTATCATTTGCTCACTACTTTCTTAAGTTTCTTTAGATCTCTCCTTTTCTGTATTTATATCCCATATAAAGGATTTCTTTTTGTGTTTGCAATTTTTTTTCAAATGTAAGCACAGCTCCAGTATAGCTGTAGTTGAATGACACACATCGGTGGCTTGCGTTTTTATCGCTCAAAGTTAGATCTATACATGACATGTTTTTAATCTATAGTAAAGAAGAAACTTTTCTAGTTAGGAGAGTTAGTTCTAGTTAGTTCTTCTAGTTTCACCTCTAGTTAGGAGAGAATTTTTTGAGTGAAGCGTAACTTCATAACCAATGCTCATGTTTCCACCAGCAGTTTATACGATAGCTCAAGTGGATGTGAATTTTCGCTAGCAGTGATTCTCTTCAGTGTTAAGCTGTTTTCATTTATGCCAGTCCTTAAAAGCTGAGCCATCCTTAGGCAGCTCAAAGATTAAGATGTGGAGCTCGAGTCTGAATAGCTGTTAAGGCTGCCTTAAAAGAGTCATACTGTCATTCTGTATCATCAACCCCTCCTCCTGATCAGAAGTCGGAGCAAGCCATGCAGGAGTTACACCACACAGATGCAGCAGGCTGTTCTCTTAAAAACTTCCTTTCGTAACTTCCACCCCGTTTTTCTTCACTTGCTACGTGTCGCTTCCAAATCAAATCTAGTCAAGGGACTCTGCATTATATGGGAATGAAATTAATGAATAGAGAAAAACTGCTGCTCTTATCTAACTGTGGAAACGATCATTTCATAGTGTATCTGGCTAAACCACCATCTCAGGAAGAAGAAGAGAACAGCAATATTATTTAAAAAATTGTTTGAAATGATTCATTACACTGACAGCTTCAAATTTTCCATTCTGAAATCACGTGTAAAAAAGATCTTAAAACAGCATATTGGTTATTTTTAATAAAGTTACATGCATGGCAGATAAACTAGAAAAAAAAACCAAAACCCAAAAAAACCCACAAACCCCAAAACTTAGAAAGCTACTAGAATCTTGACTATGGTGCCTGTTAAACTGGCTGCCTTTAAGCAAATCAATGTTGTTTCAGTTATTTCCCAAGTTTGGAAAACCAGACCATAACTATTGTACCAAGCTAGATAATCACAAGCTATTGGCACTGGCTTCATTTACTTATGAAATGGAAGCCAAGAGCAAAATTTCTTTGGAGGATCAGCTGGAAACGATGAACATAGTGGAATTTTACAAGGAGAAACATAAGAATTATGCACTGTATCATGCCAAAACCCCATTGCCATGCTTAGAGAAAAGTTGCCATTGAAAAGCAACAATTTAGGCAATGACAATTACATAGGTGAATATATTAGGTTAGCATAATTTCTCATTAATTCTTTTTCCTTCAAATTTTAAAAAAACATGCAAAACCCAACAACAGATCTAAAGTTAAAATAGATAATGTCAATGAGATCTGACACCCTGCGTCACACGTAGACTATGTTGATTAAAAGCAAATGTGTGAAAATAGACATCAGCACCTCCCCTTGCAATTAATAGCTGGCAACAAATGAATAATGTTTTACAATTCGGGATTACTTGCCACTCATTTTTACTTTTTTGTCACCTGGCTACACAAGAGTCTCTGACTGTAGTTGAGCAACTAAGTTCTATGTGCCATTCCAAGGCCTACTTGGAACGGGACCAATAATCAGCTTCTGACTGACGAGGAACTAGTTTAACTAGCTAACATTAGAAATACTAGCTGGAAATGTATATATACCAAGGACTTAGACACCTTACAATTTACAACAGCAAAGTCCCAAACTGTTTCCTGAGTATGGGCATCAATGTGTTTTTTTTTTTCAAAAAAAAGTGTGGTTGATCATATTTTTAAAAAAAAAAAACCAAAACAAGACAGAAAGAGGCTTTCACTTTTAACTTTTAACCAAGTCCTGCAGATAGCAGAGTATTTTATCATATGTTCATTTAAAATAAAACAGAAGCTGCTCTCTGACCACCAACTAGAACACAGACGTCCCCCTCGGTGCCTTAAACACCGTGTTACGAGGTCATTCTCAGCCTTGGTTTTTCCATCTCTGGCCCAGGGAGCTCCTAATTCCCCATCTACCTGCCAGTGTTTCCAAGGAGACTAAGCAAGAGAAATGCTGCTAGTTTCTGAAGCAGCAATCTGGGCAAGTTCTACATTTGTTTTCAACTTGACCTGATGTCACCTGACACTATGCAAAATGGCCCAGAAAACTCTTTCTGGTTTCTGCCTTTTTTTCTTTCCTTCTTTTTTCTCTTCTGCTCTTGAGGAGTAAGAGAATCCTCATCTATGCATTTTTGGAAAGGATCAGTTCTTAGTCCCCAAAATGAAGAGGCAGAACAGAACACGGTCTGTTTATACCATTAACTTTCATAAGAGTTTCTGCATGTATGTGTACTTGTGTATACTTTGGTCATCTCTGAGGGCCATTGGCGAACTGAGCCAAGCAGGTGAATTTCTGCACCTCTGTGAAAAACCACAGGTATCTAGGGGCTTCAGCACGTTACGGAGGTCCACCTGAGTAGATCTGACTGCACACTTAGGGCCCTAGGTCCAGCCTGACTATCTAGGCTTCTCCAGCACTGCCTTCATTCAGCATCAAAGGGTTGCATCACTTCGAAACCTACTAACGCAAATAACAGCAAAATCTCCATCTCATACCTTGGTAGGTTTATAACAAACCCCATGCTCAGCTTTTTTAATCTTCCCCCTAAGTTAACCGCACAGAAAAATGGCCTGATAGAGCTCACAATCTGTCAGATTCTTGGAGACAAAATCAGAACTGAAAAACTTTTGTTTAAAAAACACCTACAATTACAAACAAGCAAATAGAAACATTAAAATGAAGTTGCTGAAAACTACGTTTCCACAAAAATTAGAAGCATCAGTGCTCTGTGGCTGCTACAGTCATTAACTATTATGCATTTGGCATGATTCAGAACAGTCAGCACACTGCTAAACCGATTATAACTGGATCCACTTCAACATACAGCGTGTCACGAGAGGGACTAGAATATTGTGACCCATAGGAAGGTCACTGTTTGGGAGTGCTGAGATTAAGAATATGCCAAAAGCGTCAGATTTTCTAACTGCTGCATTAGTAAAGATCTGTATGGTTTTCGTCAGTGCTGACGTGGAATCGAAGGGAGAGAGAAGATTAAAACTGAGGATGAGTGTGATTAAAAATGTAGGCACAGACGTTGCTGGCTTATTTTTAATGCAAGAGGACAGTAAAAGAGTGACCACTGGCTAATAATTGCACAGCATACATGAATATTTACATTTCTCTAGTAATTTAGTGTCTTAAAGGTCCAACTCAGGTACAACTTTCAACTTTTGAGGATATCGCCAATTAACAGGAAAATGAGAAAAATCACTGCTTAGAGAGTAGAATGTCAAAGACTGCAGCTAAATTAAACAGTAAAACATTGCTTAACTTTTCAGCAAATAACATACAGTTACACATATTAAAACAGCAGTTAATTTTTTCTTCTACACCATGGAGTAGTGTAACCAATCCACTGGAGTTAAACCCAGAATATTCAGCCCAGAACAGAGTATTGTACAATTGGTTAGATGTGGCACAATAAAACCTTGACTCATAAAGCAGTATTTTTTATTTAGTAGACCAAATCTTTACCGTATTGTGGCAAATACCGTACTTTCTATTTTCTAATTAATCGGCTCCACAAACAGAAACAGCATAAACGCAAGCATATGTATTAGATTATTTAGCACTCTTCGCTACTAACACACATGCAAGAAGCTTTAAAAACATGGTATTTTTAACCTGGTAGTATTAGTTTAATGGCTGAACAACAAGGGGGGGGGGCGGGGAGGAGGGGAAGAAAGGACTGACTGTACTACAATTATATAGCATCAATCAACACTATCCACCAAATTGTAACGTGACTTGGCCTGCTGCACAAGACTGAATCAGCTGGAAACATGTTCTAGGCACCTGTGGGAGAGATCTATAACGAGAATGATGGAAACCACAAATTTAACAGGTTTTATTTAGTGCTATCATATTTCACTGCACTAGAAAGCATGAGTGCTTTAAAAAGATTACTTTACCAGGTAAGCATACTGTCAAAACTTGTTTCAATAATATATTTGTTTTTAATAATGCACTAGTCTATAATAACCTACAATAGTAACTCAAACTGACATTATCTATAAAGTTTAAGATCCGATATAATTCAATTAAATACCAATCTAACAATTGTTATGCAAATTACTTTACTCCATCTTGCGCATTCCTTTATCTCTAGGGATCATTCTCAATTTCCTTTTCTGTAGCTTTTCTAGCGCTACACTGCATTTTGGTAATATCACTACTGAAGCTGAAGACAATATTTCAACTATTAAGCCTACCAGAAAATTATAGTTAGATTTATATCTGTTTTAGTCATACAACTTTGCTTTCCAATGATTTTTCAAAGTACTTTTCCATAAAGACTAGAAAGTTCAGACAGGACACCAACATTGTTTTCGGTCTACTCTGACTTTCAAACTAGTTTTTGAGTGTATTAATAGCCTTTGTACAATCATGTTCATTAGAAAGAAGGCTGTTAGCACATCCTAGATTGCCAGACTCTTCCCATTTTAAGTCCCAGTTGCTTATAACTTTGCCAAACATTAAATGCTTGGGCTGAAATTTTCCATGCAATGTCTGTGCCTCAAGCTGAGATGTGTTGGAAAATTTCAGCTAAAAAAATACAACTGTTTCCAAGAATAAGAGAAGGGAAAAAACATTCTGTTTCACTTGTGGAAAAAAAAAAGAAAAAAGATTGAAAAAAAGGAAAAAAAAATATCAGAGACATTTTCACTGCAAAGCTCACACACTCTCATGCACTGCCCTGAAATTGGTAGGAAGGAATCTTTTTGTTAGGAATTACACTTTCTTTACTTTTCCTGTGAAAATCAACCCAGTATGGGCTACTTAAAAGCCTTTAAAAAATTGTAGCCTGTGTGAATTTACTACAACATGGGATTGGAAAGAACTGCCTAATAGCCTGAATTCAGTCCCATGCAATCATGACAAATGTACAGTAGATGTCCAGGTCCAAGAGCTCCACAATCTTGGCACGTGCTCCTGCAAGCCCTTGGCCCCAAACCACTCTATTATAATACTCTATTACAACACACTGAAAACATGAAGCATGAGATTAAAGCCATTATGCCAGTTTGGTACAGGAAGAAATCAGTAGAAGCTGGAGAAAGATGTGGGAAGGAATTGCTAACACACTCATTGAATAAAATTTCAAGGTGACCTAAGCACCAGACTGCTGGACAAACTGCAGGTCACAGAGGAAGGCGGTGATCCTTTTGCAATTTGATGTGGGGGGAAGATTCCTCTTGACCCCAAGTTTGGCCTTCAGTTCCAGCAGCAACCATCACTGGCAATTACATCCACACTGACAAGGTTTTCATCTCTGGTCTCGGCATTACTGGGTTTTATTTGTGAACAGAAAACATGGTATCTGTCTCTCCAGTACTTTTGGTGACCCACTGCTGTGACACAAAGGAAGAAGCTGATTAATTAAGAAGTCGGAACAAGACCTAACCCTGCAGCAGCAGCTGCAATGCCTGCAGACAAATGGACTCAACTGGGAAGAGAAACCCAGATTGGACTGATACTGGTTGAGTCTGTAGGTGCAAGGAAAGACTACAGCACTCAACAACCCACACACAGCACACACATGGCTTTTTCAACTTTAATATCCAAATGATTTCAAGAGGAAAGGCAGTTCTGGCACCAGCTTTTCAAATATACAAGCCATCACTTTCCTGCAGCCACAAAATGGCAGTTTGTTAAGACTGTGACTTCCCTGGGATATGCAGCTTCATAAGCCATGGTAAAAAGACAGGCAGGATCCCCCAGAATCATGGTAACTACCGACCTCTCAGTCTCACCTCCGTACCTGGGAGGATCATGGAACCAATCCTCCTAGAATCACCTCCTGGAGGACAATGAAGTGATTCAAGACAGCTAACATGGCTTCACCAAGGGCAAGTCCTGCCTGACCAACCTAGTGGCCTTCTATGATGGAGAGACTAAATCAGTAGGCAAGGGAAGAGCTACAGATGTCATCTGTCTGGACTTCTGTAAGGCCTTTGACATGGTCCCCCACAATATCCTTCTTTCTGAATTGGAGAGAGATGGATTTGATGGGTGGACTGTTCAGTAGATGAGGAATTGGTTGGATGGTCACATCCAGAGAGTAGTGGTCAATGGCTCAGTGTCCAGATGGAGATCAGTGACAAGTGGGTCCATATTGGGATCAGTACTGTTCAGTATCTTCATGAATGACATGGGGGGATCGAGAGCACCCTCAGCAAGTTTGCAGATGACACCAAGCTGAGTGGTGCGGTTGACATGCCTGAGGGATGCGATGCCACCCAGAGGGACCTGGACAAGCTTGAGAAGTGGGTCCATGTGAACCTCATGAGGTTCAGCAAGGCCAAGTGCAGGGTTCTGCACCTGGGTCGGGGCAACCCACAGTAACAAAAAAGGCTGGGGGATGAAGGGATTGAGAGCAGCCCTGCCAAGAAGGACTTGGGGGTTCTGATGGATGAAAAGCTGGACATGAGCCAACAATGTGCGCTCGCAGCCCAGAAGGCCAAGCGTCTCCTGGGCTGCATGAAAAGAAGTGTGGCCAGCAGGTCTGCCCCTTTACTCTGCTCTGGTGAGACCCCATCTGGAGTACTGCATCCAGCTCTGGGCCCTCAGTATAGGAAAGGAATAGACCTGTTGGAACAGGTCCAGAGGAGGGCCACGAAGATGATTAGAAGGATGGAACACCTCTCTTAGGAGGGCAGTCTGAGAGAGTTGGGGTTGTGCAGCCTGGAGAAGAGAAGGCTCCAGGGAGACATTATTACAGCCTTTCAGTACTTAAAGGGGGTTTATAAGAAAGTCAAGGACAAAGTTTTTAGCAGGGCCTGTAGCGATAGGACAAGGGGTAACGGTTTTTAAATGAAAAGAGGGTAGATTCAGTCTAGATACAAGACATTTTTTACAATGAGAGTGGTAAAACACTGGCATAGGTTGCCCAGAGAGGTGGTAGATGCACCATCCCTGGAAACAGTCAAGGTCAGGTAAGACAGGTCTCTGAGCACCCTGGTCTGGTGGGAAGTGTCCCTGCCCAATTGCAGGGTGGTCCGAGTACATGACCTTTAAATGTCCCTTCCAACCCAAACTATTCTATGATTGGCACCAAAGTTCGTATAAGGGTTGGTCATAAAGAATGAACAAAATTTCAGCTTGTTTGAACTTTTTTAATTGTATAACTTGCAATTGCTGATTTTGACCCTGTGTTGCATGAAGCCCTGGCACAGTCATTATGCTTTTTAGTACCTTTTGTGGTTAACAACCTCTGGTTTCTTTACAGACACAATCACTCCAACTGAGTCCAGAGCACTACTCTGTTATTTTACAAAGGAGCCTGATGCGAATGAAAATCTTGTGTTGTCAGAGTGTCATAAATATCTAGCTGCCATCAGCCCAACCTTTGACTTGGAAGCAACAAATGAACTAGCTGCAGATCTGGTAAAGGCTGTGAGAACCTACTTCGAAGTAGTAATCACGGCTCATTTCTGTATGAGCTTAGGTATTACAATAAATGCTGTGGTTCAAGGGGCTTGGGGTGAGTTTCTACACAAGTTCATGTAAACTTATTTTTGCATGTAAAATTCTGGAACCATCACTGGTCAAACTGAAAAATTATATAAACCCATGTTTTCTCCTCATATGCATCCTGCAGAAATGCCACCAGCATTTACAGAGAGCTATGATTGTAGCATGAATCACATCAGCCACATGCTTGTGTTTCCTCCAGATTCAAAGTTTTACAGCACTGCTCTGAGTGACTGCCCATCATGAACACTTGTGGTGCAAGGACAAAATGTGATAGATTCACAGCTGTTCCATTCTGCCACAAACAGATAAAAATGAGCTTCCTGCTGAGCCATTAAAGACAGACAGCATACCACGTATCGGCTGTTACTCACATTCAACTTTGGATGGCACTAGGACAGCTGGGATATATCCCTGCATGCTTTAGCATCACCCACAAGCATTCAGAAACCAAAGATGTCTGGTATGTTGTGGTAACAGAAAATTGTGAATGGAGAGTGGTAGTTTGTAGGCCTTAAGTTCAGGGCAGAGCCATAGAGTTTACTTTCTGGGGAGAAGTGCTGTAAAAGTGATGGAAATTAGAGGATAAAGAACTACATCTGCTTCTCCTGTAGAGGTCCTATATTGTGGAGATAAAATAATAACAATCTTTTCCCCAACTAGACACCTAATATGGTGCTTTCCTTTCTCACTGGCGATTCACGTATGCGATCTGAGGAAATGCAGAGCTGTCACAGCTGGAGCTAAAATAATTGAGAATTGCAGCATAGGCATACAAAGTGCAATAACAAAGCTATGAACTCTTGAAGTTCAGAAACCTTGAATTCAGAATCTGATATTTGTGAATGCCTTTAGCCTCTGATAATTCCTATGAAAGACAGGAAAGCTATTTGGCAGACCAAGCGGTTTAAGAAGGACCATAGAAGCGTGACTTCGTTGTAAAGGAGTGATACCCTTTGTTACCTCTGACTGTCATCCTGTGTTGGTACTCAGTTGTGTATGGGTATGTGTATATGTATTTATATGAAACTTTTGGACCATGTGGGTAAAAACACATTACAAATTATCTTCTCAAAGTAACATCACACATCACAAAAAAAGAAACCCAAAAAATAAATCAAAGAAAGGAGAAAAGGCATTTTACTTCATCTTCCACAAAGCGCTGCTTCAGAAATAATAATTTGACCTCCCTTCCTACAGAGACTATCTTGCAAAAAAGAGGAAAGAGTGCAGGCTTTTTAGTTTGTGGCAACTGTAATAGTAGTTGCATATATTGCAGCATCTTTGAGAATCATCCTAATGTTACTTTCCATTATGGGATAGATAGATCTTTTCATCTGGAAGAACTGCCAGTGAATCATATTGGTAACTGCACTCCTGCTTTATCCATTAGGAGTAGAATCAGAATTGTTTAACTGAACAAATACAATTCTCAGTCGTGTCAATTTTGATGCTTTAAAGAAAAGCCAAGCGTAAACTCGGCAACAATATTTTAAATTGGTTTTCTTCCTTGCTCAACTAGCTCAAAATGAACAGCCAAACATTTTAAAGAAACATCAGCTTGAGAATGTTTAGAGTTCAGAAAAATGTAGCCCTGCATACATTAAGTTATAGATGGACAGAGTGGGAGCTCTGAACAGACATCAATTCAACATTAAATTATGGCACAAAGCCATCCCCCTAGTAACACATATAACTAATATTCTCATCATATATCTACATTATGCTACTATATATCAATATGATCTCTATGGTTATTAATTTAATGTGATTTTACTTTAAGAGTCAAGGTGTTTCATTTAGGATAGAAAGGGCAAGAGACTTTATCACATACTTAGGTGCTCTCCCCTCCAAGTCCACTTTCTTTTGGATCCTATTTCGCTCCATTCTTACCTGTACTGGACACCTAGATAATCTTCATTCACAAAAGAATAACTGTAGGATCAGGACCTTCATTTGATTTGTGCACGTGCTACCAGCTGCAATCTGCATTGAAACCAGAGAACCAGAGAACATCTGAAGAGAAAAATCAGAGAACAGTATAGGAATTACAAATCTTGCTCTTCTAGAGGTGAGTAATGCCTTAGTTTTATTCTTTTCTTGTTTCTCTGCTCTCGTAAGTGCATGAAAGATCTACACACTAAGCATTGCATAGTCTTTGATTTTGCATATGATCAATTTGAAATAAACTTTTATTATTAACTTAACAAAATGGCCTATGCTAGAGGAGAAAGGACACAGTGCCATTGGGCAGTCTGTCCTAACTTCGGTTTCTTTCATCCAAAGGCTTTATTGACCTGTGTAAAAGTTAGCATATGCTTAACGCTATAGGATTCATAAACTAATGAATATTTTTGTAATTTAGGTACATTTATGAACACAAGAAAAAAAAATAGTGGAATGCTAAGCTAAAAAATGAGGACCTCTATGGTCAGGAATTTCCAAAAAATTAAGTCATTCAACACAATGGTGATTTATCAACCCAGAAGAGTTACCTCTTATGGCATGCCCTGAACCAATTGATGAAGGTTTTTGTTCCACAAAGAAAATGTTATATGCAGTTGTCATGCCTGAGCTAACTTTGAGGCTAACTTCACTTCTTGAATTTCTCAAGTAAGAGCTTGATCTCTCAAATTCATATTGCACAATTCTTTGCATTGATTGTGCTTGTTTAGAAATTAAGAAGGAAATCAGGAACAACTACAGTGCATATAAGCTTTGTTAAATATTTAAGGAGCCTTAGCACAGTTAAGTCTTTTTAATGAGGGAAGAAATCTTAACTATGCTAAGACACTATAAACGCTTAAGTCTCCTTAGGAGTTTAGAGTAGTCCAGCCATGCTAGGACACTGTAAGAGCTTAAAGAAATTTTAATTGGTTAATAAGCCATAAATTCTTAACCAATCTTAAAGGAGTTAAGTGCTATAATCCCAAATGCTTCATTCTTTTATCCAGTCAAAATGATCAATGAGGTCAAAACCTCAGCCTCTGAAGTTCAGTATAATTTTCCTTTGTGTCACTGAGCCAAAGTCTGCAACCATACTGAACCAAATCTTCAGTGGTCAGTGAGCTCAGCCTGCTCTGAATGAGTATCTCTTTGCCATTTGGGTGAATTTTAACTAAGAGCTCAGTCCTAAATGCTGGTTGCCTGAAATGTTAGCAGAATCCTGCCCCAAGCCGCCTGTGAAGCTCACTGGATGTGCTTACCTAGGGTCGAGCTAAAAACCTGCAATCAAGCACTGGCTGCCTGCCGATCTCTTGGTTCCCAAGCCAGTGCCTAACTAGTGACACATCCTGTGACCCATTCCTGTGACCAGGGAGATTAAAAAGATGTATCGATTGTATGATTGAAATCTATTTATAAATAAAATTCAATTATCTTGTTGGGAAATTGTAGCGCTTTCTAAGAAAAATGCAGCATGCGGTTAGTGATAGCTTTCAAAATGACTGCTCCAGATGAAAGGCTAGGGAGCTGCACGTCGAAAGGCTAGGGTAAAGTTTCTATGCCTTACGTACTGAAGGGTTCTAACTACCATGTAAACCACGCATTTGTAATCAAATCATGCGTCCATCTCCATCCCACCTGCCAGTATGTTATTGTTAAAATACACTTAGTTAAAATTTTTTAAGTGTAGCCTAATTTTTTTTTTAATGGTTGGCTGATATTTTTTTTTTTTTTCTGATAGCAGTTAATACTAGTAAAAGTAATTTACTGACCCTTCCTGGTTAAATACCATCAGGCCAAAAACTCAGTTTAACATCATTTAAGAGGGCAGTCACTATAAACAGAAACCTCTAACTGTGCAATCAAGTAAGCCAAAGAGAATGTGAGGATTAAGGCAATGTTCCAGGAAAATTTATGGAATTAAATTAGTCAGATTAATTTCAAATATTATGTCACAGTGATATAGCTGAGAAAATGCACATATTTATTAGACAGCAGCGACTTTCTTGCAATTTTAATAATTATTACAGGAGAGAGGGGGCTTTTAAAGCCACCTAATAACTTTGGGTGTACTGATTGTATACACTGCTGCTTTTAAGTCTTACAGATAGCAGAAAATCCCCTCCACATATATCAGCATTTCATCAGTGGCAATGCTACGATTATAAGTTTTCTGACTTTGCACAGAAAATCAGTTTATGACCAATAAGAGATCCTTATGAATAGGAAGTGAGTTTTGACCACTACTCATGGATTGGAATCCATGGCTGACTCCTTGATATAGAAGGGCTCTATACACCAAGGCCCTAAACTTGTAGGATAGAATAATCTCTCAGAAGAACAATGACTATATTGCCAGTGGAAAGCTTAAACTGCCTTTTTGCAGATTTGAAATGAATCGGAGGACATTTCTGAAGAGCAGTTATGCTTCCTATGAACCACTAAACCGGGTTTGAGGTTGGGTTTTTTTTTTATTTTTCTGCGCTATGGAATCAACTTCAGCAGCAGCAGCTCACACCTAGATGTTGTAAAGCCTGCTCCAGATGTTTGGTGTGACATAATGCATGGGAACAAACGGACGATGGATGAAAAAAACCAGCAGGTACCACAGTTTCTGTGGCACCTTGTAACATTAGCCCTCTTTAAGGCAGTTCTCAGCTACAGAGGTGTGAGGTACACAGACAAGTGAACAAAAGACTGTCCAGAGACAGGAATCTGGTTCTGGAGCCACACTGAAGGCTCGAAATGAGGGAAGAAGACCACAGGGCCAGTAACTAAACACTTAACATCCCAGATGACACGTTATTGTAGAACACACGTTGCAGACTTACTAAGTGGCTCCACATGGCCTCAGAGTTTTCTGGTGTTGCCAACTATAAGTACTTGAAAGTGCCAGTCAGTCTTCAAAATATGATGACTTAAAAATAATTAGGTTTGTAAAAATAAATATCTTACATGTTTTTTTGATTACTATCTTGATGTTCAGAAACAAGACAAAATTAGGTTCGTTTTCTCACCAATCATAAAACCAGAAATCATAATTAAAAATGTATTATTTAAAGAGATGACATTTCTGTCTTTTATCACATAAGTTTAAGGATTGGGATAAATAGGCAACTTCCATGCCTATGAGCCAATCTGCCTGGCTTCTTCCTGTATCAGTCAGTTTTACTGGAACAAACTGTAATTATGCCCTTCATTTAATGTTTGCCTAAGTACAGCTCAGCTTAATAGTGCAATTGCCATATATCTAACAAATCACTACTGCTTGAACAAGACCAGTCTCAGGCCCACCTGAGGCAAGAGGAGAATCATTACTACTCTTTTATTATACTTATAATTCTTAACTAGAATATTGCTTCTTTTCATCTAGCGATTTATAATTCCTAAAAGCTACTGAAATCTGAGAAAGGATTGCATGTTATAAAATACGTACTTATTACAAGTTGTCGTGGTTTTGACCGAATTGACCAATCAGAAGGACAGATGGCCCCTCCCTCCCCCCTCTAAGGAAAAGAGAGGAGAGGAAGAGATAAAAGAGATTTATGAGTTTAGAAAAAACTAAACTACTTTAATGAAAATATAAATAAATAATGAAATAATAAATAATAATAAGAAAGGGAAAAAAAAAAAGAAAAAAGTATACAGTATATACAAAACCGTATCAAGCTCCCAGGATGATCATCACGTCACCAGCAGGTGGAGGGGAAAGTCCCAGGCTGGACTCGGTGATGGACAGGAGCCGGATTCCGGATCTGGAGTCAGGAATGCTCGGATCGGGATCAAAGGCAGACGAACAGACAGGGTCCTGCTCGGACATCGGCCACTGAAGGAAGAGAGTTGACCCTTTGATCCCTCAGCTTTTATACTGAGCATGGGGCAGATGGGATGGATACCCTGTTGGTCAGGTTTGGGTCACCTCTCCTGTCCGCTCCTCCCTGCAGCTGGGACCCCTCTGCGTTTTTCCACTTCCGACCCTCCAACGGGGCGAATAACGAATTTGCCTGACCTTGGTTGTTACAGCAATAATTATAAGCACAGGCCTCTCTGCACACCATTCCTTGGTATAATCAGGTCTTATCACTGTGAGAGTGAACAGTTTCTGAACAATGTGCTGTTCATTTCAGAGTTTAGTTTGTTAGAAGAGGCCCAGCTAAAAAGTAAAATTACTGAACAGAAAATTAGTTCTGTTTTACCCAAACCAGGACACAAGTTTCCTGGATTTGGAACAAAAACATTTAGATATTTAAAAATTGCAAAGCAATTGCTACGTTAAACAAAATACAGTTGAAAAAAATGTTATTTGCAGAAAGGCTAATTCTTTCTAAATAGCTTCTAAAGGTGCTTATTTCATCTATCTGTAGGTACTCTTGAAGGACCATTTATGCTTTTTAGGTATGAGAACAGACTAATTTTTCCATCCTTTATCATTGCTATGAACAGATTGTTTCCAAACTGGAAGTTATTGAAGTTGTATGTATTGTATATGTAAATGTCACATCCACACACAGACATATATCTATATATATTTCAAGATTCTCTTGACAGGCATGAGGAAAAGGATGAACTGGCAAAATGACTGTCTGTAGTGAGAAATTATCTGAGCTATCAGCTACTTAGGCAACGCTCCTAGCAAACCCAGGAAGGTTTCTGCTGAGCCTTATTCCAGCCTGTATGGTTTGAACATGGCTCAAATAATTCTTTTTAGCTAATTCTTTCTAGCCAATTTTGCCATGTTATGGTTTAGCTGCACGCTTGCTTTCCCAAGCCACTCCGGGAATTTTTTTTATTTATTTTGGGGGGGGGCGCTCTTCATGGCATCAATTTTAAGTCGCATTTCTGAATACCTTTCTCTCTAGAGTTGTCAGTCTTTTGGGCAGTTAGCAATTGCAGCTTTGGGGAAAAGATACTGGAGATGAGCAGATCCTGGTAGACTGGAATATTTTCCTTTCCTCCCACCTCATTGTACCAGTAGTATCTCCCAGATACTATAGTGTATACTATCAGATACCGTATTTGTGTACCAAACACTGATGTGTTTGGATATTCGTAGTTAATAAAAAGTTTCTGGCCTGATATTTACTCAGTCATTGTTGAGGCAAAATTCGTTGTTTCACGGTAAAAGCTACTCAACAGTTGCCAAGGTTGAAAATAGTAAGAGTACGTGAATGCTATTTTGTTAAAATAAATTGGTAACTCTCTGCATTTAACAATTTCCAATTAAACATCGGAGAATGGCTGTTGGTAGAAACCCAGGATGCATTTGTTTTCTATTCGCACTCAGTAGGTCTCATTTAGGTCATTATTGTTGCCTGTGTTCAGTAACAAGAGACAAATAAAGAGCTTCTTTCTTTTCAAAAAAAAAGTCGCTGGTTGTGTTTCTACTTCTGATACAAAAATTTGTACTGTGAATTCTTGATCTGTTTCATTATTTTGACAGCTTTCATACCTCCCGACAGCTATTTATAAAATAAAGGTGGGGGTGGTTTTCATGGCATGGTGACTTTTCCCAGCTATTTACTAGTTATCTGACGCCACAAGGAAAATAATTAATGAATACTCTAGAGATCTAATGAATTTGAATGGATACTTAGATTCTAATGAAGTCCATAGGTCTTAGGCACACAGTTGGGTACTGGAAAGTGTGTCTAAGGAAAAGAAAATCCACAGTAAAAAAAAAATGCAAGCTTAAAATTTAAATATATTCACAATACATGTTTTCAGAAGTAAAGTCTGGAAAGTTGTATCTCTTTTTCAAGGGATATTGTCTTTACTTACAAGTAGTATTTAATTCTGAACTTATCTGCTTGTGACATGTTAGAAAACCACTGACATGCCGCCTTCTCTACCCCATTCTATATGTGCACAGAGAGAGAGTAATCTGTTGACAGGCAAACATATATAATGAGGTTTGCACTGCTTTTTTTAGCAGCAGGCATGCTTTATAGCTCCTGTAACATCACAACAATGCTAGCCTATTGTATTGTTTCCTAGAAGACTTGTGTTAAGGAAACAAACTTCCATTTGTGCAATTTGCACAAGCAAAAGGTAAATGGAGCTAGTTCTAAAATCTTGTGCTGGTCTTAAAATAAATAAGCCCCTATTCCAAGAATGCTATAGCAAATACTTCATAGCAGTGCAGTGCAGTACACTGCTGTGTCCACTGGGATGTGCCCCCCTTTGCTTTCCGTCACCAGCCAGCCAAGGGCAGTCACTCACCACCAGCCTTCAGGTGGTCAACATGCAGACAAATACGGTTGAAAAAAACCTGAAAATTAATGATCTTTATTTATATGTAGTGCTGTATGGACTCTAACCGACTTCTCTGCCTCAACCTGTTGGTCTGCCCCACCTTGCTGAGGGGCAAGATAGAACATAACCCTATATTGCCCTCAGAAAGCCAGTTTGCTACCTCATCAGGAACCAGGTAACCAGATCCGTAACTATATCAGAACCAGTTCAGACCATGGATGACATGGCCTTTGTTTCTCCTCAGCAGTGGCTTCCTTCAACTCCCACTTCCCTCTGTACCGCTGCTATGCCTCACATGTCCACCAAATGTCAGTGGTCTTACCTGCCTGCCTGGCTCCCGCTTGCCTTCCTTAGAGGGGGATACATACATACAACAATACATACATACAACAATACATACAACTCCTTAGAGGGCAAGTTGCCTGCAGCTACTAGCATGTGTCTTTTTATGCTATCTGTTTGGACAGGTAGCCTCCAGGCTTGGTGAAGGCTGGCCTAGAAGGACCAAATAGAGGCGCCCTGGGCCATGATCACGATGAGTTTGTGCCCCATCTGCAATGCAGTGTGGGTTCTCCAAGCCACTGGAAGACCAGCATTGTGGGCATGGATCAAGTGTCCATGTTACTGGAGGAGGAAGAGAAGGGTAGGACCTCAGAAATATCCTATAAACCATTGAAGTAGCCATTAAGAATCTGTGTTAATTAAAGATCAGCTATGCTGTAAATCGCTGATGGGTATCTGTTGTTCATTATTTATTCATTCTGCTCCATAAGTGCTGTGAAAAGCATGACCAACCAGATAATTCATATAATGGTGCTTCCTAAATACAGCCAGGCAGAGACAATATCATTCCTGGAGCTAGAGTATTTCAGGAATGATGTCTGCCAGTTCTATTCATATTACCCAGCAAAACTATATTCTCAAAGTACAGCAACAGGCAGTGAGACACATCAACACAGACAAGCCTGTGAGATGGACAGATCTGCCCATTAGGTCCCTGCCCCTAAACTGGTGAAATGGGTTTAGATTACCTTGCTTAAGTTGCATCTTTAACTTGTTTTTCAGTGTCATTAACATTTGGAAAACTATTACACAAACTATAATGCAGATGATTATGGAACAGAGTGGCTAATCTTAGTTCCCTGAATAAGACTCCTTAACACCAATATTGCAGGAGTTGGGGAAAGGGAAAACTGTGTTTGGAAAGGAAGAAATTGCACATACGAGGACTTCTGATGTGTCACATCACACTGATTTTAACCTAAAGAAGAATTTTCTATCAGGAAAATCCAAAACCCAATAATAAAACCCTAGTAGCATCTTTATTTAGCTAAATAAACAACATTTTTAACTTCTAGAAGCCCAGGAGCATTCACCTGACTTTACATAGACGTATATGAGTATGGCCTTACATTCTTCTTCATCAGTTTCCAGCATGAATTGGAGACAAATGGGAGTGTCACCTCCAGTCAGGGCTGCAATAAACTAAAAAAAACCAAAACCACAAAACCAACCCAGAACAAACCACCTTTTCAAAAGTGAGGTTATCATGAATGTGGCAAGTTCTTTATAGTCTTTTCAACTGCAGCAGAGGTGTGGAAAACAATCCGTTTAAGACAATATCCCAAACAAAGACTTTGTGGTGACGCGGGGGTTAATTACAAACAACAGAGGTTCATTATACATTCCAGAATGTTGTTCTCTCACACAAAAGGCGCTCTCACTTGTTAAATGTCTAGCCTAGACTATCAGAAATTGCATTACACTTGCTGCCCCTCCCCTTATTCCCGGACTTTCTTACCCTGGCCTTCCCCCCCCTTCCTCCCATCTCTTTTGAAAGATAGTAATTAAACACTAAAGCCTCTCAGTTTCTGCAGCACTGCAGGGGAACTCCTCCCTGTAATAAGCTCCAATTACTGGCTGCGACTGCAGCTGATGAAGGATTATCCTCTCACTCAGCTACGGCAAGCTCTAGAGTATAATCTTCAATTAGTTCAATTCATGTAGCACACTGGCAGGCAGGCCACTACGTTTCCCACGACTTACACAAACAGCCTTTCTTTGACACCCCCCAACTCTGCACAGATGGTCCCAGGACTGTCTATTGCAAAGTTCAGTGCATCTGGCCCCTAAACCCACCTAATGCAGGCAGCAAAACAAAGACTGGGACTCAAGTGCTCTACAGTACCTATTTGTTTCAGTAACAGCAGGCTTGCCTTTTTTTTTTTTTTTTAAATAAAAGAAAGAGAAATTATTCAAGGAGTCAGAAAACAGGTGGATAAACAAAAAACAACCAACAAATCTTCTGGACCGATGCTATAAATCACGGCTTGTCATTTTAACTGTGCAAATTTCTTAAAAAACAATTTCATACTAATTTAAGTTATACGGCTGCAACAGGCAGAAGATAAGGAGGGAAAAATTAAAACTACAACTCCATTTTTAGCTCTTTTCCTTTGTGTTTAGGTATTGCAGATACCCTCAATAAATAGTTGAGTTTTTTGGGGGTTTTTTTGCAGTGTGTCCGTTCAGTACTCGGAACAAAGGCTGTTGTGAACCCACACTCACTCTGGGCTCTGACTTCTGGCTTCTGCAGCCTGGTATTTTATATGGTCTACGTAGCAGCTTTCTCTAATTGCTGACTCTAACAGGAAACACTTCTACTTATTTAAAGAAAAGTATTTAAAAGCAGGTAAAGTTTAATTAGTTGTTGGTCTGCCTCTATCAATGTTTTTGATACTAGAAGATTTTGCTGTATGACAGCTAAAAAAATAGTTATTATGTAGACTAAAGTAGATTAGTTCCCCGTACACTGAATAATTCTGTTGCCATGGCCTTCACTTGAGAGGAGCTGCCAGGAGAGTAAGGAAAACTGTACCTAAAGGCATGCTGCTCCTAACACCTGCTTTTATGGCCTCGTATTGACATCTGTCAGATGTAACTTCCACTGCTGCCTCCATGTGGCTGCCTAAGCAGAAAAAAAAAAAAAGAATTTTTTTCCAAAATGGGGGCTTGTCTCTACCTGTGAAGAGGTTGTGTAACCTTGCAGGATGAATTACAGCAGATAGTTAGCCATATTGTGGAAAAAAACAATACCGCAATGGTAACTGTGTTGGTACTGCTTTCCCATATAGGCTGAATGCAGAAGCCTCCATTTCCAAGCCTATAGGTCAAAGAAATTCAGCAATATATTCTTTAAAAAAATCCGCCCTACTGTAGTAACAAGCATCAAGTATACATTTTTTAAATGATTCCTTATCTCAGGGCCTCTATTCCCAGGATCCTAAAGAGGAGCATCTTACTCTGTACCTCATCCCACTGAGCAGAGGAGCGGGATGTCCTCGTGTAGGGACCCTGCTCAACTCATCCAAGCGCCACAGACCACAGCAGGGCACAGCATAAGCTGACTGCATCCATCCAAGCACCCAAACTTCTAGGAGAGCTGCAGGACCATTACCTAGAGTAGAACTGATCTTATGAACACTTGAGATTTTTTATTTTTTTTTTAAACCAGAGCACATTAACTTCTTTTCCAACATAACAGATTTTATGCTTTTATGTACTTAAAGCATATGGGCTTTTACACTTTCAGACATGCAAGTGCTTTTCCAGGTCTGAGGACAAATATCTGAGACCCTTTTTCCAACTACATTAATTGGGATTTAATAACAGAGATTATTTTAATTCTTAAAGCTTGCCTCAGTCACGTGCTTATACCATTGTTTACAACATCCTGAGGTGGACACCACTATATACACTTCAGTCCTAAAAAAAACCCCAAACCAGCAGACAAAAGCCCCACGTTTGTTTTAGCTGGGTGGTTTATTTCAGACAGCATGGCAAGAAATCCAGAAGTAGGTAGGGCTCAATTCATGAAATGCCAAATACCCCATGCAACTTTCAAGTAAATGGGCTCTAGCTGTTCTTCACTTTCCCACTGCTCTAACCCTTCAAATTATACAGTGCTGTGGGTGTTTTCATAGAGAACAGAAAAAAATAAAAACCAGCCATTGCCCTAAGGAACATTTAGTTTATAATGGCTTTTTTCAGGATAAAAGTTGTATTCAGACTTTTAGACTTCAAGTACCCTAGGTTAGTACTGTGTGAACACATGCACAATTTCCAGACAGAGGCAGAACACTAATGAAGAGGATCTGAAAGAGAATAGCCTTTCTATTTCCTATAGACCCAGAAGCTGAAGGAATCCAAGTTGCAGTTTTCTAAAATGTGGTGGGGATTGAGGCATCCTACCATTATGAAAACAAGCAAATGTTAGAGAAAAATATTCCATAAAGTTAATTTTCTTTTCTGCTGGGAACTCATAGAAAAAAAACACAGCAAACAATGGACTACCCTCACTTATCATGTGGACAGTTTTCATGCATGTTTCTATCCCACATCTGGATGTTGAAATAGACACATTTATTAAAATCAGAAGACTCTCTTCCGTACTGCTATGAACAATCAACTGTAGGATTTGGTCATATTACAGAATCATAGAACGGTTAGAGTCGGAAGGGACCTTCAAGATTATCAAGTTCCACCCCCTGCCCTGGGCAGGGACACCTCCCACCAGACCAGGTTGCTCAAAGCCCCATCCAGCCTGGCCTTAAACACTTCCAGGCATGGGGCATCCACAACTTCCCTGGGCAACCTGTTCCAGTGTCTCACCACCCTCAGAGTAAAGAATTTCTTCCTGATATCTAATCTAAATCTTCCCTCTTTCAGTTTAAAACCATTACCCCTTGTCCTATTGCTCCACTCCCTGATGAACAGTCCCTCCCCATCACTCCTGTAGGCCCCCTTCAGGAACTTCTTATCACGGCCCCAATTTAAAGGCACAGAAGGTATCTTTATTTTATAATTCAGTTGACTGACAGTGAACTGAGCCTGAGATCACACCAAGGTTACAAACCTCCCGTCTAACCAGCTGAATTCCTGCACCCATTACCTGAGCAGTTTAAAGGTAAAATTGTTTGATGAAGCAAAGGTGCATATGGGAAAAGAGCACTTTATGTCTGACCTTTATTCACTTTGGTTGGCCTCTTTTGCCTTCTCCTTCTATAATTTCTCTCTCATTGAACAACTTGTTTGGCTCTCTACCTAGCCAAGTAACATACAGCACAAAACGGGCTCATGCTCTCCTCCGCCTACTGGGCGTTTCAGACAGAAAATCATGGAGACAATTACAAATAAGAGAAAGGTTTCCCCCCAATCCCACGGGGATTTCCCCCTGTGATCTCTGAACTTTGAGCAAATGGAAAACAAACTAAACAAAATTAGTGGGAAGAGTCAAGTGAGCTGATTCTTGTCAGCTCTAGCCAGGGGCAGGCAGCAGGCCCTCACCATCATGTGATGAACGTTTTCCTTCTACTGCATAATGAACGGGATCACGAGTATTATACCTTCATTCTCCACTCAGTTGGGAAGAAAAAGTAAATAAGGCAGGCAAAAACTATCAGGCCGAGAAGGCTTTAAAAAGTTGTAAAGCAATGAACAGATAAACAGACTGTACAGTACACACAAAACACTGAGGGATATATCATAGAATCATGGAGTATCTCAAGTTGGAAGAGACCCATAAGGATCATCAAGTCCGACATACTGAGAACATAAACTCAGTCCTGAAAAAAGCTTTCAGAATTAGATGTGTGGTATTTGTAAAAGAGAGAAATCAGAATATATTTATATGAAAATAGTATGGCCCCAGTACTTGCTGGGGATCCATGTTTTAATTGACAGTTTTCTTTGCTTAACTGGAATATAAGAAGAAAGCAGTGCAAATGTAAGCAATTGTGGTACTGCCTTAGCAGAGGTATTTCGTCTTGGATTGATTTTACTAAGTGATCTACCTCCTGTCTTGGAACCCTGCCATTAACTGGTTATTCTTGAATGACACTCTGATCTAGTTTAAATTTCCAGTTTAGACTCTAGACCCTATCAAGTGCCATTTTGAACTAGCAGTAAGACAGCTGATACAGCAACCTAGCAGAAAAATCCCTTCATCTAATAAAAGAGCCCATATATATATAACTATATGTATTTACATGCAGATATATATATCTGCAACCAGGCTATGAGCAAGTTCTGTGGATAGTCTATGGCTAGTGCCCGTGTGCTAAGACACACGGCATGAGTAATAACAGGAGGAACTGGAGGTCTGTGCGCCACTGCTGGACTACAGTCTCATTGGGCTCATGAAAGATGTGGTGAGGTAGCTCACGCAACAGGAGTGCAGCAATGGCTGGACACAGGCTTTTTAGGAAAGACAGGCTGGGAAGACGAGGAGGGGGAATTGCTCAGCGTGTGAGAACGCAGCAGGAATGCACGGAGCTCTGCCTGGGAGAAACAATAAGCCGGTTGAGAGTTTAGGGGTCAAGATTACAGGGCAGATGAATATAGAAGACATGGTGGTAGGTATCTGCTATGGTCTGTCTGGTCAAGAAGCAGCCATTTTCAGACTACTAGAAGAAAAAACCTTGTATTCACATGCCATAGCCCTCATGAGAAGCTTGAGCCACCCTCAGTACGTGCTGAAAGGCAACGCGGCAGGACATAAGCAATGCAGGAGGTTTCTGGAGTGCATCAACAACAGCTCTCCGATATAGGAGGCTGGGGACCCAACTGTGGAGAAGTGCTCTGCTGGACCTGATCCTTGCTAACAAGGAAGATAGGTCAGGAAAGAGAAGATTTGGGGCAGTGAACAGTGTGTTTGTTTAAAGCACAAACCAGCAAAGAGCAGCGAGTTTCAGGAATCTGATCACCTGCTTAAAGTTAGGTGCATGCTTAAAAGCTTTCCTGGGTCAGGGCCATTATTAGCCATTAATATATACACAGGGGAAAAACCACGCCAAAGAGGTTATAATGCATCTAAAGAGCAAACTGTGTCTTGAACATTGCACATACATTATTGTGCTCTGACTTGATGAAGCATACATAATTATAGTGTTTGCTTTAAACAATGTGCTATGTTTCATGTAAATACCATGAATAGGAGGCAAGCTCGACAAAGAGTTATGTCATACCTTTTAATTGAGAGCAGGAAGATTTATGTTTAAAATCTCTTTGGATAACACCAATCATGCCCCTTTTTAAACTGAGTCCTTAAAGGACAGCTTTCTCTCTAGCCCACTAGGAAATATAAGTAAAGCATGATGTGTTATTACTGAAAATATTTGTAAGGCATTAACAAAGTTTGCAACCAACGTTATTAACTGCACAATAAAAGGGGCTTTATTCATCAGGATGAACATGTAATTTATTCCATGTAAAAATCGTTATCACAGATATCAAACTTTCTGTGGATAATAAGTGACAGGGCAGTAATAAAACAAAAAGAACTTTGTTTCAGGATACAAAAGAAAGCTGACCCTTTTGATTTATTTGTTTTTCTAAAGGAAGGAAATGCTCATTTAGCAGATTAAAAACAAAATAGGGAAGTTGAGTGACAAAAATCTTTATGAAGATGGTACTTGTTAGAACTCTATAGAAAGATAACAAGTGATTATAACAGAAAATGTGAACAGTCCAGTAAAGCACAAGTATGATCAAAGCTGTGAAAAAAAGCAATTAATCTGTTTTGACACTTGACTGATGTTGTGTTGAATATAAGTGCGTGGATTTAAGGCATTTAAACTATGTTCATGAACAATTCTGTTGAGGGAGCACCTAGTGGTATAATTTTCTTTCATCTTGTCATAAAGCAAGATGGAAAATATTTCAAGAAATACAGCATCACTGGATTAATCAGATTTTTTTTTTTTTTTCAAACATATGCCTTTTATATTCCTATAGGAGTGACACCTTGAAATTAGTGAATAGTTGGAAGATTTATTGCAACACAGGGTGGAAAAGTAGCTCCAGAGCTCACACAATTTCCTTTTGGAGAAACTTCTTTATATAAATAACTGAGCTATTCAATATGCAAGTGTATCAGGATAACGGGAAGATTTCTTCTTTTCAGGCTACAGGGAAAAATTGCAAGTAGTTTGTTCTAAATCCAAGACAAGTACTGGATCTAGAAGGCTTTTTTAAAGTCTTATATTTCACTGAATTTCACTGAATTTTTTTAGAGTTGGAAGGGACCATATAGATCATCTAGTCCAACTCCCCTGCTGAAGCAGGAT
>KZ505983.1:479751-514360 GCA_002844005.1 Limosa lapponica baueri
ACTGAATTTCACTGAATTTTTTTTAGAGTTGGAAGGGACCATATAGATCATCTAGTCCAACTCCCCTGCTGAAGCAGGATTGCTTAGAGCATGTTACTCTGATGACAAAAGGTCCCCCCAAAAAAACCCCACCAAACCATCAGCCAATAAAATCCAGTGGCCCCTATTCTTGTGTGCTTGTTGCTTCTGAAGGAGTGAAAAAGCAATGGAAAAAATAATGGTTCTTTCATGGAAAGCAAATGGGAAAATACTGGGAGAAGGCTGGTGTCCTACTTTTTCATCTATAGCAGTGCTGACTGCCTTCTGCTCTCATTCCTCCTGTGCACTTGGGAGTGGTGGAAAAGGACAAACTAAAAAGGGATAAATATCTCTCAGGCTTGTTTGTCCTTAACGCCACACCAAAAAGAGGCAGTGAAATGGAGCAGCATGGAAATGGGTAATGATCTAGTTTTGAGTGAAGGCTTAAGGACAATGAACTATGAAATGGCAAGATGAACATGTTCAAGTACATACAATTTAAACACATGCTGACAAAAATAAATCTAAAGCTTCATGATTTTAGGTAGAGGCCACGTTACCACAGCTGAAGTCTCAGATCTTAGGAGTGGTGACTAGAGCACGCTAGAGACCAAAGAGGAAAGAAAGGTAGGGGAAAAAAGCTAGCCACAAGGAACCACTGATACAAAAGAATTTCTATTCCATGCAGCCTCCTACAGACACGTAAAATACCCCATCATAGCCTTGGAAATGGAGAGTTGTACATACAAATGTAGACTTGACAGTTTGGAAGGAAACCACTAAATTAGCCTTAGAGAAAGCTGTCAGGCTCTCCCAGCTCGTGAAGCCTGAAACACTACGGGGCCTGTTCTGCTGTCATTTATGCCACATGCAGCTTGGCTTTGGGTGTCACGTACAGCATGAGTCACCACGTCACTCCCAGTTTATGCAGAAATGAGCAAATCTCGTGCTATTTCTCAGTGAGGCAGGGAGGAAGTTGCCTCCCAGAGGGGTCTTTTTTTCCCAATGAACTAATTACAGCCATTCTTGCTTTGACAAGCTTACATTCTCCCACCCTGTGCAAAACACGTACCACACTTAACTCAGTGTGCAGTTGAGCGCGCTGCAGAGAGACAAACTCCAAGATGATAATTTCTGTGATACATATCACTTCACACAGCTGGCTGCCATAACTTGGGTGAATACAACTCTCCTGCACTTTACCCTTAGCAGGGTAGAGAGTTGGATATTGCCATGATTGCTGTCCCATGCCCCAGCTAGTCTAGATCAGTAGCTGCCCAGTTTACCATTCGTCCCCCGACAGCCCCCCTTCACATTTTCCTCTCTTCAGTTTCCTGCACTTCACATATTCCTTTTGTGCCTTGTCACGTTCTTCAGCCTTCTTCTTCCTCTTCACATCCTCCAGCATGTACGTGAGTATACAACCCTCCGCTCCAGCTGCATTTCCAAATTTCTTGTAACATCCTGGCTAACTTCTCAAAACACCACTTCTCCTTACTGCTCCTGCCAGTATCCTAATAACTCCATGTCCACGCCACCCTGCCTGGCCCCCCTGTCACAAGTAGCATGCTACCTCATTTCTCAACAGCAGCTCACCTGCATCCTGTTAGAAACAACATAGTCTTGCCAATCCTAGACATTAAATGATGCTCATAGTAGCTTGAACTACAGAGATTTTTCCAGAAAACAAACAAAAAGCCCCTGTAGAATTTTTTTTTTTTAATATTTTTTTCTGTTTCTGGTTTTTTCTTTGTCTTTGTTATCCTACTGGGATGTGGACAAATAATTCCTCCAAAGTGTGTTTACACTGCTTCCACATCCACTGCAAAGCAAATATAAGACCTTAAACTAAAGTGTTTGGAACACAAGCCAGTAAGAATTTAGCCATGCCTCTATACATTGATTTCTTTACAATTTTTTATTTCAGGTAATTTGATTCTTTGGCGACTTGTAGCAGTCACATTGGACGATACTCACAACAAGGATCAAGTCTATTATGTTTCACTGCCAAACACAGGCAACATGCTGAGAAATATGTAATTACATTTACTATGTGATAATCCCTTTAGATGCTGTATCTATGGTGATATCCTTTTCAATAAAGTTGTGACAAGGGAAGAAGCCTATTATGTGAATGAGAAGCCTACAGGAAAGTGATGAAATGCACTGCCCCAACTTTCACCCTCATACCCCTATTATGCAGCTCATGGAGGGATAATCACACCAGAGGCTGAGGGGATTGTGGTGTGGGTATCGGCCATGGGGCACTGCTAACCTAGGTCCTGGTTCAATTCCCTTTAAAGTCAACCATAAAACTTCCCTAGGTGTCATCGAGAGCAGATCCAGGCCCCTGAGGTTCACAGAAAACAGAAATAAAAGTAAAAAGAGGTTACTGCTGTCTGCTACTTGTGTGTTGGCCTTGAAAGTGGTAAGAAGGGGCAACATTAAAAATGGACCAGCTGAGGTTCACACTGAAAGAGAGCTGTAAAAGAATTTTTGCTGAAGCAATGGGATGGATCTGCTGCTGCCAGAAGCAAGCATAGACAGAAACATGGAGCTGGATATAGGCAGAAATGCATGTTACTGTTATTTCAGAATTAGGCTCTGCTAAGATTTGGGTCATTCAGGCCCTTTTTGCAGCAGACAAAACTAGGAGGAAAATCCAGTACTGCAGGTAGGACTCAGTTATCGCAGCACGTGAATAACAGGTGTATTTAACAAGGAATCATTGAAACTTCAGAGCTGACTTTGTGCAAGTGTGATAGAAAGATAATTGCAGAAAGACAAATTTAATGTTAATAACAGTTTGACACACAGCTGCACATTTGGGAGGGAAGAAATCAGAGTACACTCTGAGCTGTGTTTGGTGGCATTGGAGAGAGGGGGTGAAATACAGACTGCTATATCACATATAAAGAATGTAGGGACGAGTATTTTGGATTCAAACTAGGGACTCAAGGTAGAGATGCAGAGAAGAGTCATCTGGTTATTTTAATTGACCACAAGTTGACTATGAATTGCTGATATGCAGCAGCTATGGAAAGATATATTGGGATCCATTAATGTTTCCCTGAAAAAGAATTATGAAATTTGTTACAAGAGCACTCATGAGACTTCATGCGGAATATATGTGTGCTGTTCTGGTCATATGAAGATGAAAAACAAAAAAACATGTTAGCAGAGGAATAGAAAGTAGACTGGAAAACAGCTTGACTTGCTTAGCCTAGAATTAAGTAAGACTCAACAGGGAGTCTACAAGGCCTAATTGCTCAAGATCAATAATAGGAAAGGAGAAGCATCATTTAAATGAAAAACAATGTTGGCCCAATACAAAGTGATACAAAATAGGAATAAAACTAGACTCAAAATTAGAAAAAGAAAGAAAGATAGATTCTAGGTCAGCCAGCTTCTTGAGACATGAAGATAAAAGTCTCTCTCTGCTTTTAAGGTAGTGAGGTGAGTTTACAACAGACTGGCCTTAGGCTTGGAGATCTTTGCTAGTCCTAAAGAGGATAAAGATGCAAGTTAATGAGCAACAAAAAAATTGCACAGGAAACAGAATTTTAAGGAAGCTACATAATGGAACCGAGACAACATAACACACTTGCCCTTGGCACCTCTCAATTTTAAACCCCCTAACTATAAAACTCTGAAGTTTGGTTACAAAGATAAGCATACAGTTGAGTTTATATAGTTTTGATGAAAGACAGCAATAAGCTAACCAAAAGAATACAAAAATCACATGGGTGATTGTTTATCTGATGGAGTGAATGTAGAAGGTAAATTCAGAGAGCAAAATACATTTTCACTGGAGTTTAATAATGTTGTTTTGCAGTAAGGCTGAAATTCTTTATAGTTTTAGTTTCATAACAGTGCCCAGCTGGAATTTCCATTTCAAGTTATTATAATACAGAGCTTTACAGTGGTATTTTAACTGTTCATTTTAGATGGTTTTCACACAGACAAGTTTACTTGAATACCAGATATACTGTAAACATACTGAACATCTGGTAATTAAGTATAGTGCACAGTAATCTCCATAAGGCCTGTATCTGTGGTGAAATCTTTTTAATAAATAGTTGATAATGGAATGAAGCTATTAAAAGAATTACAGCACACATGGTGAAGTCCAGCAATTATTAATTCCTTAGAATGAATAAGAGCTTTTAACTGTCAATTTTACTAAGAGTCTTTAAGATGGGACTGTTCCAAAAAGAGTGTCAGCACAGAAATACTCTATTTGCAATACAAAAAAAAGACTCCATAATTCTACTAGATCATTTCCATAGCTATTCAAATACCCAGTGAACTCTGTACAGTTCTCAAACTGTTTATACCCCACTTCATGACAGCATAACCCCAGGAGTCTTCTCTTTTGGTTAGGACACCATTCATTTTACAAAATGGGAGTGGAGGGTCCCTTCTATTTTGCCCCTTTGTAAGAAGTACTTCACCATGAAGCAGCTCACGTGCATCATTTGAGGTGTCCATTTTCACCCTCAGCAGCAGCAGAGAAATTTTCTTCTCTGAGCAGGGTGAGAACATGCCTGAACAAACGTGAGCACCTACCTCTCCTTGTTTAAGATTTCTTCAGAGGACTCTGAATGCAGTGGCATTATATAGATATGGATTCATTTATTCTATTAACAAACCGGAGATCCCAATCTTTAAGCTCAATTCACTGACACTTCACAATATGCCAGACAAATCATTATGCCGCCAGTCCCTAGGCTGCATTACCTGATTGGTACCTACACTTTATTTCAAGAAACACCCATCAGAAGAAACGGTTAACAGAACCTTTTTGTGCATCCACTTCTACCAATGTCTGCTTAAAAACTAATAATAATTCTGAGGTTGGTTGGTTTTTCTAATAGCAAATTTTTTTTCCCTTGCATTTATCAGTGATTCTTACTCTTAAATCAAGTAATCCAAGGTGGAGCTCATCACCCAGCTTGAGCTACCAGGTTTGAAAGGTTGCATGTCTTCAGATTCATAGGGGCAGTCTGTTTACACTACTGAGTATTTCTCAACTTCAGCTTTTCCAATGGCTATTTAAGGCCTTCTGTACTTTTTCCATGAGTGCTGGCACATCGTTTAAATCACTGGTATGACTCATTAGCTTATTCTGTATTTTAGCCAGTTAAGTTCCTCTACCTTACACTCCTCCATATTTCCATTTATTATTTTTTTCTTCAAGAAATCAATGTTAAGACAGCTTATGAAGCTGGTTGACAGTTGAATTCATGCTATCATCCAATGCCAGTGCCATACATCCCAAGCTATCCACATCTGCTGTCACAGAACTGCTTCTGTGGCATGTCACCTCCCTGCGTACATTGCGTTCTCAGCTGCAAATGCTGCCACGAACTGCCATGCTATTTCACATAGTTCTGGATGGGAGACTGAATGCAACCAGTGAAAGCAATATTCTGCCATTGATGTTTATCAAGACACCCCCTCACAATTGTTCACCTCCAATACATATGAGATCAAACAGGAGACTCTTATAATTAATTTCTACTGTCAAGTTCTCCACCTACCCCATCTTTGCAATGTGTCCATAATCTGGTTTCCCATTGTAATCCATACTTCATATTCTCTCCTTTTGTCTATTAAGCCTTTGAGTCTCCTTAACACCTTCATGGGTGTATCAGTCTATGCCTGCCAGACATTGTCTGCATCCTCACCTGAAGTGATGCCTTTGGACTCGGGTAGGGAGATTCCTGTCACTCCAGGAGTAGAACTTGCCTGGCTCCTGGGATGGACAGGTTCTCCTCAGCATCAGCAGCTTCCGCCTAAGAGAGATAAGGAATGTCTCTTCCTTAGCATTACAGGAGATACTATCCTCCAACATCACATTGTTCAAGTCCTAGAACCAACATCAGACCAGTTCCTGGTGGTGGTGGCAGGTTAATAGGTAAAGACTGGCTACCCGGCTCCTGCTCATCTTGCCCATGTCTTCTCTGCCTCACAAGTAGTTTGCAGAGGGGCTATTACAGTATCTTGCAGAAGGCAAGGCTGTAATATGTCTCCGTTCTGCATTTACCAACACAGAAAAAGAGGTAGGAAGAGGGTCCTCGCTACAACTGTCAGCGGTGCACCTGACACATGGCAAGTTGTCTAAGCAAGTGACATCCCAGCCACTGACCAGGGCAGGGACACTCAGATGCTTGCAGAATCATAGATTTGTTGGATTTGGAAGGGACCTTAAAGAGCTTCTAGTTCCTACCCCCTGCCATAGGCAGGGACACCTCCCACCAGACCAGGTTGCTCAAAGCCCCATCCAACCTGACCTTGAACACTTCCAGGGATGGGGCATCCACAGCTTCTTTGAGCAACCTGTTCCAGTGCCTCACCACCCTCAAAGAATTTCTTCCTAATATCTGATCTAAATCTCCCCTCTTTCAGTTTAAAACCGTTGCCCTTTATCCTATCACTACACTCCCCATAGAGAGTCCCTCCCCATCTTTCCTGTCAGCCCCCTTTAAGTACCACTATAAAGTCTCCCTGAAGCTTTCTCTTCTCCAGGCTGAACAACCCCAGCTCTCTCAGCCTGTCTTCATAGAAGACATCAGCCCTCTGATCATCCTCATAGCCCTTCTCTGGACTCACTCCAACAGGTCTATGCCCTTCTTATGCTGGGGGTCCCAGAGCTGGACACAGCACTTCATGTGGGGTCTCACGAGAGTGAAGCGGCAGAATCACCTCCCTCAACCTGCTGACCACCCTTATTTTGGTGTAGCCCAGGATACCATTGGCTTTCTGGGATGTGAGCACAGATTGCCAGCTCACATTGAGCCTCTCAATGACAAACACCCCCCAAGTCCTTCTTCTCAGGGCTACTCTCAAGTTAAGCAACATTGTTCCTTAGGTTAATTCCTAGAGCTGTCTTACCCACCACGTGTGTATGTATATTCCCAGGTTGAAAAAAGCATTAATAAAGAACTGTTTCTGAGGGACCTTAGAGCTTGTTTCAGTCCTTGAACAATCAAGTAGCTTGAGTCTATATTTTCAATGCTGACACCTCATAGAAAAGGGCTAGCATATAGAACAAGGTTTTTATAGCAAACTATCAAAATCAAAGCATAGGAATGTTTTTCAAATATACTGAATAATGACCCATTTTGATAAATTCAGCATGCATTCACCGAATCTTATGTAAAACTTAGTAGCCAAAATTTAGATATCTAAGTTAAAAAATATTGATCTTAGTTATCTTTGAACCTCCTTCAGTTCTTCCCACCTTCAAAGAAAACCCCTCTTTCATGTGGTGATCCTTCCAGCTGTACAAAGTAAAATTTGCCACAAACATTAAGTTGTTTGACAAGCAATTTATATAGGGGAGAAAAACAGAAAAGGAGGCATTTCATGAGTACTTCTAACTTCATATTGATCTGACTGCTATTGTTATGGAGCCAATGTGTGGCTCTTCAGGCAGTTCAATATATCCTTGCCTATGCTTGAGCACGTGTGTCTGGCAAACCATCTTGGAAGTTCACAGAAGGTGGAGCAGGTGTTAAGTTCTTAAAATGAACAAGAATTTTAGTAGCTGCATGAGAATAGTGCAACATAAAGAGTTATTTCACCGCCAGCTCCAGAACTGTAATGGACTTTTTGGCACAAAAGAAGTCATAGAGGTTCTGCTCAGAGTTGTTTTTACTACTTGGCATGCTTCTTTAACTTTTAGTGGCTTTTCTCCAACAATAAGCAAAAAAAGAAGACAGAGCTTAAAAGAAAAGAAAAACAAAATAAATTTATTAGAATATAAATGTTCAGGGAATAATCCCAAAATATTATGAATTGTTGGTGCCAACTTCTATCTTTGATTTTTAAAACTCAGTCATTACTCTTCTGAACAGAAATGTTCTCTTTCCTTTTTATTTTAGAATATTCTGGTGAGAAAGAGTTATTATAAAAATCTGTATACTCTGGAGTTGAAAGGACTCCGATTCAGAAAGTTTCTTACTAGAAAAATGGACACTTGTTTTCTGAAAAAATTCTAATATCTGTAAGCACTGACACCAAATTAAGTTTCAAGTGTCATTTAAAAAACAGAATTTGGAGTGTTGCAAGAATTGCTGAGCATATCTGAAAAGTACATGGGTCCAAGTCCTTGAAAATCTGAATTCTTGTCCATAAAAAAAACCTTCCTGTTCCCTTAAGGACTGCTTATGTATGCTGTATATGCAGTACTGGAAACCTAATGAGTGGCAAGGGAGAACTATTTATTTAAAAAAAAAAAAAATCTTTGTTTTCTATTAAAACACTTTCTGGTGCCAGGATGATTAAGATCTTTCTGTCATTCCCACCAAATGATGCTTCTATTATTGTACTGGAAAGGGAGGTGGGGGATTTTGCTTTATTTTGCTGGTTGGGTCTTTGGTCCACAGTTTACATAGTTGATACAGCAATCCAACATATTTATGTTTGGAATTATGGGAAAAGACTTCTACAATGGCACAACACAGGATGAATTTTTATTTGTAAGCTTACTAGTTCATACTTTGATTGGAAACCTACCTCCTGAAAATGAACAATAGAAAAAGATAGCACTGTAATAATTCTTACATAAGGATATCATATAAATTACAATAGCTTCTGGCCAAATGTTGAGAAGTGAATTATTAACTGACATAGCAATGAGTATCTTCACTACCAAAGCTCAAAAGATCCTAGAGAAAAAAAAACTGGAGTCAAAATCCCCTGTGAAGCCACTTTCTTTGAAGAGGAAAGGTGGCTTTCCAATTTGGCTCTTGCCAGCAGAATCTATCAGAAGAGACAGATGAACAGATTTGTGCAGACTCCTGGGGATGCTCAGGTATCTGTACCTTCTCCAGGGTAAAGCTCAGTTGTGAACCACCATGGCTCAAGTATGGTGGAACTCATGCTTCCTGAAACACAAGTAAATATCTCAAGAATAAGTTACAATTTTGGCTTTCTGCACAAGGAGTTTGTGCTAGTACATGAACACTGGTGACTTGGACAAACAAGTCACAGGAGTTTTACAGGTGGTAACTACACAGTCAAGACATGGTCCATCTATCTACCCACAGCCCTCAAACCAGGCTCTGACAATAAAGCAATTCCAGCTTTAGGGCTCTGTTTGTCAGATAAAAAAAATGCCACAGCCTGCATGATATAATGCATTTGTTTGCTACACAAGCCTTGCTAGTTCAAATTTGTTCCAAAAGTGTTTCCAATATCAACTCAGTATTAGTTGCCAGATGAGTTACCCGTTCCCAATACTCTAACATTACACTGTGTCAGGTGTCTTCTCTTCTCCTCAGCTAGCACAAAGCCGGCTCAAAAGCAAAAGGCAGCATAACCTCCACACTCTGCTCCCTGACTAATTTGGTATAAATGTGCTAAGGTGCTCACACTTGACTCAGATTCATTTTGTACTGTGGCTCGCTGTCAGGCAAAGCTGATGAAACCAGGGTGAACAGAGATACAAGTCATAAGGGACCATTGCAATCGGATCACTCAGTAACTACCCAACTGAGCTCAAAGCCCTCCAGCTGAACTAGAGCACATCCAGTAAACCTTTATTCTATGATGCTTTGCAGTTTGATGCTGTGCTACCAAATGAACTTTCGGATAAAATAACAAAGACTGACCTTAGCTTTCCTTCCCATACGCAGTAAGGCTGCTACCTGACATGCCCAGTTCAGCAGATTTATCATACTTAAGACATTCTACCTCCTTATCCAAAGAAAGTAGTTTGCTTTTGATCCAGACTAATTAAGCGTATCTACAACTGAGTAGTTTAGATATGTTGGTCATCTAATGCTGCTTAAACATCAAATCCTATGGATTTACACCAATGCTAAACCAGTTTAACTGCAGGTGCTGCCCACAGAACCTGAAGCAATGACCCTTCCCAGCATTATTCCTTTACTTCAGAAGTAATATCCTGTAGTACCACGTTCCAGCTGCCGTATCATTTCTGGGGCAAGAAGGAAGCCTGCACACTGAACTGCTAGTGTGTATCTGAATAAAATAAATAAACCACCCACTCATTTACTATCTTCTTTTACCCTGGCACTTCCATTCTGGAAGGGTTTTTTGAAGGCAATTTCTTGCATAATTATTCATTAAAGCTTGTTGGGGAATGGAGATCTATGTTTCCTTCTGTGATACCAGGTCTATATTATGTTGCATTGGCCTTCAAGTTGACTTGGGCCTCCCAAGTCCTCAAAGAATTTAATTTTGCTATGGATGCAGTAAAACAAAATCCACCGCCTGAGTATTAAAACATACCTTAAAAGGACCTGAAGTAGCAGCTGCCTTTCTACAGCAACCACATCACTCTTTACATGTCAGAGATTGCAAACCAAAAGGGCTATTACCACAGAGAACTTAAGCAGTTGTTATGTGGGTAACCACATTGCAGGAGGCTTTTCAGGTGAAATATATTCTGCTATAATAAGGTACTTCACAACTTCTTTACAAAGACAGCTGTCATACATTACACTTCAGTATGTTACTTTTCATATATTAAAAGTAAAGCTTTAACAAAGCTCCAGGATGTATGTGGATACAGAATTGTCAATAGCTACCTACTAGCAGTGAACTAAGGACAATAGTAAGGAGAGAAAAATCAGACCCTAAGCATATATGGCAGCCCAGAAAGCCAACCACATCCTAGGCTGCATCAAAAAAGTGTGGCCAGCAGTTCCAGGGAGCTGATTCCATCCCTCCAATCCTCTCTGGTGAGACCCCACCTGGAGTTCTGCATCCAGGTCTGGAATCCTCAGCACAGGAATGAATCCAGTGGAGGGACACAAAGATGAGAGGGCTGGAGCACCTCTCCTCTGAGGACAGCTGAGAGTTGGGGTTGTTCAGCCTGGAGAAGAGAAGGCTTCGGAGAGACCTCATAGCAGCCTTCCAATACATGAAGGGAGCCTACAGGAGAGCTGGGGAGGGACTCTTTGTCAGGGAGTGTAGCAATAGGACGAGGGGTAATGGTTTTAAACTGGAAGAGGAGAGATTTAGACTAAATATTAGGAAGAAATTCTTTACTGTGATGGTGGTGAGACACTGGAAAAAGCTGCCCAGAGAAGTTGTGGATGCTCCATCCCCGGAGGGGTTCAAGGCCAGGCTGGATGGGGCTTGGAGCACCTGATATTGTGGGAGATGTCCCTGCCCATGGCAGGGGGGTTGGAACTAGATGATCTTTAAGGTCCCTTCCAACACAAACCATTCTATGATATAACCCTAAATGAAAGATCACGTCAAATAACTTTCATAAAAGTGAGGAACTTGAAGTTTATTATATAAGAAATTCAGTGATGCTACCTCTGAATTAAAACTGTTTTCTGAAGAGATTAAGACAGCAAGTCAGATTTTCATTTACTGTGAACCAGAGTTGTCCAGATGACTTCTAGTCACATTTTTAACCCATTCAGGCTCTAACCTGGGAGTAACTTTTCTTTTTAGAGATGGCAGGTATTTGTTGATTTTCTGTAGTCAGGAAGAGACTGCATGGAGAGGAATTGCGCAGGTATTCAGCCTGCATTCTTATCTAAACAACACACCACTGTATGAAAAAAAGTTTTATCTAGAAATATTTAGACACTACAATAAAAGTGCAGGGAAGAGGCAGAATATATACACTCAAATTTTACTCCAATGGAAAGGATTTTCCTCAGTTTAAACCAAAATACTGCCTTTTCACATAAGGATCTACTGTTATGCATTTTTTTCTACTGCAATTTAGCCATGCCTCTGCATAGAAATATCTTGTTTCAGACTATGGGATTTGAACTAAACATCACATGTCTCAAAGTACTCTGAGCACAATTATCTTGCCTTTACCTCTTTCCTCTCCTGAGGGGCTTAGGTATTTATACTGAAATAAAACAGCAACAATATCCTAAATCCTGAACTGGAAACCCTGTTCTGCAATGTTCTGTCCAAAAACAGAACAAAAGGCACGCCTTTAAAAGGCTTTTTTTAAAGTATGCAACTTGAGAAGACAGTCCCAAAGTTTTAGTCTCAATGAAATAAGTTAAATCCACAGCAAATATGAAAGCATGGGGCCAAACAGGTAGATGCTGCAGATCCATCAGGAAGAGATATTTAAGGTTTCTGCACGGGGCAAATGGGAAAGAGTCTGCCTCTGACTGTACAAGAGATCTTCATAAGAGGAAAAGCTGTGTAGTCTTACATCCCACAGGAAGCAGCTAAATAGGTTGTAACACAGCAATGGGATATTCTCCTTTGTCAGAGGGGCAAAGTGCACATATGACATTGTTTACTTGCTCAGGCAAGTGAGGTCTCAGACTTAGAAATATGCCTCAAAAGCTTCTTTGTTTAATGCAAATAAAAAAAAAAAAGTAGTTGCCTTAGGCAAGTTTGGAATCTCAATTGATAGACAAACCACAACAACCCAGCTATGAGTCTATGCTTATTATTAAAAAATAGTATTATTAAGGTCTTCCCTAGGCCAGAGTAAGAATCTCTTGTCAATTAACTATGATGTTATCAAATTGACAGAGTTAAGGAACCCAGCTACATAGTACTGTTACCAGATTCCAAGTTGGTTAATCTCTCATGGGTCACATTGAGCAAGTTGAGAGAATGAAAATCTGAAAGAAAAATCCTTTCCCTACTGGGAACAGTGCAAAGAATATAAAAAAATCAAATAATAATAGATTAAGTTTGTTCTTCTAAATATACTAGCTTGCTTTCAAAAATCAACACTTCACCAAAAAATACATACAGTTGTATGGCTTAAAAATTTCTTAAATACATTGTTACATGATTCAAATAAACTTTGGGGGGGTTTTGATCACATACTTCTTAAAATTAGTGCATAATCTTTCTTGTATCTTACAATTCAACACATCTAAAACATTAAAAGAAATCTTTCTATACTGGCTTTCTAGTGGTCTGTGTATATCAAACCCAATACGCCTCCTACCTCCCAGAGTGATAATACCTTTAGCCCTCAGATAAGGATCCCACCTTAGATACTAGCATGATAACACTAGCTGAAACACAGTGGCTGAAAAACACACTAGCTGAAAAACAGTGGCTGGGTGTTAAGGATCCACTTTTTTAAGTATTAAGCACACAATTCTGCCTCCTCAACCCCAAGTCACAACCTACAAGTTTGGTAGTACACAGTAGGCAGCCCAAGTACAAAAAATAATAGAAGAATATACTTAGCCTGTTAGTTTCCATTTACACTCAAAATAGATATCATATTGACAAAACCAACAAGAGTACTTGAATAAAGGAGCTACTCCAGTATTCTCCCTGCAGCTCAGAGTCTGTATTTTCACATAATCATAGCCACTGAATTGTTACATGACCTTGACCAAAGCACCTACTGATTTAGGGTCTCAGTTGCTCAGATAAAGGCATATATGGGAAAACAAATTTAATCCCTGTGACCTTTACTCCAAGCCCGAAGTTACACCTTTCAGGAATCCCTCTCAAAAATAATGAGGTCCCCCAAAGAAATTCAGCACTCAAAAAAAAAAAAGAGAGGAACTATTAGTAAGCAAAGCTCCAGTTACAGAAGCAAGTGTACCTTTTAGATTATTATCAAATACCTCCAACCATTTTATTCTAGTGACACCTACCCTGTTTTCCTGATCAGTTTTTAGAAGTGGTGCAAGGTATATTTCTGTAATGGAATGAGGAAGTAACATGGACTGAGGAAAGTACAAGGAGAGTGACCTCCCCATCCCAAATCCAACCACCACCACTCCCCCTCCTTCACATTCATTTGAAGACAAGCCGCAGCCGCATAACCCACCATCCCTCAACATTCCCCTGGTTCTCTGCACAAAGGGAACCAAGCTAACTTGTTCATGAGCATGCACGATGGACTGGCCTCACCTAAGCTTTAGTGAAAGATTATACACATTATTAATGTTTCTCCATTGTGGCCACCTATTTAATGGGTCCATCAGAAGCAACAGGTTGAAACAGGTCCATAATCACCACAATAAAGATGAGCAAAATGTACTTGCTAATTTTTCCTCTTCATCGGTAGTGACAAAGGATAAAGCCATTGTTCTGCTGCAGTTAAACCTCTGGTTTGTACAAGCAAATTAACATTTCACAACTGATTTCATCTTGCTTATTTCCCACCAAATTGATGAGCACAGTGAAACTTCAGTTCTTAACTGCCTTCGTAACACGCATGTACAGGTACAGAAATCCCCAGTTACTTTAATTCAAGAGGCTGACCACAATAACTGTCCATCACTAAGTACTAATTACAATTCGTTTGCAGTCTCCCCAGCCCAGAACGTTATAGAACTCATCACTTGCACTTCCATTATGTCAAGAATCTCAGGGAATTACAAACTGTTTTCCTTTACATTAGGTTGGCTTTTGGTAGCCTTTGTATCTGGTTTCATACTTCCATTCTTTTGTCACCTGTGAAACATCATGACATCCCCTTGCACCTCCTAACCTCCTGCTGGTCAGACTTACTATCACCACGTCAACACAGACAACCTACAAGAACATTCTTACCAAAACGCATGATCCTTTATAGATGCCTTCATGCAGCCACAGCAGCCTTTCTGCAGCTAGGTTGTCTAGGCAGATGCAGCCCTGATGGAGCAATCACACGCTGCACTGGGCACTTCTGACAAGAGACTCATTCACCCCTTTTCCCCACCATAAGTCTATGCCTCTATTTAAGTGATGTTGGATCATTCTCTCTCTATCCATTGAGCAGATCAAATGAGCAATTGCTGATGCTCCTCCCACCTGGACTGTAACTAAGAAATAAGTTGAAGATGATTAAACCCAGACATTTTCACTTTTTCTTCGAGGGTCTGTGGCAGCAAGCCACAGAACTGATGGATTTGCAGCTCCAGTTTTACAGAGTTTGGCCAGGGAAAGGCAAAATAACCCCCTCACCCACCCAACACCTTTACTTGGCTAGAGCTAACATTATGCAGAGTCCTTACAAGCTTTAGCCTACTACACTATCACATATATTGCACGAGCTGTTCGGCATGTTGATAGCACTGTTACACTCAATTAATGCCTTGCTCTGTACTCCTTGCAGGATCTTTGTCTCCTGGGTGGCCTTTCTGCTAATAATTCAAAGCAACTTTTGACAAGGCTGCATTTGAGTAGGACGCACAGCCAAGCAATACAAGATGACAGGCAGTACATTGTTGGGTGATTATCATATGCCTCAGGTGGCAGCAAGAGGCTAAAGTGCAAGTGACTTTAGCCACCCAGCAAGTACAGTAACCCCCCTGCCACACACAGTTTGGAACTGCAGCCTGATGGGAACATCAGGGAACTAAATCAGCCATCTGCATTTAATGGGTATTATGGGAACAAATACTATTGTTAAAAAGTTCATTCAGAGACATTCCATGAATCAGAGAAGATGCTGAATTATGCCCTTTTTTTGTTGTGCCTTTCCACAAGCTGTGGTCATCTATTGACACAATTAACAAGAAATGCTCTTCTCGCTTCCCTGCAAGAAACAAAAAGTTCCTTCCCTCCCCCCAGAAAAACCCCACCTCCAAACCAGGGCCTGCTCTCCTTAGGAATACAACTCATTAAAATCTAGGTGTTAGTCTAAATGTCCAACCACAACAGGAGTCCCAGGGAACAAGCCAACTGCTGGGGTGACCCTACTGCAGGCCATGCAATGCCCTCACCCCTCAGGCAGCAGCAGCGCCCAGATCCACCCATGGCCCCAGACCAGGTGACATAATGAGCTGGCCTGGGGTCCATCCAGGGAGCACGGTCAGGAACAGCACAAAACAAGCCTAGAAACAGGGCTACCTATAACAAGTTTTCCACCCAGGAAAAAAGGATGAGGGACAGGACTGTACACAAAGTTACCTGCAATACACCCTTAGGGCCCATTTAGGAAGACAAGTAAGGAAATTGGGGCAGCAGGAACCAGAACAGAGCAGAAGCACACCTACAAAGTAGCTCAGGAGAGGAATAAGGCCCCCAGGAAGAGCTTAAATAGGGGTCCTGGAGTGATAGATGGAGTTTACACAGCTGGAGGACCCAGGTGTGGCTGTTTAGGGCAGTTAAGGCCTATTTGTGCCCTTAGGGTGTGGGCACAGCTAAGGCAGGAGCTTTGATGTGGCCATAGGAGGAGGTAAGGTGGAAGCAATAACCTCCTGGTACTCTTCAGGGTTGGTTGGGAGACCTACGTCCTAGCCCTCTGTTTGGCCCACTTAATGGCAAAAATAACTGTTGATAACAGTCATAAAAGGGCTTCTAAATGGATTAACTGATGCAACTCACAAATTTGGTTTTGCCTCAAAAGAGAGATGGGTGTGTTAGAGCATTATCACAGGTGGCTTCACGCATATCTGGAGCCAACTATCCCTCTTCTATGCTTCATAAAGCACACCAGGGTCTGGTTTTGGGGCTGGTGTTTTTTTGAGATGGTATCAAAGAATAATCAGAAAGTGTCTGGAAGGTGCAGTAAATATTGAGAAAGCTACTTAGGTCTTTAAATAATAGTAAAAATAGCTGATACTTTGAGGGGTTATTATTAAAATAGTTGATGCCTCCATTTCGCGATGTAGAAGACTGTATGGGAGTTTGCCACATTACCTACAGAAGTATTTGAAAGCATTGTGAGATGAGGAGGGCTAGGAGAACCCACCTACAAGACACTGTCTTGCCATGGTGCAGGGCAGTGTAGGACATCCCACTAAAGTGACCCCCTATACGTTACCACAGCCCATGAAAAGATGCCTCTTCTGCACAGAGTTTTGAAAACAGCTGCAACAATTTCCTTACTGTGAATGAATTTATGACTTTAAACATTTTTTATTCCCTTCTGTACGGAGACTTCTTCCATTGAATTCCAACTGGTTGCACTGGGGTCGATTTCCAGTCTCTCTAAAGCCTAGCTCAAAGCTAACTTCCCTCGTTGTCTGCTGCACACATACATTGGTACAGGAACTGAGCACTCTATTGCCTGATTCATACATAATCATCTGAAATACAGCCGAGTCCCCCACCCTTCAGACCTGATAGGAATCGAAGTGCTTAGCATCAGTCGTGGCTGCTTACTCAAGCAAACAATCTTGTTGCAAACATCTGACAGATGCTGCTGGAAGCTCAATTCATTACCCACTAGGAAGGCTGTCCTGCTGAAGAGGTGGTGTTAATTTTGTTTAAAGTATAGCCTAAGTGGCCCCCCTATTGCAGAATACCTGTATCCTGGGACAAAAGTCCAGCTAGCCTCTGTGCGGGCACCCTGCCATCTGAACAGATGGATGTGAATGTGGGCAGCCAGGAGTCCTCCACGCATGTGTATTCAACATAGATACTTGGAGCAACATGAATAATGGGAAGTGTCCAAATGTCCCTTTGCTCTGAGCTTCCTAAATCAACTTTGTGTGGGAGTGTGTGTTCAGGGAATCTATCAGATTCTGAAAATCAGATCAACAAAAAATGACTACAATGAGCACATGTATAAAACCTGGCCTCTCTGTCATACCTACAAACACAACTTTAGCAACAGGAAATAACAAAAAAATTTTTCCAGGAGGTAGGACTTCTTTTTTTTCAGTTGCTGAATTTGACTGTGTTTGCAATGGGGCAGGTGCTGCTCAACGCCTGTGCTATCCAGTGTTCAGGAAAGAGTGAAGAGTTTGCCCCTCCTATATAATCTAGGAAAACAGGAGTTCAAGGAAATGCAAAGGCTGCTCTTGATGTACTGAGCCCTCAAATGGCACCGTGCTAATTTCCATGTGCCCTGGGAAACTCTGAAAAAGCCTTTTTTCTTCAGGGAAGGAATGGTTTCACTCACTGCTGTGAAAGGAAAAGTGCTTTCTGTTCAAGGGAATGGCTGAAGTCCTGCAGGATTTTCCCTTGTAGTCCTGCTAATTGTCTTTATTAGATTTCTGATCATTCAAGTCACATCTGATTTCCTCTCCTGAAAGGGAAGTTAAAGAAATAGCTTTAATACAACAGATGGCCTTCTATGTGTAGAGAAGGCAACACCGCCTGCTAGCAGACAGGGGATGGATAGGGCTATGCTGCTTTCCTCCACCATGAGACTTCTTGGTGAGATCATGTAGTGGCTGGACCTCTGTGGAGCACATGTCTGTTCTTCCTGTATGCTCCTAGAGCTTCTTCCTCTCCGGTATTCAGGACCATGCGCAACCCTGGATCTACACTTTGGCTAAGCAAACACATGCACATACAGAAAATGAGCTTCCACCTGCACTGGGCCCCGTGGAATTTTCCAGGAAACCTGGCCAGAGTTTTGTGTTTCTAATAAAACCAAAACAGTTTTTAAATCCAGCTTCAAGCTTCGTTGCAAGTATTTCTCACAGCCCTGTGTAGCAGGAATAATTACTATCCTTATTTATCGAGTAGATTATACAAATCCCCTAGTAAGTAAATTGTAGGATTAAGAGGAAGGTTAATGTGCTAGATTAAACTGACACATTTATTTACTTCCTCCCAGAAGGAAAGACTAAAGGACGGTGCCCTATCATGTGTATTAATTCAACGTTTAACCCTGCCTCCGCTCCGGTGATTATCTCTGCAAGTGCCAAGTCTCGGTCTAGCAGATTCTAGTGCAATACTTCGTACACAGAAGTCCCTGTCTCAAATATTTTTATCTGTTCAGCTCCCAATTTTTTAGATAGTAAGGTGTTGTACTTTTGCAGTGCCTTCCCTCCGGAGTTTGAAAGGGCTCACAATGAATTACACCTACAGTCAGCCCACAGAAGGCATTACTTATCCTCATTTTACAAGTATTCACTCCAAAGCAGAGATTATTGCCAATTTTTTCTGTGGCTTGTCTGGATGAAGTGGACAATTTGTGCATGATTCAGAATCACTGGGTTCTTTGGGAGGCCCTTTGAGTGATTTTCCTATCGTAAAAGCCGCAACCCAGACCGTGACAATGTCCCAAACTTCACAGACTTCAGAGCAAAGGGGCTGTCTGGGCTTCCTGCCGCGTTCTGATACTGACACTGGCATTGCAGTCATGTTGCCTGTCGGTTGGTGCTGCAGTTGAGGACAGTAGTGAAAAGACCGACAGAGGTCTTCTGTTAACTCTATAACATCAATGCAGGCATGCCTGAATAAGGTCTGGGCTGCTTTGCTTTTCAAGCAAGTATTCTTCTCATCTGCTTTTCTGTATTTCATTCTCTATCGCTAATCAAGTTGCATCCAACAGCACTGCCTGAGCACCTGTATCATTGGGAGTAGCACATGCTGCCCAGACTTGCCCAAGCAGACCTTTTTCTGCAAATTAATATTAGAGATCTTATAGGACTACTGAGCTGGAGTCTTCTTGAAACAGGTACCAAATGGAGGAGCACCTTTCCTACAATCACAAGGCAGAAGAAGGACTCTGGTCTCCAGAAAACTAACCTCCAGTGCCTAAACTCCTAGCCTTAGAGTCGTGAGCTCCTCCAGAGGGGGATGTGGTAATGCACTGAAGTAGGCAGCACCTTCTGAACACAGACATGTCTTTCCTCACCCCAGCACGAGTGGTATGCCTTCGCCACTTCGGTAACACTCCCAGGGTAACTTGGAAAAGCCAGCTAGGTGCAAAGGCCACCTAGGTTTGCACAGCAGGCTGGGAGTGGGGCTGGGATTTACCTCAAACCCAGTGACATGACTATCTCTCTGTTCTCCCCCTTTCAAATAAAAGTTTCGTCCCCACACACTGGCCCCGTCAGGTTTCTATATTTATCTATCCTTATTTTAGGAGGCCTGCAGGAGAAACGTATAGATTACAGATGTGGTGCTCCTTGTTTTAGCTAAGGTTTCCAATAGGGATAGTTGTTTTGGGACAGAATCCCAGCTGAGAGTCATTTGCTGTTTGCCTGCCAAAGGGGGCTGCAAGTATTGCCAATGCTCTGCTTGACTTAGATTGAACAGTTCACAGCCTCTGAGGAAGGGGAGGAAAATTCCATCGTGAAATAGCTGATTTAAAGTGCTGTATCCCACAGCGACAGTAAAGAGTGTTTGCTGATACTAATGCAGCTTTCAGAAAGAGACTTTAAGTTCAACTTTCAAAATGTGTTTCTGCTTGGGAGAGGGCCCAAATTAAACCCCTCCATCAGTTCAAAACTTCAGTGAGTTTTGGACAGAGAACTGATTCTGATTTTTGCAGCTGACAATGGTTTTGCAAACCTTGATGGGTTACAGAGAGGAGGAGGAGGAGGAGGAGGAGGAGGAAGAGATTCTAGTGTCATATCCACCTCCTCTCTACGTATCAAGAGTACCAAGCAAGGCATAGCTGCCAGCCTACAGGCCTGTCCCTCAGTTGTCAGTGGGATTTTGCTTGTGTCAGAAATGGATATACAAGAGGAAGGCAGGAACTGACCCTGCAAAATGTAAAACTTTATTCAGAAATTTCCTTGTAAGTAAAATTAGCATTGTATAATATGTTGATGACTAGCATATGTACAAAACTCCTCTCCATTGATATGCAATTTTTGCAGATAATACAGTATGTAGAGATGGCCAAAAAAAAAAAAAAAATGGAAATGCAAAGAACCAGAATTTCAGTATCTATCAGAGAGCCTGATAAAGACCATTCTCAAGGTCTAATATAAACTTCTTTCAATCAAAGGAGGCTTAAAAAGGGAATAATTCTAAAAAAGGGAATAATTCTCTCCAGATTTTGATCATACAGAAAAATGATCTTAGTTTGCAGGGGTTAAATAGTCACAGCATTTTTATGTGTTTACAGTTGATCTCCCAGTAGACATAAACACGTTTAATGCTTGAAATGTAAGTTAACGCTGGACATATTAAACATATTACAAGAGATTTATCAGAAAGAACATTAAAGACTATTATTAGCCCCAGCTGCAAATATCCATCATGAAGGAATGGCTGCATGTGAGTCAATTGCCTTCAAAATAGTAGACCTTATTTAAAACCCTTTTTGGTGGATACCTTTCCACTGATTTCAGCAGCCTTTGAATCAGGCATTCTTTTATTAGAAAGATACTTAATTTAATAATGAGAGGAAGGACTGAAATGCTAGACACCAACATTTCCTTTGCCTTCTCATAACAGGCAAGGTTACTTGGTGTAACCAGCAATCGAGATTTGGCACATCTTAACCAATATAAACTGGATACCAGCTGCAGGAAAACATCTTTGGTAAAAGATCAAAAGGGTCAGAATTTTAGATGGAGAAGGGGGACTTATTCCACTTTCCACTAAAACCAGTTAAAATATTTCTGTATACCTTAACTAGCGCTGGTACTAACTGTTCCTTCTCTGTTAAAAGCAATGGAAATTTTGCTACTGACTTCAGTTAGGGGAGAATTAAAGCTGTGTGACTTGGTATAATTATACAGATAGGCGTTTCAAAAGGAAACAAGATTCAGATGGCTACATGAGTTACATCTGTTTTTGAAAGGGGAACCCTATGTGAAGTAGAGGATTATGAGTATTTCGGGTTTTTTTGATGTAGAAATCCCAAGTGTATGCCTAATTTAGCACTCAAACGTTCCTATGATTGAGTTAGATTGATATCAATGAAGATAAATCTATTATTTTTTTTTTCCTGGAGGTAAACTAATAGATACAAGAAATATGATGTCTAATAGAAACAAGGTGGAAGGAACACAAGAGATACATCAAATATTGATACTTTTTTTCACTAACAAGATGCAGCCAGTCAGCTATCACATTAGTCAGCTTAACCCTATATTGCTTCCTTCCCTGGCATGATTTAAGTAAGTAGATTTTAATTTCCCAGTATGCCCCAAAAGCAGGAAAATCAAATGATAGATTAGGCCCAAGTGGCCTATCAGTTTATACTTGAGCACGTGACTGCACCAGAACCAGAGAATCACAGTAGCAAGAGTCATCAGCAACCTGTCCCAGATGGGTTTTGTAGGAGAGGAGATCTGTGATGAAAGGCTGCCAAATTCATCCCCCTCAGCCCTGCTACCTCCAGGGATCTGCCACATCCCTCCAGGAAACTGGGGGGACAAGCACTGGGAAAAGGAGGCAAGTCTGTCCATATTGAATGGGAAAATCCAAAAAAAAGAATACCCTGTACAAAACTGTGTTTAAATAAGTAGGAAAGAAAAGGCAGCCAGATGGCTTATGAGGTGGATGATATTTTAACTTCAGGCTCACCTTTCAAATTCAGCCTGTGCTGTTAGTGGTTGAAACTTGTTACCAAAGCTTATCTTTTACGTTTATGTGGCCACTCCAGAGGATCATTGCTGCCTTTCATCACTACTAGAGACTCAAAATGGGAGTAGTGGCAAGTATTTTCAGAAGATACCAGCCTGAGTGTAATACCTTAATTGCACTGAGTAGTCCAGAAGCTCCCGCTAAGTTCAAAAGTAATGCTTCATGCTAGGAAATTGGAAGAATTTTGCTCTTATTATTCTTGATAAACAGGCTGAACAATTCATAGTTTCAGTCTCTCATTCATAAGTAGTATGGATGGTTTATCTAGAAGGGAGGCTGAAAATGTTGTCTTCCACTGACTACGAGTAATGCAAATGGACACATCTAATTGTCATGTTATCGCTTTACACTGCTTTCTAGTTCTGGCATAGGCTCTTTCATATTTTATGACAGTTTTGGGTTGATGATTTGTGTTCTTGTAAAATGTCAAGTTACATTAGATAAATAATCTCATTTAATATAGTACAAGACACTGCCACTGAATGAATACGGTACAGAAATATTTTTAGTTGTTCTTTTCCCCAGAAACACCACCTGGTTCCTAGCTTTCTAGGAAATAATCTGTGTTGAGACACTGTAAGGTAGAAAGGAGAGTAAGAACAACAATTATGCAAAAAGGTTAGGAATATTTAATGACTAGTGAAAGTATATAATTAGGGATTTGCAGCCCACTGAGGAAATTTTGCATGTTGAATTACCACACTATGCAAAGTATGTATTTTGATTGCTGGGTGAAGTGCATACATGTAAGCCAAACTGTTGGGAGAGCAGCTGCAGTAGTGTTACCACAAATCCTGTTGTTGAAATAGGTTATTCATAAACTGTTTCTATGACATCCTCTGCCTGTGAAGTTAGTTGGGCTTTGGGGAAAAAATGAACATCTGAAGTTCTGTTTTACCTTCTCAGTATTAACCCACTGACATTGAACTGAGATATTTATTACATTTGTGGTTTTAACATTTTAAATCTACACATATTTCCTACCCGTTTACAGCCATTGTGTAGGGATGATGCTTGTCAATAAGCCATCACCTCACCAATACTGTCATGAGTTGAGCATGCAGTCGCCCTTCGGGGGGGCCTCAATGAATCACAGAGGATCTGACCCTGTTTCACAGAATAATTCAGGTTGGAAGGGACCTCAATCCAACCTCCTGCTCAACGCAGGCACGACTCTGAGGTCAGACCATCTTGCTCGGTGCTTCACCCAGCTGGGTCTTGAAAGCCTCTGAGCATGGAGGCTGCACAGCCTCTCTGTCTAGCCTTTTCCATTGCTTGACTGGCCTCTTGGTTATAAAAGTGTTTTTTCATATCCAGAATGAGCATATCTTGTTTCAGCTTACATCCTCTGCCGCTCATCTTCCTACCATGCACCGCTGTGAACAGCCAGGCTCCATCTTCTCTGTAACTTCCTCGTGGATAGTGGGAGGCCCTCAGTTCCCCTTGAAGCCATCTCTTCTCCATGCTGAACAACTCCAGTTCCCTCAGCCTCTCCTCACCAGACAAGTGCTCTAGCCCCGGGCCATCCTGGTGGTTCTACATTGAACTCACTTCCTTTTACTGATGCCTTTTTTTATATTGGGAAGGGTGGGTAAAACAGTATTATAAGTGCAGTCCAACAAATGCTGGGTAAAGGAGGATGATAACTTCCCTCAACCAACTGGCTGTGCTCCTGTTAATACAGCCAAGGATGCCATTAGCACACCTTTCACTGCCAGGGCACAGGACTGGCTCACACTCAGCTTGCTGTCTGCCAAGACCCTCTGGAGCATTCCCGCAGAGCTGCTCCTCCAACCTTTATCACTGTAGGGGCATTTCTCCCTCCCATGGACAGGACTTTGCATTTATTCCTGTTGAATTTTGTAGGGTTCCTGTTGACCCATTCCTCCAGCCTGTCTAGGTCCCTCTGTATAGCAGCCCTGCCCTCAGGTGTATCAGTTGCTCCCTCCAATTTCCTGTCACCTGCAAACTTTATAAACGTGTGCTCCAGGTCATTGTTGAACAGGATTGGTCCCAGGAGAGACCCCTGTGGTACTCCACTGGTCACTGACCTCCTGCTAGAGTATGACGCATTAATCACTACCCTCTGAGCCTGACCAGTTTTTTATGCATTCAGACCGTAAAGTCCTGACTTGGGTACTACAACATTGTGGGGGACAGCACTGAAAGGCTAAAGTGACATCCAGTGCTCTCCCCTCCCCCACAGATCCAGTGATTTTATCATGGAAGTCAAGGAGATCAGTCAGGTATGATTTACGTGTTTGGTACTGTCTCCCCTCTGCTCTTTTCAAAAAGAAAGGCAATTCAGCATGCTTACTATCAAGAACATCATACCTTCTCACAAAGCTGTACTTTTACCATCACAGAATTTAAAACATGCAATGATTTATATGTAAAACACACCTCAGGGCTCTAGAGAGGGCCACCAGCAGTGAAGTGATGACTAAAGCCTATAAATAAGACCATGGCCTTGGCATGCTTAAGATCCAAGGAAGGGTAGGAATCGGTAGCTACATACAGACTAATAAATTGAGTGCCTGAGCTGTTTGTGTGCCCTGGGACAGGACTGACTGTGCCATTAGCATGTTCGTTGGCACTGCTTGGCCTGGGCCAACTAAAATGCTTCTGAATAATTCCTGGCCACGATTTGGTAGCTGAAGCATCCCAGGGATGGCTCCCAATAGGCAATTTGCGTGCAAACACCCTGTTTTAGGGACCATGAATTTACTACTGTAAATGTGGACTGCTCAAGGCCAACTGGCCCCAGAGCCCAGAATGATCCCAACTGTTACACACTGAGCCACTGGAAGTTTTTTGCCCAATTCATCTGGTTCAGATGTGACTCTGTCCTGATCAATGTGTGCCTCTCTCACCCATGAAGACTTAAAAATAGGAATCAGTTGCATAATTTATAACTGAAGACCAAGCCATTTCTCCTGTGTGCATTTATGAAGGTGAAAGCTACTCTGGAGATAATTTTCGAAGTAAGCTTATACAGCAGTTGCCATGATACTCTTTTATCACAAGCACGAATAATCATGTAGCATTTCTTCCTTTATCTCAACAGTATCTCTAAACTGATGACACCCAGGTCCATTCAGAAAGTTAAATCCCTCCCTCACATACGAACATACTATGACGTTCCCACAGTGCTAGAAAGCATGAAATAATATGGTGAGAGAGCTGGCTGCTAAGATAGAGAAAAGTGACTTTGTCCAGTCAGATCGGGGTGATTTTTCAGAGGCACAAGAGACACTCGACTCTCACTAAGGATCAATGATGATTAGCCATCCACCCCCACACAGTGCCCTGCAAGCTCTGAGTCTCTGCTAAGACAAAACTCCAAGCGGATGTGTCTAACACAGGGTTCAGCAGGTTTCCCACCTCTAGGTGTGTTCGTGTCTACATATTCACCAGTTCCTGCAGCTGACCAGGACAGAGTCATATGTGAGCATGCCAAGTATCTTCAGCAGATGAGTGCTTCTTCCCAGGAGGTAGGAGAGCAGGGAACAGCTTGGAGCTGAAACCTACCTTTAGGAATAATTGAAGCATAATATCCAAGCTAGTGAGGGACAGCCACAATGAGATCAGAGTTTTGTATTGCATTAGTTCTGTTGATAGCTGAACAGCTCCACAGATGTGCTGAACCATGAAACACATAAACATGCAAGGGAAAAGACATATTTTGTCAGTAAACTTTATGTAAATGTAGCACAAATATAAAAAACATCAGTAATGGGATATGGCTTAACTGAAAACATGGTCAGCTTTCTGTGGACAAAACAGCCGGTTTGCTGTAACACAAGACTTTTGTATCAACTGAGTAGTTTTTAATTACCCCAATGAAACTTCTCTTTTGACAGGACTGGTGAAATCTTTTCTGCATTAAGATATGAGGAGGAGAGAATTACTAGCTTTCAGTCATGACTTGGTGTGCCACCAGGAGCTGTGCAGTGAAATCGTGGGGTGCAGAGATCCTCACTCCACCCCTGCCCAGGAGAGGACCATCATGGGAAGCACTATTCACTTTCTCTGCTGGCTTACCCAAGCAAAGCAATCAGGATCACAATAAAAAAAAAGTCATGGCACTTCACTCCAGTGTAGATAGGCCATAGGCCTAAAATTGGCCTAGGCTGTTGTTATCAGTCAAACACAGATCTCCTAAGTACATAACACTTACTTCTGTCTGCATTCAAGAACTCCTGCAAATCTGTCTGCCTGTCTCTTCAGCTTACAATGTCGACTCACTGATTACGTTAATGAAACATGAGAGGGCTTCCATCAGTTCATGAAAAACTAGGAAACAGCAACTGACTACAAAGACATCTTGACATCTTCCAATTTTTTTTTTAGTTTTTCTTTTTCAACAGATCACTCAGGTTTGCGTTATGGTGCCTGCTTCCATGACAGAAAACTCAGACTGGGAAGTGTCTGTCTGCCAGGTTTTTAATCAGTGTCCTTGTGATTCCAGATGTGTCAGGACAGCTGTTTTTGCAACCTTCATGATGGACAAAATCACATGTGTTGAGGAAGAACTGAGACTTCTCTTGGATTTAGCCTTCTCAGAAATCCTTATACTAAGATAAACGATTTTGTACAAAGATAGCAGTGGTTGCATCTATTTTCAGGAAACTAAGCACTCTCTGGGATCTGTGACTCCCAGATTGCAGCTCCCCTTCAGAGGGAGACGGCAGAAAGAAATGCAAGGGGAATGTTGATCAACTGGACACAAGACAAAAAAGAATCTCTTTCTGCATTAATGATAGTACAGCTTTTGGTCCTGTAATGCAAAATCCCAAAACAGGAATAGGATGCTGAACACCTTATTAATGGGGCCAAACCAAAGCTTCAACTGTTCCCACACCTTTAGTGTAATGGCTACTTGTAAACAGAGTATCAGTCATAAATACACAAGAAAAATGTCAACTACTCTGAATTTTATTTGTATTTGTGTCTGTTGCACATATTTTTGCTGGAGTACCAATAGATTCATACTTCTGGCTGCTCAAAGCACACTGACTTTATTGCATTGGCAAAGTGTAGGCAAAAAACACATGCATAAGTTAACACCACCTATTTCTATTCCTTGAGTTTTGTCATAATACCATTTAAAGTAACCTTTGTGAGTTTTTAAATTTGTATACATTTTCTTATTTACAAATGTGTACAGAAAAATATGAGACAGAAGTGTCTTTGTCCTTCCATCAACTACAAAGGGAGTTTAGATGGTGAGATCATCTGTCAACATCTATCCCATAAATGTTTAAATATGGACAGATGAGAGTGTCATTGATTATCCAGTTCCTTTATTCTGTAGATCGAAGACTAGATGAATAGCGGTTTACCGGGAGAAGCATGAAGCCAGGCAGTAAGCTGTCACTTGCATCCAGTCAACAGAAAGCAGGAAAACTGTCTTTATGCTCAGTCAGCAAGTAACAGGGAAGTTAGGGGTTGGTTTTGTAGGATGCAGTATTCTTCCCTTTCTATCCTGAACTGTCACTCTTGTATAGGCTGTGCAAATTCTTTGTGTGCTTTTGAGTTCTCTGAAGTTTTAAAACTGTTGTATAAACAGAAATCAATGAAAAAAAAGAGGAGGAGAAAAAAAGAGCCTGCTCTAAAGCTCCTAGCAGTCAGTGTGCATATACCACTGAATTCAGAGGGCTCTGGATCAGGCCCTATAGCTTTAATTCTGTTTGAAGTGAGAACATAAATCTGAAATGTTTTGCAAAAGAAGTAACTTCCTATGCCAACGTAACAAAACTTCTAACATGGGCCTGCTCAGATGCTCAGCTCTGTGGGACCAAATTAACAACTTCTATCCCTGAATGAGATAAAACTGAATATAAACTCCTTGTAGAAAACTGTCCAACTTTATTAAAAGCATACAGGACTGATATAATATTATTCTGCTCCAGACCACTTCACTTTTTGTTGTGCCAACCCATTTTCCAGGACTGGCCTTTTGCTTGCTCCATTCTAATGGTGGCATCTTTTGGAGGGCTGTTTCCTTCATGTTGCAGCACTACACAGCTGCCCTCGGGAACATCAGATCATTAAGATTCCTTTTTAAACTCCATTGGTAAATGACATCGGCCTCCATGGAGTTAAAATTCTTTGAGACATCAAGAGCAACATGCTGGGCAGTTCTGTAGAGGAAAATGAGGCTAGATGCCAGGTTCATATCATGCTCATATAAAGTCATTATTTGCTGGCTTTAGATGATTTCTCAGTCACAGGACTGCAAATGAATTGGCAGTTTACCTGTGATGTCTCAGAGTTTTATGGTGCCATCATCCACATATAAACCTACAGACCAAGATGTGCAGGTAAAAGTATTCAGCCTGCATCTCTGAAGGCAAAAACTGCCTTGATAATTCTGTTTGTCCATCTGGAATAAAATGTCCGAGAACAAAGAAATTGGAAATTTCATCTGTAGAGACATTTTAAGTACAGAACCCCTAACTATAAAACAATCCAGTTTTCCCTTTATAAAAATATGCTTTCACATATCCTCCACCTTCTTGAACTCCATCTATATAATAGTTTTTACCACATCAGAAAACAATTTTTAAATGCTGATAAAAAAAAAAAAAGTGGTTTCAACTAATGCAGTTGTTCTGGCCACCACAGAAAGAGCAATTTTTCTGTTAGTACTTCCCCTGCATTCCCACCTCCACCCCCAAAACCCGCAGTGGGATCACTGTATGTTTAAATGTGGTGTAGCCTGTAAAGCACAGACACAGAACAAGCAAGGGCAAAGGAAAAAAGGGAGCAAGGAACTGTTTGGAGAGAGAGAGAGATCATAAAATCATTGCCTCTGCAGCTTAAAGGTGTAGCAACAGGTTTTGCTGTAGCAACCCAAAGCTCCAGGGAGACTTGGAGTACCCGAAGGTATGTGTGGACTGATGGTGATTACTACTAAATTTTGTGTTCCTGAAAAGGGTACAGCACAGGAGCTATGCATACTACAAAGGTGATGTTGTTGAAGAAGGTATCATGGTTTGGTATAAATATGCTAAATATTTATCTATTAAATAAGTATTTGGGAGTTTTACATTTTTTTATAGCTTTTATTAATATTTTTCCAGTCCTAAGCACGCACTTACAAAAATCACAGACTTTTCTACAAGGAAAAATTATACTGGCAACTTTGAGATTATTTGAAAAAAAAAAAATAGTTTTGGGATCATCTTTACTGTCTTTTTTCAGATGTTAGATTTCATATACCCAAATTTCCTTTATAATCAAGAATGGTTAACCAATGAAAGCTTCACAGGAGATGCAGAAAACCATTAAGTGTAAGACGATCAGGACCAGCCACACTGAGTATTTTTCATTGCTTTTTTCTCAAGTGTTCATTATAGGGTTTTCACTTTTTATTGCATTTTATTTTAGCCAACCATGATGTCTATCCTCTAAAATGTTATCCAAATGCATGTCTTTGTTTCTGCCTTTCTATATTCTTAACCAGACAACTGATCTTGCTCTTGTTGGGTTTTACTGAGTAGGGGGCAGTGCCTCTGACTACCAGTCACTCTAGTCTAGAAGACTATTTGCACTAGGTAACTTCTAAATACAGGGGACAGTTGACTTGTAGAACTGTATAACTATGTACAAGTAACACGAGGGGAAGAAAGCACACAAATCTGCTTTTCTGCAGTCATAATTTTGTCAAAAGTCGACCAAGGGAACAATTCTGAACTACCATCTATCTTCGTTGCTGCCTCTGCATCAGAAGTAGATCAAGTACTGCCTGCTGGGGAGAATATACAGCAAAAGGTTTAATCCTGCTAATACCACTACTACTAATAATAAATAATTTATGCTACTGTAACACAAACCAAAAGAGACTAAAACCAGAGCAGCATGTGACAATCATGCTGCTTGAAGTTTGGCTTGTTCATGCAGTCGTGAGGGCTAAAAACCAGAGGAGAAGGCTGAGCTATCACATGTCAATGGACCACCCCAGCCAGCAAATTTACTGCAGAGCATCTGCATCTACTCCTGCTTTTAGCCATTAACACATTCCCAGCAGAGTGCAATAGGTGAGAAAATTTTACCTGCTCAGAATAACAATCTTTCGGAGTGCGTGAGGTTACACACTCATTGGCAGAAGCTTGCAAGAAATCTTGGGTAATTAACTAAATGATAATTGCTATGTATAAAGGATTTTTAAAAATAAAATCCACATTTAGGAAAGTAAATGTAGTACTAGGTGCTTAAAGTTAAGCATCCTTTAAGAAGGAAATAATCATGGCTTCAGCTTTCCTGCCCATAAAATGGAGGTAATGTTACATAGTAATTTTCTAAATTACTACAGGATGTTTAGATGGGAGTCTCTACATTAGGACACGATAGTGCTATTTTCAATCTCTCTCCACACAATATTAAGTGCAGTGCTTCCAAAAACATGCCCTGTCTACACTGCTGCATAGTCAAGTCTGATTTAAAAAAATATAAAGGAGAGTGAGTGATCAAGCACACATTACAGCTGTGCCACTGGGTCAGTAAGTGAGAAGTTAAAATAAGAAGTTCATTCAATAAAATATTGATTCTGGAAACAGATTACAGGAAATCATACTGTACCACTAACTTAATTTATGAGTATTTATATTGCAGGAATTATACCAATATATCAAACACAATGCCTTCAACCTTAGTTCAAAAGAGAATTTTATCTCTAAGCTTTAACAACAGGGCTGAAAATAATTCAGATTATATGGGCAGCATTTTAGCAGCCCATTTTCATCTTCTTTAAAAGCAACACTCTAATGCATGATGGTTAAGGATCAAGTTGGGATTATGTGGAGAATGTTAAACATATACCAAATAATACATCTGTTTTGAATAAAAGATGTTGCACAGAGTTCCAGTTCATTTTTTCAAGTCTTTGCTGTACGTGTTGTAGCTGCTAAGTGAAACCACGCATCAGATAAATACATCACTTCAGCACCAGATTGCTAATCAATTGTCTGACATGTTCTGAAGCATGTGGGTTAAAAATAGTTGGGGGCAAAGGCTTTTCTAGTTTGGAAAAAAGAAAATGTTTCGTGTTCTCTTGTGGTTCATTCTTCCATCCCTGAGCTGCTAGGAGTGCTACCACTGTCTCTGGGCTGGTGCTAGATCATTTTCTCCATGGTAGGAAAGCAGCAGACCCTATACCATGTTCTCTGACCATTTACAAAAGCTAGTCTGACTGCAATCATATTTGCTGACTTGTCAGTGTCCGGCCAACAAACAGGTTGTTCCCAACAAGAGAGCCACTAATATACTCTGTCCGATTGTTGTGTCTTGATTTGAATACTGTTTTGAAGCAACCAGTTTTTCAGAAAGTCCATTTAGAAATTCTGATATTTTGATATTTTTTTTTAATAGGAAACTGAAAACTTTCCATAGCATACAGTTTGCCAAAAGTACTATCTTTGACTGACTAATAATTTCATTTCAATAATGTCAAATCGTTACACTAAAACATATTAGTGTTAAATATCTAAATTACAAAATCTGTACAATAGTAATAGCAAAAACTAGTGTGAGTAGTTCCTAATATTCAAACAAAAATATTTTTAATACTTTAATGCTTTCACTGAAACACCTATTTAGCACTTTTCCTGGTCCTTGCAGGGGAAAACGAAAGAAGTCCCCACGTAGCATCAGAGGGCTGCTCCACATGGGAGACCAATTTCTCCTCTGCTCCCCTTCCCCTGTTGGCTGGCCTTTGTGTCCAGACCTGCAATCCACCTTCTTGGACACATCTATGAGGAAGTGCAGACCTTCGTCTCAGGGCAAATGTGACGAATACAAATCATGGCCCAGTGCATGCTTCTCTTGCAGGAAGAGAGGTCCTCTCTGTAACATCTGAGAAGGATGACACTGGGCTCGTGGCCAAGACCCTCCTGAAGACAGGCCAAAGGCTACAGCTGCCCCACCAGTGCAGGCTGCTGAGAGAGCTCTGCCACAACTTTCTTTCCCCTAAATGAGTCCCTAACAGTGATAGTCTGTGCACTGGTGGGACTGTGTTTGATGGGACTGAGGGGATCTGATGCTGCTTCCCCAGCACATTGCATGAGTAGCAACTGCACCTCCCACAGCTTACTCTAAAAGATGAGGGGTGCTTTGAATCCCACAATCTTTTGTCTTGGGTGACTCCTGTCCGAGAGTAGCCCAGTACAGACCCTGAAGAGCTTCTCTGCCTCATAAGCCTCCCTGGCCACTTCACACCCAGCACTATGGTAAGCCCCCATGATGCCTGTCCAGTGTACCTCCACGCTGCCCCAAGGCAGTTGTACAAACTCATAATCCTCTCACTCCCTTTCCCCAGCAACTAGACCACAAAGTGGCTGCCCTTCTTACTATCACAAAAAGCTGTCTCTCTTACCATCACACAACTGGTGAGAAGCCTCAGTTGGCAAGCTTGCACTCCAAGCTACAAGCAACTTGGTTCACTAGGGACATAAGTTGGAGGTTTCTTTGTGGAGCAGTAGATGTGGGCACACTCATAGGGTATCCAGACAGACATCACTTCCCAACACAAGGGAAAATGGGTGCACATGAACACTGTGTGTGCTAGGCTGCAGCCACTCCTCCGGTTCCTCCAGAACATCTTACTGAATTTCTGACAGCATTCCTCCCCTTTTCTCATTCTTGATACCCTCCCCAACTGCAGCCTCACCTCCTTGTCTTCACAGGAGCCCTCTGTAAGCCTCCTCCAGGGGTAGAGGAGGAGAGCATTTAGGGTTTTTATTTCCTAATAAGAAAAAAAAACAGTAGAAACAGCTGCCCTAAAAAGGTCTAGAGCGCAATTATACAAATACTCGCCCTGAATACTCATCCAGCCTCCAACTAATTCCACTCAGGAGCCATAGATATCTTCTACGTATTGAGTAATTTAAACCCTATTTGATGCCCTCTACTTCTCATACTAGAAAAAAAAAAGTGAACAATCAATCCCTCTTCAGCTTCTTCACTCCATTCATGCCTATTGTATCATTGTTCAGTGGCCTCTTTTCCATGCTGAAGTGCTTTGGACAATTGATTTTGGTAACCAAACAAGTCCACATGCACTGGCTGCTGGCTCCCAGGAACTCAACCATTCCTACATCAACAGGTATCAGAGACAGAAAGCTTAGTAAGAACACAATCATCACCTGTAATCCAGACTGATTCTGGGCTGACCTTCAAATATTTCTACACTGGTGTAATTCTCTGTGGTTTTCTGGTAACCTAAGGCAGATGCATGTGATGACAGAAGAAATACTTTGAACCTGATATACTGCTGGGTTATGGTTTTGTGCAGTCCTTTTGGTGTGACTGTGAAGCAGGCAGAGTTCTTACTAAGTGTAGTATCTGCTAAACACCGGGGCCTTTTACAGTCCCACTGGGATCTGGTTGAAGACCCAGCTCCTTTCTATTACCCAGAACAATCCTCCTAGGGCAGATTCTTTGGCAGAAGAAAGCTGCCAGTGCAAGGGCATAAATGCTTCGTGTTTCTGAGGCAAAGACAACCTAGTCACATCAGCAGATGTTCCTGCAGGCAGTGGAAACTGGCACACACAAGAAATGTAACTTCCAGGGGAAAAAAATATTGATTTATGGAATGGGAAGTTTTCAAAGGGGCTCTTGCAGTCCAGAGGGACACCTATTCCAGCCCTGCCAACCTCTCTTGCTGTATTCTCAGAATCCGGTTCTCAGTATCTTTATCTCCAATTTGTTCTCATGCAAGGTACATCTCAACTACTGGCCTAAGTAAGCTTCAGACTAGGATCTGCCTACAGTTACAATCACCGCGTTACACCAGTGCAGCCAAGACAGCAGAGTTCTGCAGTGTGGGTGCAATGTTTGCAAACTGAAGGAGATTTTGTCCCATTGTGGTTACACTAGGCTCTGAATCCAACAGGTTAATCTGGCAGCAGCTTTCTCCTGGCAGGACAGCTGGGTCCACACCAGGAACTTTGCTGCCTGAGCTCCACTGGGCAGGTGGGATTGTGATTTTTTTCAGACGCAGGCTAACATCATTGAGTAGGTCTGGTCCTAAAAGGAACATCTGCAACACCGATCTCAAAAGCTCTTTACCTCTGCTAGTATCAATAAACTTCTTTGCTCCTCAACTCCAACTATTAAAAAATAGGAATTTATGTCCTCCAAAAGAAGGAGGTGGGAAGGCTGGTGATGCTGATGGATCACAGGAAAAGTCAGAACTGCTTCACTGGTTTTTCTATGGTAGCAGCATTTGGTTGCTGCACTAATGGATGTCCCACCCCTGGAGGTGTTCAAGGCCAGGCTGGATGGGGCTTTGAGCAACCTGGTCCAGTGGGAGGTGTCCCTTCCCGTGGCAGGGGGGGTGGAACACGATGATCTTCAGGGTTCCTTCCAACTCGAACCATTCTATGATTCTATGATTATAATAAGGCAATTGGTGAAGCTTCTTCTTAAT
>KZ505984.1:13361-62036 GCA_002844005.1 Limosa lapponica baueri
AACTGAGGGGACCTTCAACTGCAACCTGCACCAAGCACCTTTCATATTTATATTACCTCTTCAGTGGTGGACTATAAAAACATCTCAATGTTTTCTACTTAAAAATCTGAAGGTTTGGTTCTCTGTTGCCCCGTGCCTTTAGTCACAATGTTCCTGACTGCAAAGTGGGTGCAACAGGCTTTCGCTTTATGCCTGTGATCTTTCACTCCCATTTTGCCTGGGTGAAAACGAATGTACAGTGCAGCCTTCTAGCTATGGAAATGCAATAAGCAGTTCAATTCTGCTCACAACAGCAGGGGAAAAACAGTGTGCAAGGATATCAAATACTTGCCAAGCCAAAGCCTTTCCATCTGAATGACTCTTTGGAAATATTTTTGGCTGAGGTTTGAAAAAAAAGTTTTGCAAAATACACAATGGGTAAGTATGGCCCAAGTCCTTTGCTGGAGCAAACAGTTATTTCATTGTTAAAACTGTGTCTTAATACTCAAGAAAACCTACTTAGTGGATGCATTGTATCCCACAACAGGCCTCAGCTCAGTTTTTGAAATGCACACAGGAACTCAGAGGAGAATTCTTCTTATCTGCATGGTTTGTCCTTATTACTTACTTCTTGATATTTACCCCAGTCTTCAGTTTCTGATGCATAAACCCTATTTTTCATGTTCCTATTGGGGTAGGGAGATATAGCCATGCTGTTAAAAAATCACTTCTATCTGCATAATGTCCAGGACGATAAAAAAAAAAAAAAGTATCTATCCTTCATTATTACAGTCCAAGCAAAGGATTATTTTTCTAATTGTTCCAGCTTTGAAAAGGAGTGCATTCATCTTCTAAGCAATTCACATAGCATGAGGGTCCAAAATGTGCTCCAGCTTGCCTGTGCCAATGCAGTCTCATTAAACGTATTCATGCAGCTGACAGAAGCCAAGAATTCAACATCTATAACTATTTTTACCTCTTATTAAAGTAGAAATTATTCTACATGTGGGACTGCAACTAAATGCACATTTTTCACCCTCTCTCAGCACCTATAGATATAGAGCTTTGTGCAGAGCCACAATTCTGACTGTGGAATCAGAACTCTTGATTCCACTCCAGTGTTTTTACAAATTAACTGTTTTTAAAAGAATAACGTGTCCTTTATGTATCCATTTATACAAAAAATGTATTTGAAGGGGGATTGGCTGCACATTATCAAACGGTTTTCCTTTTACACTTAGAGTTGAGGCACAGCTGCCGGTGCTGGCGATGGTCAGGAGCCGCCCGCACCATGGAGGGACACGCACGCGTTAGGTACATAATGTTAGTGAGATTTCATTGAGGAATGCCAGTCATGCCCAGCTTGGTGTGGATTTCTCAGCGTGATAAAAAGCAAATTGATTAGGTTGAGGCTGCCAAATTAATTTCCTGAAAATACAATTGATTGCTTTGGGTCTGGCCACCTTTTTCTCAAAGCAAACTTTGTCCGGTTGCAATTTGTTCAGCTTAAGTTCAGTAGCAGGCAAGAACTCCATGCAAGATTTTAATGTCATTTTTCTCTACTAACAAAATAATGCGGAAATCTGTAACAAATACAGAGCTTGTGTTTCTGTGCAATATTTGCTAATTTAAAAAAAAAATAAAAATCACAGCATCTGTGGACAGAAACGGGGGCAGCTTCCCCCTGGGTGCCCCTGTGGCTGTGCATCCCCGCTCTGAAGCCCTACCAACCCCTGAAAGCCTGGCACTCACCGCCTCGTCGAATCCCAGGTAGAGGAACTGCTGGTACCACTGCTGCACGTCGGGCTGGCTTCGGTCCCACAGCTGGCGCCTCTGGCGTCTCAGGCTGCTTAGGAACTCCTTGGCCGCCGCTTCTTTCACTGACACCTCAGGCTTCGTGGCAACAGGGGCTGAAATTAATTCCCCCCACCCCGCCCCCAAAAGGCATGCCAGGAAATTTTTAGTCAGCCTGAAAGCGTGCTGCTTGCAGCACCGAAGAAAAGGCTTCTTGCATCGTGCCATCGCCTTTGTGCTCAGCGGCGCGATGCCTGTCGCAGCACTAACAGCAATAAAGCCAGAAATCATCAATGTAATAGGGTTTCTCAGCCACCCTCATTCTCTTGGCTTTGATAAAAGCTGTTCTGAGCTCAAAGACATGAGTTAAGTAAGGAATTTAAACATATAAACCCAAACTGAAAGAGCATATGCTGTGATGCGCTTTGAGGAGAGAGCAGGAGACTGGCCTCTGCGTGTTGCTGTTACGGTAATGAGAAAGAAGATGAGAGGTGAAGTTAAAAAGCCCGAAGAAGCTGGAGAAACACTGTGAGCTTATTGGAGTGAAGGGGGGCACACATAAAAAGATAGAATTTTTTTTTTTAAATCTGTTGTGTAAAAATGTAGCTTTTAAATAATGAGTGCTACTAAATGCCCTGTATGCCTGAAAATAAGGCTTCCATAGCAGACCGCATGGTGGATGCATGGGAATGCCCCAGGCCCAGACATGCCACCTGGCTTGCCCCATGCCTATGAGGCAGGCAGTTTGCTGTGGCTGCTGCAGGAACTGACGTCCCTCCGAAAGGACAAGGGCTCGCCCCATGTCACGCACAGAAATGATAAAAACGTGGTATGATGTTTGGTCTTCCCATGAAATAAGAAGCGTGCGTAGGAGTAGGAGGAACGTCTTGCCTTCAGAGGGTTCATAGCAATGAGGGAGAGACCAGGAATATGGGTGTGGATGGGGATTTTCGGAGGATGCAAGGGAAGAGGCTGGGGCAGAAGAGGAAGTCAGGTGGAGATATGAAAGCTGTTGAAGCAGGAGCTGGGCAGACTCTCAGGAGGAGGCAAAGGACTGCGGTGGGAAGGAGATCCGAGAGGTAAAAACGAAAGCTGAGTTGTCAAAGGAGGAGTGGGAAACAGCAGGGTGCCCTGTGGGGATGAGCTGGAAGATGATAACTCACTGTGTGCTTGAGATGGGTGTTATTGCTGGGAAGTGGGACAGCTGAGCAAGTGTCACGTGAATGAGCCTTGCACAAGGGACACTGCCAGCAAGGGACTGTGTACTGAGCCTGCTCGCTTTAGTGCACAACTGGAAAAGAGGATCGAGGCTGGAATCAAAGGGCTGCCTATTCCCTGCATCATCGATTCAAGGCTCTACAGTTCTTCCTGGGCTCAGCCATGTTGTCTGCACACCCAAGAAGCCGCCCCTGGGGTGGTCCCTCTCATCAGGGGGCCTCAACAAACCAGCCAACCGCTGCTGTGGCCCTGGGAGGGTGGCTGTCAGTCCTATCTGCATGCAAGCCCTGCAGAACAGTGAGGTAGGGAAGCCATACGCAAGGCAAACAAACAGCCGTGAATGGAGCACACATTTTAGGGCAGGCGAGAGGTGGTAGGTGATGGCAGGAAAAACCCAGTGAGAAATCAGTCAGGCTTGCAGAAAGAGGGAGTCCCCTCTGGGAGGGGTGTAAAATTCTTTCTCTCAGCCACAGAGCAGGCTGAGGGGAGGCAACCAAAACTTCTGGGGTGTTTCAGCCTGCCCCCCATCTGCTGCAGTGCTGCCTGTCCCTGGCCAACTCCATTTCCATCCCCTTCCCTCAACCAGCCAGGCGTTCTGTGCATCTGCCCGCTGGGCCCTCGGCCATCATCTCTCCCGTAGAGAGAGAGAGCAGTCTTCCAAGAAGGAAGCACGTATAGGGCCAAGAGGACAAAGGGAACAAGTCAAGGCACTGCGAGCAAGCCCAGTTTGCACACTTTCTCCTCTGCACCTGAGCCAGCAGTATTTCCGTGCATTATAACTCCTTGGAAAAGCTTGTGACTTCCCAGAGTAAACCAGATAAATGCCACGTCTGCTGTGGGTACACTGGGAAGGGTAGGTGCTATATGCTGCTCGGAGCAAAACACAGGGTACAGCCTGAGGCTGGGAACCCTGGCTTTTAGAGGGGGCTGTGACAAGCAGAGCCTCCAGCCTTGCCAGTACCAAGTCCCAACTGGACATGCAGGCACAGGCGCCGTATGCACAGGCGGTTTTGGTATGGTATGGAGCGAGGGCAGCTGTGCACTACCAGCTTTGAACCGGGTGCTTGTGCACTGCTGGGCTGGAGATACAGTGACAACACATTGGCAGCTTTGGCTGACTCAAAGCAAAAATAAGGGAAGGCACTTTGCTGTCTCTCTACTTACCTTCTCGTTTCTGAAGCATGAGTTTAAGCTTATTTCCCCTTGAGATATCTAGACAAGCAAAAATAAAATATATACATTTACTAAGAAGAAAATAACAACAGCAAAACCCCATCATATCTTGAAAAATACTGAAAGTATTTTTGTCAGAGCTCCAGAACACCAGGCCAAACTGCAGCAATTTTCTACCACTGCCTCCCTCCCCCTTTGCTCCTGTTTCCACGCTCCAGTGCAACATACGCTGCAGGGAAGCTTTTGACACTCCAGCATCCTCTCCCCAGCCCTCCTTGGCAAGGGAACCCCAAAACTGGCCTTCTTTGCTAATTAAATTATAATATTTTGCAGCAGAAGACCACAGCTGGTGCCAATACTGTGACACAGCATCCAGGGTGGCACAATAACCCTGGAAAACCCTGAGTGAGGGGTATGTTAACAACCGGACTGCTGCCATTTTTATCTTTGCAGCCTGTCCCAAAGCCCATCGAGGCTGTGCTCCTGCTGAAGCCCGTTCCCAGAAGGGATCCAAGGCTTCAGCCCATGGCTGAGCAGTGCAACAGGAGACCTGCAACTGCTTGGCTGTTCCAAAATGCTTTATTTGCTGGAAAGCAAGCTTTTTAAGAAAGATGCTCAACTTGCACAAGTGACCAAAAAAGTTCACCCACGTGGGATGCCAAGGGAAAGATCTGTCCACGGCCATGCATGATGCCAGGGAAAGGCTTTTTCCCGCTCCTCGGGGTCAGGTTTTCCCTCCCCGTACCGTGTACCCTGTCCCGGTCGCGGTCGCTCACTCACCGGGGGCCGCGCAGAGCAGCGGGAGGAGGAGGAGGAGGAAGGCGGCCCCGGGCAGGGCCCCGCGGGGGCACGGCAGCGGCATGGCGACGGCACGGAGACCCACCTGGGCAGGAGGAGACGGAGAGGACGGAGATAAAGACGGAGCCGGAGCCGGAGCAGAGGGAAGGGGAGCGAACGCCCGCCCCACGCCGCGCCCCGGTCCGGCCCGATGCCGCGGTGAGGGGCGGGGAGGCGCGCGGGGAGCGAGGGCAGGTCTGGCAGCAGCCGTGGGCTTCCGTGGGCTTGTGCCCTTTGCGCTTGAACGTGGAATGAGACACTTTGTCGGCAGGACAAGGCGTTCACCCTCGTGTTTGGTGTGGCACAGTGTGGCAGGTCCCAGCTTTTTTTTTGCTTTTTTTTTTTCCTTTTTTTCTAGTGGTTACACATAATCGAGTGCAACAGGCAAAGACCTTTCAGCAACTCAGGCGGGCTTTTCTTACAGGGCAATTAAAAAAATAAATAGCTGTAGACTGTCACTTAAGATTTCTCTGCGTATAAAGCCAGTTTTTCAGTTGCCTGTAACGGCAGATGGAAATTGAGAGATTGTCTTGGTGGAAGAAAACAAATCAGAATCAACTAAAGACGACTCAGCTCAGGGTTTTTTCTCTCTCCCTTCCTCCCACCCCCCAGAGTCCACAGAAAACCATAATGCATTTAAACGGATCACCATTAAAAAATAATTCGGATTACTTTTTCTAGATTTAGACAGGTTTAGCTTATAGTAAGAGCCCAGAGACCAAACGCCAAACTCACAAATTAAAAATCCTTGTTCAGCAGGATCATAACTGTAATGGTGCCTAAACATACGCTGCCTTTTCCTAATTTGGCTTTAAGGTCCCCTCAGCGAATACAGCTTCTCTTAGCTCCTTCCCCTGCAAATGCCAGGAAAACCCCCAAATGAAGCCCGGTAAAATTCTTGCCCATCCTCGGAGACAAACCTCCCTCTTCCCTCTCAGCAGAGACCCATGACACTCAGGAGACTGCTACGGGTGTCTCACCTCCTGCCGAAGCTGTGCCAGGGTACAGTGAGGAGCACGGAAGAATTTAGGGGGAGGCGAGGGAGAACTGGGCTTGCTCTGTAACCTACTTGTGAGAAACCTGGCAAGCGCCGGGGCCTCGGCTCCCTGATCCAAGGCTTGTTTCCAGAATGGTTGCAGCTGAAACGTGAATATATAGACACACACGCTGTGTATACTGTATATGTTGCAATTGTATATAAATATGTCTATTGAATACATATGTGTATATATACATACACACATGTGTACGGTGAGGGAGCTGTGCAGTGGTGTGGCAGCTCCCTGTGATGAGATGTAGAGCTCATCAATGCTATTTCAGGCACAGCTAATTGTGGGGGTGGGACAAGCCCCTGTGGCTGGCTTTACCACAGCCTTAAAACGCAGAAGCAGCACCGGCAAGGGCTGCTCCCTCAGCAGGTTCCCCAGCCTGAACTGTCGCTTCAGGTGATGCTGCCACCTCGATTGTCCCATACATCTCTCTCCTTGTGAAAAAAAGTACTTGGAGCTGCACTCAAGCCTTTCCCCCACCTCCCTGCCCCTTCTCCCCCCCCACCCCCAGCACCCTCAAGCTAATGCTCAGGCCTCTCTGCTCATCCCAGTTGAAGTGGCGGGGCAACAGGACGAAAAAGCGCTGCAGTCGCTCCAGCCAAAACACCCCTTGCTCTCTGCAGGAGCCACAGCTTCAATGGGGCAGAGCGGGAGGGAGCAGCACCTTCCAGACTTCTGTGGTGGAAGCACTCCCGCAGCAGGCCGGCGTCCCAGCTCAACTCCCATGAAACTGGGAGCCAAAATTTGTCCTTTCTGTCACTGCTTTTGAGTGTTATTTTCCTTGTAGCTCCGTGTTTCAAGTGTCAGCAGTCCTAAACGCCATGTGTTGGAGCAAACGCCTGTTCTTTAGAATCAATGTGCCCTTTCATGAGCATTAACATTGACAGCCTCTTGGCTAAAACCACCTGAGGTTTTTTGGGTAGCTTGTTGCAAAATACAGCTAGCAGGGACAGAAACGAAGAGTACATATGTAAGGCTACATCAGACAGCCATGATGTAGATAATTTAGAAAACCAGGGCAGTAACTCGTGACTATTTACAGTCCACCCCTGTACTGGTACTGGCAAAGTGTGTTTCGTTCAGCAGGTGGGTTTGTAACAAGCCTTGCGTGGGAGCTGGGGCTCTGCAGAACTTCAGGTACTTGATACCTCTGGGCCAAGGGAATACAAAGCACAAAACCTCCTACAGGTACCAAATATATCACGATGACTCAAGAAACTGCTGAGATAAAATGCTATCTGGTGAAACCCACAGAATGGATTGACTCAAGTGCAAGGTTATTGTAGAAAATAATTGCTCTAGTGGTGGAAGAAGTGATTGACAGAAGAATATAATGCTCAGGGTTAAACTGAGTGCAGTATCTTCCCAGAAGAGGTCACTTTCTCAGTTCAAGGGACAGAAGTTTTTGACATAAAGTAAAAAAGCAGTGTAAAAATATAACACCACTTCTTTTCAACGGCAGTGGCGAAAGGCGACTGGTATTTTCCCAGTAGCAATCTTTATTTCTGTTCCAAGTTGTCTTAAGGACTAAGGCAGTGTTGCCCTGGTGTCGTAGTATGGCACACTTTTTATTCTGCTAAGCCTGAGACTACTGCATCATTGTTAGAAGCTTTTACCTTCAAATGAGTATCCATTTTTATTGACATGTCTGCGGTACCCTTTTCAGTTGTTTGCTGTGTAAAAACACAGCTGCTGTGGGTACAACAGGTACTGCGGTGTTTTCCCGGGTTCTCTCAGCAGTGATGTCAGCCTCTAAAACATCCCTTCCTTGAGCATAGAGGAGTTTAAGGCTTGTCTTAGGGCTTGGTTTGCCTCCGCTGGCACACCAGTGCTGGGACCTCTCTGCCGATAGGGCTGCACAGCATCCCCAAGGGCCGCAGGTAAGCAAGTCTGCGCTAACGACATCATTCACTTAAATGCCTTTCATCGCCACTGGTGACAATGGCAGAGTCTTGGTGTTGAAACTTTGTTGAAAGATGCTAATTAACATAGTCAGCAAGACTGTTCCCCAGACAGCTCCGGTTTGAGGAGGGGTGAGCAGGGCCCTTTTCACGCTCCATGTAAAACCCCGTCATGCCCCTTAGCGTAACGAGGACTGCTAATTGGAGGGATGCCCGCAGCAGGGTAGCAGGATGGAGCTGGCGGGTTTTGCTGCTCCCCCAGCATGGGGCTGGGCTATGGTCTTGCAAGCCTGCATGTTGAGCCAAAAATTTGGGAGTAATCCAACAGAAAGCCACTCTGAGCCTGACCTTGAGAGACAATGGGCAGGAGCCAGGCAAGGAGCTTGCTGGAGCCGGAGAAATCCCGATCGCTGAGCCTACTGCCAGCCAGCGCTGTCTTCGGAGCCTGCAGGACTATGTGTGCATTTTTTTGGGTAAGCAGGTAAGAGTCCAGTTGATTTTTTAAACAGTTCTGCAGCTCGCTGCATGTTTGGTGATTGCTCGAGTGGCCTCATTTCCCCCGTGATCCCTGAATTTACATGTAGTGGTTTTAAGCCCAGTGGTTTCTAAAACCTGAAGTGGTAGTTTAGGTAGTGTGTGTGGTGGCTTAACTGATCTGAACAAAACTGGGGGACAAATCTCAGACCCAAATCATCATTGATTTTTTAAGAGTCTAAATTCCTTTAGTATTATTATACATTTTGCCTAAAATTAAGTACAGCGAGATTCCTGAATAGCAGAGAGACACCTCTGCTTTCACATCCCATCACAGTAGCTGTTGAGAACTGTGTTGTATTCATTAAAATGTAAGAGAGAGCATCTCTTGGTAATGACCATTCAAGCGTATTCTGAAATTCAAAAGCACAAAAAATCCAGTCAAAAAGATTGATCTTGGTCTCTTTCCTTCTTCCTTTATTAAACTTCATGTTTTCAAGCGTTTCAACACAATAATGTTTTTAAATATAGTGTAGATTAAATGCTTATATAGTCAAAGGACTCCCAAAGCTGGGTTTTCAAGGCAAAAACCCAACAAATATAACAAGACTTAAGATAAAATACTGAGACCTGCAATCAGCTTACTAACTTAGTAGGCAAATAGATAAGTTGGAAATTGGCCAGGGATGTCAGGAGATGACACTTCAACTTTTACAAAGAAGCACCAGGAAGATTTTAATGATCAACTGAAACGACCCATTTGATCAAGAACACGGCAGCATTGAACAGTGTTCCCAACACCCAGAATTTTTTTTTTTTTCTGTTAATGTGGATTTTACAAAATCTCCCAGCTGTATTGCCCTGATCACTAGCTTTAGGACAGAGGCACTTGGCACTCCAGATTATTTTCTGCAGCCCATTCCGAGAAAACTGCAGGAGTCATGTTTTCCTTCCAAACAGAAGGAAGAACATTTAAGTCATCAGTCCGTTCTTTCAAAAATATTTTGAGTTTCATACTATTTCTTCCATTGCTCCAGGGTCCTTCTGATAGTGACAGGACCAGCCCCAAGTCCCAGGACAAACACCTTTGCTTTAGGCAAAGTTTATTTTTTGCTAGCTATGAGTCTCATTGGCCTCAATGCATGGTTTGTGACACATTTCATCCATTGCATCTCAACTGGTTGCACCATTACTTTGGTCCATGTTATTAATAAATATTACTGTTTATATTTTCCATAGAAAATAGCTTAAAATACAGTCTTTCTTTTTTTTCCCCTTTGCTTGGCTACTGCTGATGTTTTTTTACAGCTCCTGGCTGACTCTGTCAGATAAGAAATGGTGTCTGTTGGTCTGTCCGTCTTCCTCCCTTCACTAACTGACAGTACTTTGCTGCCCTCACTACAGAATTAACCTTATTGCTCTTGTGATAAGCACAGTGAGAAGCAGATTAGTTCAGCAACGTTATCTGATCATGGCTGCTTCTTTTCCGCAGAGGGATGCAAAAAATTCTCTCTCTAAGAAACCCTTCTCCTTTTTCTCTTCCACTGCCTCCAGTGTATTTTTAGGATAAACCTGGAAGTATATGGCAAGTGTGCGGGTCAGGTCTAGTAGGAAAGGAGATGGAGAGGCACTGTAATACATTACAACATGTCTTTTTACCACAGCCTGATTTCACTTGAATCATTCTCTCTTTTACTGCTGTCTCTCGGGGCTCCTCTTTTTATCCTTCAAAACTTTTTTCCTGAAACCTTATTTCTGAGTTATTTTTGACTTGTTTTCATTCCCCTATTTTATTATTCACATCCAGAATGCACGCATACTCTTTAAAAAAAAATAATAAAAAACCCAACAAAAAAAACTCCATCCAACAAACAGGCTGCAACTACTCAAAGACCAGTAAATGTAAAGTCTTAAAAATCTTAAACTTAGTAATTTGGTAGGGGGCAGATGGGGAAGACCCTCTGCCCCCTGCTGCCTCATCCTCCCCTCTCTTACCAGCACAGGCTTTAGTACTTTTTGGAGCCACTTCAGTTTGCTGAAACAGCAGACCCAGTTTACTTTTGCTGGGTTAGTTATCTTCAAGACCAGTGAGCTGTGATGGCTCAGGCAGGTGGTTTCCAGGAGTCGGGGCCAAGTAAGAAAGTGGTGGGAGAGTATGGCCAGAAGTGGGAATGGGGTGAAACTAGTGGAACAGAATTTCTCTGCTTTGCTGGAGGTGGGTGGGATGTTTAACCCTTCCCAAGGAATAGCTGAGGGTCAGGGTCATGCAATGCTCAGTAAGCACTGGCTCAGGAGCAGATCACTGTGAAGAGAGGAGCGATCTGAGTCCACACTGGTCCCATCCCACCTGAGCACCACAGTCAGATCACGTTCTTCTCCTGTGTTGTGTTTGAGGCTTTAACAATGCCTGAAAGTGGTCACTGCAGACCAAATCAGTGTCTTCATGACCCCTTGGCGATGACTCACTTGCCTGTTAAATTTGGGCATGCTCTAGAGTGGAGCAGGGAGGTTTACTAGCAGAACAAGTTAGCTTGCTGAAGAGCAAAGGGCTTGAGACAGTGACAGGTTAGCTCTATCCAAGATTTCCTTCCCTGCACCTCAGTCCCCTAGCCCCCAGCAGCGACAGATGACAGCCTGGGTGGCAGGGCAAGCCCTGCACATCTCCACTGCAACCTCATCGTCATGGACATAAGCCTCAGAGACCTGCAGGGGTACAGTACATAACTACTGACCCTATGCTTTAAAAACCTTTCTTTTTTTTTCATTTGAAATGAGACAAAGTGGGTGCATTTTCATGAGAAAGGAGAAGCAGCGCATCCCAGACAGCTGCTGCCACCCCAGTTTGAAGCCCCCATTTCAAAGAGCAGGGGCTGGAACATCGCCTGAAGCCTGTCAGGCTTTTTTAGCATAAACAAACCAACCTTGTTATCCCCCGCCTGCCTTTGCAGGCAGGTTAGGAATCACACGGGTTGAAATTTCCAGCAGCACCACCAGCCTGCCCGAGGCAGGCCCCCGGCACGCAAAATGTCTGCCTGAACGGTCGAAACACGGCAAAGTTATCAGCAGGGGAGGGCAGGTGATTGCTCTCTCCTCGGATCGAACACAAGCCTTTGGGAGCCTTAATAATAGCAGGCGGCGCATCCCAGCTCAAAGCAGGATTCTCAGGTTATCGGAGCAGAAACCTCACTTGTCTTCCCAACGTTATCACGTGTGACCTTACACCTCTCTTGATCTGCTTTGTGGCCGCTCTGGCTGGCTCTGCTCTATATATCTGTGCTTTCCAGCTTCACCGGTGTCCTCCCTGTGAGCGAGCCCGTGCCTCTGCTCCTCTGACGCTGGATTACCTTTCAAATTCACGGCTTGGTTTGTTTCCAGGAGATTGCACTTTCTGCAGTCTCTCTGTGCTGCCGCTGAGTAGGAGATCGTGGCATCTTTAATCTCCCCGCGTGAAGCCCCACCGCACCCTGCTGAGCGTGGATGACAGTGACTTCAAAGGGCGCCTGTGCCAGCCTGGCAGTACCACGGCTGCGGGGCATGGAAATGTGAGAGAAGGATTATTTTTTTTGCCTGTTGTGATCATTTAGGTATTCATGCACACATATATTTTTCATCATAAGAGCCCTAGGGAATCCCATTTATCTCAGAAGGATTAAATCCCAGTCTGCTGCTGCTATGCCTGCATCTCGCAAAACGCTGTCGTACGGGAACCGTGGCTCCCCTGGACTGGCAGGCGCTTCATCCCCACCTCTTTGCTCTCCTGGGGCTGTGTTCAGGGGGTGGCAGCGGGGAACACTGCAGGGCTCCGATTCCAAAGCCCGGCACGGAGCTCACCCAGCTCTGTCTGTGCTAATAGGGCTGCATGACTTCTCGACTCAAGCTGGGTCTCCATCACTCAAGCAGAAGAACCTGCCCACATTTGTTGATGTAGATGGGCCTCTGAAGTCCCTGCTAGCTCCTCTGGGCAGCGGCATAATTGCTCTTACACCTTGGAGCTCCTGCCATTAGGGATGGCTGAAGCACAGAGAAGCAAATATACTGTCATCCATCTCCAGCATGTGGTTTCCTTGCCATCAAAAATGTCCTAGTGGGCAAGACAGAGCCATTTGGGGCTAGATCACTCAGTTTTGGGCCAGACCAGATATACAGCTTAAACAGAGAGCTAACCTGCTTCTGAGGCTGTAATTCTTCAAGGTGGGGTGACCAATTTAATCACTTACTGCTAGCAAAGCCACAACAAAAGTATTTTGCCTCCTTGTTTCTCAAGATCTGCTACTATAAATCTCTGTGTCGAACTCCTTTCTTTTTTTTTTTGCTTTTAATGAAAACGGCCTCTTCCATGAAACTGCAGTTGATTTTTGCTTTAAAAAGCATCTCCCTTGTTTAACATCTCTTCACACCCTGCACTGCAGAGCTGTAGTACTCTTCCTAAGCAAAGGATGGCGATGGCCTTTTCTGTTAAGTAATGTTACTGCTTAATGGCCACAATGGAAAAATGCTTTCACCTGGTAATTGTTAATAATGATGCAGTGGCTGTAAGTCTAACACATATTAGCTGAACACTATTTGGAGCTGGGGAGGACCCGAGCAGTGTAATTGCACAGTGATGCTCTAGTGACACTGATCTCTTTTTCTCCCATGTGCATCCAGGCTAGTGTTTATCCATACAGGAGTGAGTAAACACACAGTCAAACCTTTGAGGACTTCTTGTACCCTACAGAAACAGCACAAGCACAGTAATGACTACATGATAGAGCAGGAGAGGCCACGCGGTAACATAAGATTATTTATTTTCACTCGGGTAATAACTGGGTTAGGAACATCTTCTTAAAGATAGTAATTTAAAATTTTATTTTTCATGCTGATTAATACAGATGCAGGGACAGCGTGAGACATGCTATATAACTTTGTTGTTGATAATCACTTATTAATCAGAAACAGTAAGATAAGAAGCTTGCTGCCTTTTCTCCGTGAAGAGAAAATGGGGGAGCACAGAGCAGTCATACTTTGAAGCATGCAGTACCTGATGGGGGAGCATATTTTTCAGAGGCCTAACCTGGCTCACTGCTGAACAAATTTTAGGCACCTGGACAAGAATAATCTTGGTCTTGTTGATTCTAATGCAACATTTGTCCTTGGGTTTAGTAAATTCAACACTTACTCTTGATCATTTCATATGAAATTTTTGTCGTGGGGCTTTAGTTGGTCATTTAATGAGAAACAGTGCTACGGTAAAGAAGAAAAACCCAAAAACCCCCACCCTAATACCAGTATAATCAAATCTCTGAATCATTACGAAGCCACTAAATAAGCCTATGGAAAAGCTTTTCCATAGTCATAATCTTGCATGACTTATTAATGTGTTTTGTGCTTAAAGCCAGCCATACTGAAATGTTTGGAGAGGAAGGAGAGAATTGCACAGCAGAGAGAGGAGAGAAATACACAGCAGAGAGGGCTTTTTATCTGAAAAAGGAGCATATGTTGTACGGTATATATTTTAGTAAAGAAGCCAAAACCCTCAAATCTCCACTACTGTCACCATTCCTATACAGTTCCCATCAAACGTACGGTCTCAATATGTGAAACAATCAATCAGTCTCCCCTAGCCAGGGAGAGATCCTGCTGCCTGAGGCACAGATTGATTTCCCTGCAAGCACACAGACAACTCCGGGCTCGGCTAAAAAAGCAACAAAGTAAAACCAAGGCTGACAGAATACCTTCATTTTGGTTTAATTACGGACAAATTCCACCGCCTCTTATTTCATCAGAGGTTTCTATCCCATATTCATCTCTGGTTTCCACTTGACCATCATATATTTTCATTTAAAATAAGCTCTCACACACAGAGAACTAAACTCTTGTATGTAAATAAATAATACAAACCAGAAATATTATTTGAAGATGGAAGCACATTCTCTGCATAGCAGTATACTGGAAAACATATCTGCCTTTTCCCTTCCCAGCCTATGTGAGCAGCTTCAGGAATAAATTATCCAAAATGATCTGAGACTGAGTTTGTGACAAGAGCAATTACAGTTATGAAACATGTATATTTTGTTTACCAATATTTGAATTCTGTGCAGGGGCGATGCATGTGCAGATAGGGAAGCCACCTCGCTTCTGCAGTGCTTATAACCTAATTGGATGTGTAATGGGCTCAGAGTCTTATGCTAGAGGAAATATATCAGATGGGTGTTAGCAAGCATGTGAGAGGTATAAGACGTTTTTCTTGGACAACATTTGGATAACTTAAGAAAGATTGTCTTGGACTATATGGATCTTTCTTAATCAGGGGCAGTTTATTTTTTTTCTTGCTAACTGACAGCCTGTCACAAGCACTTGCCATGATCCTGAAGCATGAGGGTATACAGGGATGTCAGAGGTTCTGCATGTGCAGGTGGTCACCCCAGAGTGATGTCTTCTAGCCTTAAAACCAATACATCTTTCTCAGATGTGAAAGAAAGGAAAAGACAGGTGGTAGTGTCAAGTTTGTACATTTACAAATCCCCTATGAAATTGTTTGCTCCAAACTTACACAAAAATGTCAGCTGAAGCCAACTTTCCTTCAACTGAACCATTATCATTTTCCCATCAATTGCATGGCAGTAGCTTAAAGCAACACCTGAAAATGGATGACTTTTGCTGACAGAGCTACAAGGAGCAGAGGGGCTGCAGAAAAGCAGCAGAGCAGGAAAAGGGCGGTAGCATAACAGATCAGAAAGACCAAGGGGCAAGAGCGGGACCCAATTCTGTAAGGCTCTGACAAATTACATTTAGTCCCAGAAGTCAAAGACTTGTGCTCGTGCCTCTTGGTGAGGATGAAATCTGCGTGGCAAGTGGTAAGAATGTTCTCTACAAGCACAGCCTTCACAAAGCAGAGTAACAAAGATGTGCATTTTCCCATCACTACACAGAGACACAACCATCCGACTGGCTGACTGCCACAGGGACTGACTGACATAAGGGCTTATCTGTCCTATAACTGAAAATCCAGGTTTGATCTGCGCTCCGTTAACTGTTCAGTTCCAAAGGCTCCAGCATCTTTTCTCAGTAACCACACATGGTGATCAATATTGTCAAAGGCCATTGACGCAGCCTTAAAGGCATCCCATCTGTGGCTATCATCAGAGAGCTTCTCGTCTCCGTATATTCACATTAACATTCACAGGGAATGAAACCGTATTAAAAAAAGCCATTGAGTATGAGACCTCTAAATAATACTCAAATGGATTTATTACAGAATGTCAGTGTGTTGCAACATCCAAATGAACATTCAGGAGAGAAGCCCCAGAAAATATCAGACCCTGCACAGTTTCTTTCAGACAACCCTTCTGTACATCATTAAGCCTTGCCTGTAGTAAGTCAAGCCAAACACAGCATGCAAACATTTCTATATCTCAGCCTCTGCTAAATAAATGGGTTTCTCCTATTGTTTTTTAATGGCAGATGTTTCCCTTTGAATTTTCATGCATTGGCATAGGTCATTCTACCCTCAGCTTAAAGTTTTGCCTGCCTGTGTGAGTGTAGATGATAAACCTCAATGTTCAAACCTGCATACAAGTGAATAGATCCCTGCATGCCACATTTTTTTAAAAAAGTGTCTGTCCTTGCACTTGTTAAAGGACAACGTTGTTCCACCCTACCCTTACATTAAGAACTTCCCTAAGCCAGCTAGATGTTCCTAAAAATGCCCAGAGTCAGACTTATTCAGGAGAGCTCTCCTCCCTATTAGGCATTTGTTTGAAGCAAGAATAGAGTTCGGCCTAAAAAAAACGACCTTGGCAGGTCTTGGTAAGAGTTTAAAGAGTTGAGAAGAAATCCATGTCTGATTTAACCGCGTGTCCCCAGACAACAAACACAAAGCAGGCTGCCTTGCCCCGAGTCTCCCTGCCCAGCCTGCCAGCACAGCACTTCCCTGCACAGCTGTGCTAGTTAGAGATGTGGCGAAATGTCACTTCTGACCATTTTTATCAGTCCACCCAGACGGATGCTGTGACTGGGCTGGGACACACGTGCCCCGGGGGCACCGTGGCTACAACTGCATCCCTGGAAAGGCAAAGTAGCTTCTGAAGCAGACCTGGTTTAAGTCCTCAGGCTGTCTGGACTATGAGCTGGTAAAAACAGGGTGGTGAGGGGGGACTAACCAACCTTTACAAACATATTAATTGATGAACAGATCTGAGGATTAAAAGTATACTGCGGCTGCTGCTTTCAGCTTGCTCTCAGCTTGCCCAGAGTGAAGCTGAGCTACTCAATCGTCAAGCCTGCTTTTGTTAAAAATACTTTCCATTTATTCCCCAAACACGGCATTCTTAATTGGACCCATAAATTACTTTTTTAGTCCTGTTGTGTAACAGCATGAAAGGCAAATTTGGAAATGGAACCTGTCAAATCTACAAAAGTACATACACCGTAACCCATCTGTGCTACAAACTGCAGCTTTCATCAAAGTAGTTATTTTCAGTTGTTTCCTCATTGGTCAGCTGCAATAAAGAAAATATTAAGAAACAAACAACAGCATTACCAGAGACTCTGCTAATATTCCTCTGTGTCTGCTCACTGTTCTCTACTCTTAATAGTTTCAGCCATTTCCTCCGCTACAGAGTGTGTATTCACACCCCGATGTGCACACACACGCGCGTGCACAGACAGACAAAGAGCAGCCTTCCAGCAAGGAAAATGCCCTGCATGGGGCTACGGACTGCTGAAGGCTAAAACATTTCTTTCCAACACCCCACAGAGTTGTCAGGGCAGGAGTAAGACACCACAATGATTTTTTTCTAAAGAACGCTGGCATGTTTTTTGACATTCCTCCCCTTCCTCCAGCAAACAAATATTTTATCAGTTTACCTTTAAAATAATATGCTTCCTGTCTCCTTCCCAAATGCCTGGCCGGAAGAAATGACCTTTCCAGCCACAGAACAAGTTTCTCTTTATTTCGGCATGTCTTGCCTTCTGCAAGCAGGGCAAGAAGCGACCAAGGCTGCGAGCGCGGGAGCCACAGGACTGCCGGGGATGCCGGGCGTGAAAGGCGCGTTTATTCTGCCTCTCCCGAATCCCAGCCCCTCGGCTGCTCGCATCCGGATCGAGTGTGGAGAATCACATTTCTGCTCAATCAGGCCGGCTGCCTGGAGAAAGATGATTGCAAGCAGATGTACCCGTGTTCTCATGTGGAAGGAATTTGGGCTTTTGTGTCGGCTGTACGATGAGCGACCGGCACCCAGGAGTATTTCAGCGCTCTTTAATTTCTTCCAGGTGTTGGGAGCCAGTATCCGATGGTCCATGCACACCTAGGGTCAGCAGGAGGACCAGAGGGAAAAGGCAGGACTGACAGGCTGACCTTACTGGGAGAAACAAGGCTCCATCCCATGCTCCTGGTAAACACCAGCCATGCTCTAAACCTCTCAAGGCTGCAGCAGCAAAGCTATGTTTTACTCCAAGCGCAGCAGTTTTTACCTCTTGCTATGGATAATCCAGGAGGAATAAACAGAAGGGACATTGGTAATATCAAAATAACTTCCCTGAATCTGTAACTAGTCAGGGACAGGGACAACAAGTGTGGCATCTGCATACTGAAAAGGTCTGGTTTTCAGTGGAAGGCGCCAGTGACACTACAAATGGCCCAAGGAAATCACAATCATTTTAAAGACACTTCCAGTTCAAGAGAGACAGGGAACTACTGGAAAGAGTGCAGTGTAGGGCAACAAATGTGATTAAGGGATTGGAGCATCTCCCTTGTGAGGAAAGGCTGAGAGAGCTGGGACTCCTGAGCCCGGAGAAGAGAAGGCTGAGGGGAGGCCTAATTAATGCTTATAAGTATCTAATGGGCGGTTTGAGGGAGGATGGAGCTGGACTCTTTTCAGTGGTTCCCAGTGACAGGACGAGGGGCAACGGGCACAAGCTGGAACATAGGAAGTTCCACTCAAATATGAGGAAGAACTTCTTTACAGTGAGGGTGACAGAGCCCTGGAACAGGATGCCCAGGGAGGTCGTGGAGTCCCCTTCTCTGGAGATCTTCAAGACCCGCCTGGATGCAGTCCTGAGTAATGTGCTCTAGGCAATCCTGCTTTAGCAGGGGAGTTGGACTAGATGATCTCTAGAAGGTCCCTTCCAACTCCAACAATTCCGTGATTCTGTGATTCCATGATTCTGATGCAGTTACAGCTGTATTTTGGAGGCATATTATGTATTTTTAGCACCCAACAGCTAAGACAAGATACATATCCAGGCACTCAGTGGAAATAAATGTACCCATTGGATCATACCTCAGAATGTCTGGCCACATGGGGGTGAATATTCGTGGCCACAGCACACATCTGGACCTACAGTTGTGAAGCAGCTGCATGCAGTCCATAAGGGCTTGGATACTCTGTATTGGGCTCACCTAAAGCCAATCAGCCACACATCCACATTCATGTAGGAGCCCTGAGAAGCAAGGCTGTATTTACTGCCACCACTTGGAAGGAACATGATTGTGTACACCTCAAACATACCACTACTGCGGCTTTCTGTTTACTGTGCAAAACCCAATCCTCCTAATGCAGGCATCTAAATTTAAAGGAGCAGAACCTGGAAGCCTCCAAAAGCCTTTTTTGTTCTCCATTCACTCCACAGGAAACATCAACGCTTACTTGAAGAGTTCTACCCTCTTAGAAGACTAAAATTTAGTCTGATCCCTGAGGCTCCAATGCAGTGGATATTTTTTAACAGCAGAGATGGGTTAAGCGATTCTTGCCCTCCCTCTAGCTGCACCATTGTGTCTGCCCACACTGCTCTTCATACAGCCATGCAGCAATCCACATCAGGAAAGTGGCTTTGGCTGCAAGTACCCCAAGGGAAAAAAGAGAAACAACCTCCCCATTGCTCACCTGATCTCCTGACCCACTCTGTCACTGACTGAATGAGCCACAGCACAGTGGACAGGAGGGCACCAGGCAGGGATGAGGACCAAGTTAGATGAGACTGAGCCACCCTGATGGCTCACCACCATGAACACCTTTCTTCTCCTTTCATCTCTTCCAGCATCTGCTCTCCCTGCTTATGCGACCTTGGGTCCAACATTGCATCCCTTCATGAAGGCAGTTTAGATCACTAAACCAGCAGAAGAATAATCCAGCAGAAGACTAACAGCAACAATGGAGGTGGGCTGCTCTCATAGCTGGCTTCATGAGGCCAGCACAGTGATGCACCCAATCAGTGTATGACATGGGACCAGGGAGGACGTGGAAATGGGCAGTTGAACTCAAGCAATGGGGCTCTCCTTTGAATAGCAGTGAGGGGTGAGATTGTTCCAGCCACCTGGAGAACATTATCCTGATGAAAAGAAGTGATTTGGGAAGCATTGCGACCCAACGTGGTGGGGTAGCCATGGCGGTAGATAACACTGGTAAAATCAGGCAGACTGGATTTCATCCCTGATTTAATTGTGGGGTGGCAGCAGCCAAACTCTTTGTGATAATGGCTGTACAAACAGTGAGGCACAATGCCACTTGCTCATAGGTATTCCTTAAGAAGCTCTCATGTCTCTTCTGCCTGGTTTGCCGGAAAATGAAGAAGTCTCTGCAGAGACACCTGCTCAAAAGCCACTTGATGCCAGCCCCTCCAGTATTTTGTTCTACAAGGGCTTTAAAATCCTTGGCCCTCTGCCCTGCCCAAAGGTCTTGTCCCTTGTAAGTGAATCATTTCACTGCAGCAGGTGAAGAGCTGCCAACCAGAGCAGTTTCAGGACAGAAATCCAGTACTCCCAAGGCTTTTGGGCTGGGAGAAGGAGAGACATATCTGCCCCTGGTATCAGTCTTACAACAATGGGAACAAAAAGGAACTCCAGTGGCTTGGTGGATTTTTATCATCTTACTAGCTCAGACTTTTGCAAAAAGAAGATAATGCGTGTTCCCAAGTGTTAATCTTCATGCAGGTTTGTGTCTGGTCTGCACTGCATGCGCCTTGCTGGGTCTTTAGAGACTGAAGCACGTGCCAAGGGATCATCCTCATGGTACCTTACAGCAGGATGCACGGAGAAGCTCCTGTGTGCCCCCCACAGCTCAGGCTTCATGCAGTTCTCTTCTGCTGTATGCATCCAACTCGTAGCTCCCTGTCCCTTACTGTCCAGGTGTCACAGAGCTGGGTTTGCTGAGGAGACCCAGCCCTTCACTGTAGGCCCTCACAGATAACTGTTTATGCTGATGTGCCTGAAGGCCACTTGCAGGGGAGCTTCTCTGCTCCCTCCTCCGCACCAAAGCATCCCATGGGATTGTCCCCCAGCCAGAAAGGCGTGCCAGAGGGGCGGTGAGATGGCTTGCGGGAGGCAGCTACATCAGTGACACAGCAGCAAAGCTCATGAATGAGAACAATCCTGGCATATGGCCTCATCCAGGCTCCTTCCGCGGGCTGCCTTTCCCTGCCTGAACATTTGGCACGTGGATCATTATCGCAAGTCGCATATCAGATGGATACCTAATTCCCTGCCTGTCTGGATAAAACACAGACAGGCAGCAAGACTGGAAGGAACCTTCCACAACACAGAAACTGAAATTTCAGTCAAGCGAAAACTTTGCATAAAAGAATTTCTGATTTTATACATAGTCGCCTTTCTTATAGTCCATGACCAAGTTCTGCATTTTTCTTAATCGAAACTTTCCTGCAGAGTCCAGTGCCTGGAAGAACAGCTCTTAAGCAGTACCCCAATTTGGAGGCACAAATCTTTGAGCACTACAACCAGTTGCCCAGATATATTTTTTTTTTGGTAGCAACTAACAAAATAAGGACTATGAAAACAGTCATGAGACAAATCAAGTAAGACTGGGTGAGAATTTTGCCTCGGTAGATAGCCTTCTGCTATTAAACCGGTAACTGGAGCAGAAAGCTACTTCTAGACAGATGCAAAGGGAAGGAAAAAAAACCAAAGTGGGGCTGACGAGTCATTAGTCTGAATTACTGGAAAATGGGCAGCAAACTGACAGGTAGCTTCCAGCAAATTTTCACTTAAAGGTTTAGCAGAACCTTCCCAGCTAAAGCTTTGAGAGGAATTTCATTCCCGATCACTAAGAAAGGCTTAGATGCTAGCCCGAGGAAGCTTCAATATTTAGAAAGCTGATGATGCAACTGCTATGGGGAAATGTCAGCAGAAGGTGGCTGCTTTTAGCACCAGGGGAGATGGACAAGAAAGGAAAGAACACAAATCCTGTTCATGAAGATATTTTATTTCAGATTTCTTGACCCATATTATTTAAATAGCACGTCAGCCCAAATTAGAAAGAGAGACAGTTTCTATTTTGACATCTGTGATTTTGTTTCATGTTGCCTATAATAGTGGTAAACAAATCCTGCAGTTACTGAGCTATATAGTAACTAAACCAGCTATTTTGGGGAAATTCTTCCTGTTCTCCTGCGGACTCTGCCTCTTTTGGCTGCTGCTGCTGCCTCCTCACATTCCAGCCACAGCTCTGTTTATACGGCTGTATTTCACAGTACCACTAACTCAGACTGGAACGCATTTATGCCTCTCTCCTGTACACTAATGGACCACACTATGAATGGCCCCTTCTGTGAGGACATGGGCAAGCTCTCACAGCTGAGCAGCATTTTGTTGAAGGCATCGACACACAGGTACTCTGCTGCCAGCTTTATTCCATAAATAACTACAGCAGCATTTTTTTTTGCAGGGGCTGGGGGGGGAGGAAGGGAAACCTGCAGTAGCCCCTATCCCAGTTAAATGAGTGAATTCCATCATAATCCTCCTCCCCTTCAGACTTCAACACTTGTCTCAAGCAGATGGCCCCATAAATAATACATCCTAGGAAACCCGATCAGCCACCTCTGGGATACGCTTGAGCTCCTGTCTCTCATCATATCATCACTAGATTAGCTCTGGGAATTCTTTTAATTTAATCCTTTTAACAGGTCATGTGCACAAGAAGCGGTGACTGAGAAATTAGACGTGTTCAGTCGGGCTAAACAGTCAGTAGTCTGGAGCTGGCAGGTCCCTGCTCTCTACTTTCGGGGGGCTTTAGCCACCACGCTTAGCTGCCGACCCCTTGCTGCCCGAGCCTGAAGCAAGGGAGCCCAGGACCGATGAGGCTGAACACGAGGAGGCCAGGAAAGAGGGTGTCAGGGGACAGAGTATCTGAGCAGTGCTGTCATACACGGCCCCGGGGGCTCAGCAGGGAAAACTGTCCTTTGAGCAAGGAGGCACTTGCTGCCTTCTCTGGGAGTCAAAAATGTAATTTTTATTTTAGGTTGTAACACGGAAATCTATAAATTCCATTTTCTCGGTCATTAGTACCCCCCACTTTTTGAAATTACTGGATTTTAGCAGGTGCTCAGAGAGGTCCCACAGGATTTATTCTCAGCCTCCCCCAACCTCAGTGCAGGCACCTGGCCAGAAAAACCAAGTACCAGTGATGAGGTGGATCACTCTTACAGTTATCCCTGTGGTGATGCCAGTCTCAGGGCTTCCCATCCTCCTCCCCTGCTACAGCCTGAGCTCCACGCACGTTGGCAATGTGGGCACCAGGGCAGTCCTGGCTTGGCCAGTCAGGTCCTTTGCAAGCTGAACTTCATCTCCCCAATCTCCACTGTGCTGGGAAACGTGTTTACAGCACTGCTCTGTGAATAGCTTCAACAAAATGACCCCAGCTAAAAAACCACCACAACCCTTTCTCAAAGCAAAGCAAAGCAAGCAAAGAAAAAACTCCATTTGCTATTGTTAAGCTGGAACTTCCCAAGGCCTCAGTGGGCAGAGCTGCCACCCAGTTTTACCCGCCCAATTCAGGCAGCAGCAAACTGTGATGTGGAGGATGGAGAAAAGGGATGCTTTTGAATTATATCATAGGATCATAGAACGGTTTGGGTTGGAAGGGACCTTAAAGATCATCTAGTTCCAACCCCCCTGCCATGGACAGGGACACCTCGTACTCAACCAGGTTGCTCAAAGCCCCATCCATCCTGGTCTTGAACACTTGCCAAGAAAATTGCATTGCAGATCTACACCCCAACGCCGCAGTCCAGGCATGCAGCTTATGCTTCTAGCATGGGAACCACAAAACAGCCCCCTCCCCTCAACTTCCACTGTCACTCATTCCCTTTCTTCTGGTTCCTCCAGGCACTAGGGGATGGATGCAGCTGAAGCCCTGGGTTGCTTTGGGCCACCTTCACTGCATGCATCTGCAAGGATGGATGTGTGGGATGAAGCCAGGGGAGGAAGCGTGTCTGTAGGTACCGGGGAGAGAAGCGAGCACAGGGGCTGCTTTTCATGTCTGTGGAGCCACAGCCTGGTCCCCCCAGTCACACAGGCTGCAGTGGGCAAGCTCAAAGACCCATTTCCAAAGGGTTTGGAAACCACCCTGCTGCTTAAAAAATGGGAACAGAAAACAAAACCTGGGCTTGAGTCCTTATCTGGAAATGTCTGCAGGGTGCAAATATTTGAAAGTAGCACTGCTAAACCAGAATGGCTTTTAAATCATAACAAATCATATCTTGCATTTCTGTAATGCCTTTCATCCTATGTTCTCTTTACAAACATAAACACATGAAGTTCAACAACACATCTGGTGAAGTATTGTGCTGTGTGGGAGCTTTCACATCCCAGTTCGTTAGATGAGCAGACATGTGGGGTAGGTAGTGACCCCCTGCCCTGCATCAGACAGGAAATCTGCGGCAGTGGTTGGAATGTGACCAAGATCTCCTGACCACCAGCCTTACGCTCGAGTTGGGAGATATCTTTCCCTGGTAGCCCTGCAGATTTATTTGTCAAGAGACTGGGTCACAGATCCAGCAAATAAAAATCTTGAAGGGGGGTAACCGCAGGGGACAAAGCAAACTCAACTTTTCCAGCCATCTTTTTTGAGCAATTCAGTGTCTATCCAATGCATCAGCAATGCGGAGATGTCACCCCATTTAGGTTTCTGTCTCCGGCATGCCCGGTTGGTATCCTACTGGAAACCGATTATCAAGAGACACATTTACTGTGTGGCGAATCAGAATTTGTTATTATCACCACCCCATTAATTTCCACACACATCTGCTGGAGTACTTGTTTCTGCCTGTGTCTCACATTTATCTTCATCTAATCCACTTTTTACTGCCCTTGTCTTGGTGCCAGCAACTATCATGAGGCGCTGTAAACACTTGTTAGTTAACCATTTGCGATCGCCAGCTCTTCAAACTCCACATTATGCTAGTCGTTGGAGTTTAGCAAGTTTAAGTTCTGTGATACTGAGATTATTTAACTACATTATGAAATAAGTCACCAGCAAACACCCTGAGCCAGTGCCAGCCCCCCAGGGGCAGGAGGGGGAGACGAAGTTTGGGATTTTCAAAGAGGTCCAGGAACTAAGGAGCCCAGTTCCTCCTGGATGTCAGTGGGGCTGGGATGTGCTCAACCCGTGCCAGCTTCTTCGAGAAAGCTCAGCCTAAATCCTTTGATAAGCAGATAAGTCATGAGGTTCTGCACGTCCTAAGCCCCAATGTAGCAGGAAGGTGGAGTGCTGCTGGCTGGTCTGAAACCTCAGCCTCAGCAGCCTTTCATCTCCTGTCTTTCGGCCACTGTCCAAATAGGACACATCCCCAGTGAAGGGGAAATGTTGCTGAACAGACAAGGCACCCCGCTCTCAGACACGCCGTCTTCCTCTCTGCGCCGACTGCCTACAGGACACCTCAGGTTAAAATGTTTTCTGCTGAATCAAAAAGAATTCCTCCCATACTACTTGACAGCCTCTTTTCCTCTGTCAAATGTAATTAGCTTCCCCTAATTAAAGGGCTGCAGCCAGGCTCAGCAGGAAGCCGGAGGAGCTCAGTCCTCAACCAACAGCTTTGCATTTCTCCTCAGTGTTCAGGCAGCTGAAGGTCAGGAATCCCATCCTGACCCCCTCCAGGGCATCACAGTGCCTTGGCCGTCCCTTCTTTGGGGACAGGAGCAAAGCCTGGGCTCCAGCAGCCCAGGAGGCTGCTCTGCTGCCAGGCAGGGGTGGGCAGCAAGAGGCAGCTCATCCCGGGGCCTGTGGGACACCACACTAGCAGGTGGTCTGTGCTCAGTGTGGTGGACACCAGCAGATGTTACCTAAGTGTTTCTTCTGGCCTAATTCCATATCTGGTAATGGGCTAAATAAAACGTAAAAGAGGTCTTGATACCACTTCCCAGCACCAAATGATTGCCTTGGTGTGCTGTGATCTGTCCTGTTAGGATTTATTGTGCCCAGTTGGAGTTAAATTGCTTCTTTCTGCCTTCCTCTGAGATACAAATCTAGTAGCCATACATTGACAGGACCAAAATATCCCCCCAGAGCCCCTCCAGCAACTGCACAAAGCCTGGATGCAGGGAGGTTTGTTGTGCTAATGGCCTTAGCAGCACTGCCCAGCCACAGCATGCTCCCCAACCTCCCTGCGGAGCAAGGAGACAACAAACCGGGGGATCATCCTATTTTCATCTCACAGCAATCCCTAGCAGTGCAAACAATAAGCATGTGTCCATGCCAGAATCTCCTCCGCACCGGATCCCCCATAGCATGCTCCCTCTTGCCTACTCGCCCCTCCGCGACTTTGTACAGATTATGTGCAGTTGATTTTAAGAGAGCGGCATTTTGCGAAGGGGGTGTGTTATCATAAACTGACAGAGGTGCCTAGCGTAGTCGTGAACGGAGCCCACCTCCTCCCCCATTCAGGCACTCTGACATCCCATTAACTTCAGCAGTAGGAAATTACATCTCGTGTCAAGGTTGAATTCATTCTGACTTCATTTTCTGCCCGCCGGAACTTGTTATCCCTGTGTCTGCAACTTTATACCACCCCAACATTCCCTTATCGGACAGAATTTTCTGTGTGGAAGAACACAACTCACCGCTTGGCTTCCTCCTTGGTAAGAAAGCCAGCCTGTCTACTTGAAGTCACACCTGGGAAGGCTTGGTCTCCCTGACTTAGGGGTCATCCTGACTGTCCTCATGTGGACTTTCCCCAATATTTCCTCACCCTCCATGCAGCCTGGACCCCATAACTGGGAATCTCACTCCAGAAGTGGTCTTGTCCATGCTGCATAGAGACATGGCAACGTGCCTGCTTCTGTCTGGTGCTCCTCTTCTTGTGCAGCATTGCCCTGGGAAGTCATGTCAAGGAGGTTACTCACAACCACTCTCACAGCCTTCCTGAGACTGTAGTTTCGTCCACTAACTTTCTCACAATGCATTTTATTTTGCAGCACGGGTTGATTGTAATACTTAATGATTTAAATATTAGATGAAATTTTGCCAGTTAAAATTCTTGTGTGCTTTCTTTTTTTTCCCCACATGTCTTCTTGACTATAGTTAAATATGAGTCTCTTCTTCTTCAGATCTGTTTCTGGTGGTGGCTTGGACTGTAATGCTGGCTGTCACAATGATGCTCCAGGCTCTTGTAGTGTAGAAGACAAGAAAACTGTTGATCTCCATGCCCAAGGTAAATCCCAGCAGCTTATTTAGAAGCAATTTAGCTTCTAATGTTAAAGTTTAATTACTAAAGTACCTGAACCAGGTACCAGGTTAATTAGACAGGATCAGCAAAATCTCATTCAGATGTAGTGGTTTCCTTATTTCCATTTAGATATGGATCTGTTTCAGCTTCAATGGAGTCTGCTGTGAACCTTCATATCCAAGTCAGAAAAAGTGCCTGCAGCTTTTTTCTCTTCCCACTTGCTTTTTTTTTTTCCTTTCCAATTTTTGTCAGTGTTGATTACATAGTGGTACTCTGTTTCACTCCAAATGCGTAGTTCTATCTGAAACTCACTGAAGCTGATGAAAGTCCTTCCACTGGTCTCAGAAGGACCTACCTGAGGCTCATAATCTATGCATTACCTCAGCAGTAAGCATCTGAGGTACATAAAGAATATAATCTCTTTCTATCATGTCTTCTTTTTGTTCCTTTTTTTCAAACATGCCATACAAGCTGTTAATGGAGCAACTGACATGGAAACATAATCTGTATTCCTACAGGTTTTGTGGCTGTGCTTGCTGCTTATTCCTTATCACCCGAAGCGATAAAGCCATGTTGGTGATACCATAATTGAGTATAGTGGAAGTGATTTATCAGGCTGCTAACAGAGAATGAAAACTTCGGGGGGGGAGAACAAGCAGCAGGAGAATATGAACTTTTCAGAAACAAGAATCTTGGTTTTTATGCAGATGGTTGTGTTAATGAAAACCAAGGGGAAAAAAAAAAAACTTAGTCACAACAATTTTGCTTACAGAGCAGATGATAGCTTATCTAAGGAAAAAGGATTTCAAAGTTCTTCCTGAAATGTCATCTGGGTTTCATTATCTCTCCGATAACGCCTAGTGTGTAGGATCTGTTATTAGCTCCTTGATGTTAACTGATTGGGAATAAGTCTATAATTCATTATGCAGAGAAAACATGGAAAAGTCCCATACTTGAACACAGGAACAACAAGTATGCTTCTGGTGTTTCTTTTATGTGAAAGAACAATTTTTCTCAAGAGCCAAATCAAAGCCCTAATGGGCTTAAAAGAAAGACCTCGCTGATTTCAACAGAGTTTGAACCAAGATTTTGCTTAGTTTATTTTCTATTCTTACTTTTAGGAATTATTATCTAATATTTGCATTGTAGGAGCACTCAAAAGCCCCAAACTCAGGGGTCCATCGTGCTGAGCTCCAGATAAGCATCCATTAAGACATCAGGTTTTGTAAGTGAATGTGAATCTAATGGTTCACAAGCTGCTGGAGCTTGTGAAATGGCAGAGCACTGGGGCTCTCCTCAGCGGCCTCAGGCCTGGTGGCTTCCACTCTCCTAGAGCTCAGGAGAAAAGTCACATCTCCTAGCAGGGGCTGCTGCAGGGACCATGACCACCTCCTGAAGGTGACATCAACCTGCAGAGGGGGCAGCTGGTCAGATGTTTGGTACCTGCAGCCACATGCTTGGTGAAACTGCACTTCAGCAGTTAACCAGTGAGCCAACAAGTTTAAAATTAAACCAGTGCTTCAAAGTGTTGCTGAACAGCTTAGGAGGAAGTGTTGAGACCTGGCACAGATAATTTAGCAATGCTAAATTGATTGAGAGCTCATACAGTTTTTGGGCAGTGGTGTCTATGTATGGTGCTTACCTTCTGAGCTCACTTACTTCCTCACTAAGGGCAAAATAAATCCATTATCACATTAGGTTCAATCTTATTTGGCTGGGGAGCCATCTTTTTCGGAGAAATTCTACTTTTTGTTTAATTCATTATTTTGTTTTCCTCTCTAACGGCAGAGGAACTGTGAAACAGCCCTATCAAGAATTCCTAATTTTGATAAATTAATCGTCTCCCTGTAGAGTGATCAATTACAGGAGATGCTGGGAAACGCACGTTTCAGAATGTCTCAGATTCATTAGCTATTCCACTTGAGTTACGAGCTAGTGAGCAAGACAAAGAAAATGCCTTTGGAATAACTCTTTGCAGCTTCTGTGTTTTTAAATAGGCAGTTAACAATTTACCATTCCTTCCTTTTCAGTTGTTTGTTTTATTTTTCATATGAAAGAGAATGTAATCAGCTTTTCTATTAAATAAAAAGATGAGGATAAATTTCCCATTGTTAAACCATGTCTACTGGCATCTCCTTATCTCCACATAACAATTGTTATTTTCTAAATCTTCTATTTCCCATTATCCCGTGTGAATTTAGTTGCTGCTTTTTCAATCAAGATTTCTCTAAGGCAAGACTCTAGAATTGCTGTGGCAACATTTTGCCTCATCTTTTCTTCTCTTTTTTGTTAGGCAGGGGTGGCTTCCTTGCTTATAACTCATTCCACAAGCCAAGCAGGACTGATCGCCATGGGACCAGCGTGGATCTTTCCATCTCCTCTAGATCGTCCTTGGAGCTACCTTGAGAAGCCTGCACCATGGTCCCCTGTGCTCTCAGTTTCAGAAAAGCCACCGGGATGCTCAGACATGCTGGGGGTGCAGTGCAGGAGGTATGTCTGGTCTGTCATGGTCAATGCTACATTCAGACACTTTGGCCATGTGAAGCCATGATGAAACCTTGAAGAGCTGCTTAGTTAGATACCTCAGCCTCAGCCCCTGCGTGTACCCTGATTGCTCCCCAGTTGGGGGAGCACGGGTGCCAAGGTAAAGCCTTCTGGACAGGACAGTAATGCAGCCATGCAGATTCGTTAAATATCTGTGGGGTAAGGATGATAGTCACATAGCATCTACACGTCCACTGTCTAAGAGACTGTGTGATCCCACCTGACGAAAGAGACTTGACAAACAGATGAGCAGGTGTGAGGTAGTGAAGATAAGAAAGAACTGTGCAGAGGCCTCCCAAACCCTAGAAGAAAAATGGGTGTGAAGGAGTTCTCCCACAACAAGCTCAGCCAAATTCTGCAGCAAACCAGTACAACGAACGAGAAGGGGACTCGATCTGCAGGGTTGTGGTGGCTGCCAAAAGTCTTTCCTGTTGGTTCTTGAACTATTGTTTCATGACTAAAGCAGCCAGAGGCCTCAGGCAAGTTTAGGACTGTGATATGCAAAGGACTGCCATTGCCGCACAGAGAATGAGAAAGCCTTTCTGTAAAAAGAAAATTCAGAAGAAGAGTACAGGATCTGAAGTCAAAAAGCTTCAAATCAATGATGACAGCAGACTTCAGGCAGTAAGCTGCCACCCTTGGCCCCTTCCTCTGGGCGACTTGTGACATTCAGAGCTCATTACAAGAGTCCTACTCCCAACCCAGGCCTGAATGCAAGTAAAGGATTGTCAGGGCAGTAGTCCAGACTCTCCTACAAGCTCAGCCTGAACAACTAGTAGCAGTAATGCAACTGGAAGAAGCCTGCTGACTCATTAAATCCAGTCTCTCGCAAGTCACAGGCAACCATATAATGGAAGGATCCACACCCTTTCTTCGCTTTGCACAAAACACTTCATTAAGCCATGATGAGCATAAGAACTTTGGTGCAGAAAGAAAGCACACACCAGCCACCTCAAAGAACCACAGAGAGGGGTCCTAATGTCCTAGGACCGTGCCAGATCCATTAGGGAAAAACGTCTAGGTGATCTTCCAGGACGGACTGCACCCTGTGCTAATTCAGGAGGCGAAATACCCATAGGTTCTTGATTTGATTCTTATTTCTAACCTGGTGATTATCTCAATTCTGAGGACCAGAGAGATGACCCAGTCACTCACAAGGTTGCTCAATCCTACACAGAGAAGCTTTGCCTCTTGTTCACCTTCTCCCCTCTGCTGTAGCCAGTCTCTGATCTCCAGAAGGAGAAAAAACAGCAAACATGGCATCTTGTCCAAACCTTCCTTATACCACACAGCTAAACTGAACATCAAGGGAAGACACTCCCTTGGTCCTACAAAGGACCATCACGGGCATGGAATTAAATAATCTTTATCCCATTTGGCAGGAGTCATAAGCAATGGAGCATTTTGCCAGGGATTCTGTGGCTGAGGATCTAATTGCATTTTCATGATTAACCCCGATTTGGACGTTTAAGTCTTGAGCCATTTCTGATCATCTCGTATTGAAACTTGAAAGCTCTGGGAAGTCATACTTGCTAGCTAGGAACATGGTAGGTAGGAGGCCTATTGCCTGCCAAATTAATTTATTCAGGGCAATGCAGTTTGAATCAGAGTTTAAGAAAATAAAAAATAAAAATCAGGGCACCTTTAAAAGTTCCTCAGCTCCTGCTGTTACTTTCCTGCACAATGTCATGTTCTTCTATTTTTGAGATGGTAAACACTTCCACAGCAACAATTTCGATGTCACAAACAGAAGATAATGATTCCAGGAGAAAGAGATAGAAAGCAGGAGCGATGACCTCTTTAAAATTAATAATAATCATCCTCTTTTCCTGCACATACCTTTGGTGACAAAAAGCTACAAGGAAAGAAATAAAAAAATGAAGTGATATACAAGTCCCAGAACTGTCACTGAAGACTATGGTTTGTTTTAAAGCGTCCAAACAAGACATAAGTGGGTCTTTTACCCTGTAGCTATTGCTGCCCAAAAAAAGCCAAAACAAAATAAAAAAAAATCCTCTTTCTGCTGTGGAATGCTGACTAGAACACAGTCTTAAGAACCGCATCAGTGCAGTTCCCACAGAAGACAAGGTCAGAGTTTGACCCTTCGTTCTATTTTTAAACACACTTTTTTGCATTTGAACATGTAAATAGTGGTAGTTTAAGAAAAAGAAAAAAAAGAGGTCCAGATGCTTGATGAAATGTCAGCAAGGAATCAGTTCATTCTGCTTCCAATTTATGCATTTAGTGTCCTTAATGCAGTGGTAGACTCCCAAAGTTTACTTTCAGAGGGATGAGCACACTCCAGTGCATACATTATTTTATTAGGGTGAAATAAATGTCTCAGAAAATGCCAGAATTAAAAGAAAATTGAAAAGAAAAACCCCAGCTATGAAATTAGGGCAAATTTATGATCTGCCTCTAGTCAAGAGAATACATAAGATAAATCAGGGAGAATAGAAGGATGCTACGTGCAGTTCTGAAGGTGGGCAAGAGAAGACTTTCATTGAAGTGCCTTGAAAGAAAAGGAGACTTTGGAAAGAAAAGCTTCTTAAACATCAAAAGATAAAGGACACCAATCAGGCTTAGCAAGTTAGTCTTTGAAATGCAGTACCAAGTTCCAAGTCAGCAAAACATGTATAGATTTATGTCTAACAGCACAACGTTCTCTTGTACTTCCGAAAAGGAAAGTTACTTTCACAAATGCAACTGCATGCCTCTATCAACAAAATTCCTTTGTTTCTGCAGTCTCTGTTTCCAAAAATAGACCAGTAAAGGAGAAAATCCTCATGTTGAGAGAAATCAAGAGGACTGCCTAAGCTGCCTATTTAAAATCTTTCCCAAAGTTGGATGCATCCACTTGCTTACATCTGCTAGTGCACATCTAACCGCTGCAGATAACAACCCGATTGCAGTACGTAATTCAGACACTTTTTGCAGCCCAGACTGAGTACATCAGGTTGAACTCAGAGCACCTTCCCACCATTGCTTTCAGTCCCTCACTGGGGAGGATATTTTAGCACTATAATGGCTAAGCCCAGTTAGAGGAGCAGGGGGAGGACAGCTGCAGTGCTGGTTTTCTTGCTCAGCTGCTGAGTATACAGCAACCAAACAGGCTACACATTTGAAACAACTGCACTCATCCAGGCACATACATGTCTGGATTATTGGCTTCCACGAGATAAAAGGAGAGATAGAAAGTACAGTTTCATTTCCAGTTTGCAAGAGATGATTGGAGACAACTTGGAGAACAACAGGACTGCTGAAGTGATGAAGCGTATTTTCCAAAGGTGCTGCAATGGAGCCAGCAGAAAGAAAACTACACTGAACTGTGTAAGAGGAGCTGAACACGTATATTGTAACATAAGCATATTATTGCATAAGTGCAATTTCTGTGGGACAAACGTCCCTGTTGAAGCAGGGAGGTTTGCCAGCAGCCCTGTGCTGCAGATGAGGCAAAGAGTGGCGCTTCCTCAGACTGCCCCAAGGGAGCATAGAATCATAGAATGGTTTGGATTGGAAGGGACCTTATAGACCACGGAGTTCCAGCCCCCCTGCCATGGGCAGGGACACCTCCCACTAGACCAGGTTGCTCAAAGCTCCATCCAGCCTGGTCTTGAACACTGTGGCATCCACAGCTTCTCTGAGCAACCTTTTTCCAGTGTCTCACCACCCCCACTGTAAAGAATTTCTTCCTGCTATCTAACCTAAATCTCCCCTCTTTCAGTTTAAGACCATTACCCCTCATTCTATTGCTTCACTCTCTGTAGACATAGTGCGTAGAGACATGATTTATTGATGGTTTTTATGTTGATGGTTGGACTAGATGACCTTAAAGGTCCCTTCCAACCTAGACAATTCTATGATTCTATGATAGAGTCCCTCCCCATCTCTCCTGTGGGCCCCGTTCAGATACTGGAAGGCTGATATAAGGTCTCCCTGGAGCCTTCTCTTCTCCAGGCTGAACAACCCCAGCTCTTTCAGCCTGTCTTCACAGGAGAGGTGCTCCAGACCTCTGATCATTTTTGAGACCCTCCTCTGGACCTGTTCCAACAGGCCCGTGTCCTTCTTGTGCTGAGGGATAAGTGCAGCCACCTTATCCTTCTGGGCAGACTTCTCAAGAAAAAACTTCCACAAAGCCAAGGGAGCAAGACAGGAGGCCTGTTCTCTATTTTTAAAAAAAAAAAAAAAAAAAAAAAAAAAAAAAGAAGTTACCATTTTCTTCTGTTCCTGCTAAGAAACCCTGAATAAGGGAGAGACAGAAGGAAGATATTTACCTATTAAAAATAAATGATTCAGAGATTAATTTTTGAGACTTGCGCCATATGGAGGGAAAACTTCTCAGGGAAAAAAAAGAAATCCTCCTGAGACTGAATTTCCTTTTGATAGGAACTTAAGCAAGGGTGTGTTCACTGTGGGCCCCTAAACACTCCTTGTTACAGCAGATGCCTGGCTGCTTACCTGTGGCAAGGACACATGGCTTTTCCTTTCATCAGTGATTTGGTTTACTTTTGAGCGGTCGGGTTTGTAGCTCTTCAAGGACATTAAAAAAATGTGACTTGTCGGTTCTCTTCCTATACACTGCTCTTTGAAATAAAGACTAGACAGCATGCAAACTACATGCTAAATAATATTTAAGTGTGTGTCACCTTTAGCACCCCTGTTGTTGGGAGGCAGCTGTGTGCTGGGGTGACCTCTATGAAGTGCTTTAGGAGGAAAGAGGGAAAGAAAGGGCCCACTTGGGGATGGAGGAGGTGTCCAGGGGGGTGCAGACACACACACCTGCCCTGCCCAAACCTAAAAGCTGTGCCAGCCCCGAGCCCATTTCCCATGTGGGAGAGCTGTTGCTCTTCAGACTCCAGCCCAAGACCAAACCAAAGGCACTGGGCAGACTGGGAAGGGGCCACCAGAAAACTAACATGCATTTCAGGGCCAAGCTACTTGGATGTGTTGTAGTGTTGTTGTGTGTACTGCTGTGTTTAATTCCTGTCATGAATCAGAAGTTGCATTGTATATGAAAAGATGAAAGGTCTCCTCAGAAATTTCAATGGGGTTTATATCAGGTTTTCTATGTTTAAGTGGTTTTTGTTGTGTCCTGCTATGGTAAGCTTCAGTAGGCAGGTGTGATCTGGTGCCTGGTGCCTTGACTGTTGTGTGTCTCATAGTTCTTAATTTAGAGATGTTTGCAGAGGTTAATTTCCAGTTGCCTGTGATTCTGGACACCTGGAGCTCAGTCCAAATGCTGTCTGTTGTGCTTAGAGCAGGTCACCGTGTTATTTCAGATTTGCAATGCTGGAACCTCCACCAGGAAGCACAGAGAAAATCCCTGATAGAGGCCAGTGAAGAGATTCTAGCAGAGATGAGATATATTTATGCGTGAGTAACATGAGTCTGTCTTCAGTTTCAGATGCCTCTGGATGTTCAATGAAAGCACTTCTCCATACTGAAGCAAAACACAGGCAGGCTGCATCCCAGGATTCAGGATCAGACAGGGAGAGCCTTCACTTCCTCTCTCACCTGCACATTGGGGATCAGGCAGTGCATTGACTGCAGAGGGTCCTTTTTACTCCATCCTTTGGCTTTCACCTTGGATGTGGAGGGCTGTAGCAGGATGGACCAAGGGAGCTGGGAGGAACAAAAACTCAGACCTGTGTGCGTTTTGGCTCAGATAACACACCGATGATTTATCAGCTCTGCAATGAGGTGGGGAGTGGAGAAGAAAAGCTCCTGGGGAACAAGGGATTAGACCTGCTGAGGAGATATGGGTTCTGCCACTCGCTTCTTGCAAAGAATGTGTTAACAGCATGTGATAGACAAGGTCACCTATGCTTTTTAATGATGTATCATTTATTGCTTGAGTCCTGAAGTGTCAGGAGGAAGCTCAGGCAAAGGGACTGCAGAATAACAGAGGGAAAAATGATCTTTGAGAGAAGGCTGTAGGACTTAGCTGGCACCAGTGCCGGGGAAGAGGCTGTTGCCCCTGTATGTTGGTGGTACACAGGGGGAGAGCATGGGAGCACCCTAGCAGCTGTAGCAGAGGTGATGAAGGTCTGGCAGTCGATGGAGAGGCCAGCTACTGTGCAGAAGCTGCTTCGACCTCTGGAGGGGCTGTACACATCCCGTGCAGTGCTCTTTGGCCTTCTGGCTGTCACGACTAGAGGGGCTCATGGAGCTGAGAGCAAGCTAATAGTTTTTCAAAGACAGTGAAGCCTGGGGTGAAGGAGGCAGCATGAAGCCCTCTGGCCACACGATGTGGTTATGCCCCAATTCTTTAAAAAGCAAAGATAGATGAGAGGTCTTAGACCAGGTCAAACTATCATAATGCAGTCCCTCAGGGATGGCAATTAATCAGTAATTGGCACACACACACACACACACACACACACAAAATGGCCAGAGGAGGAGGGGGATGGGAGAATATCCCTGTGGACTCTGATCTAGCCCTGGTTTATGCTCCCCCTGCCTGGACTCAGGACTTGCAGCCGTGCCAGGTCTCCTGCCACTGCCCTGAATCCCGGAATGCCAGGGGCTGCATTCCCCCACACCGGCCATGCTTGCCAGCCTTTGTTTCACAGGAGCAGCCTCCCCCTGCTCCCCTGCTAACTGCAGGAGCCCAGAGGATTTTGGATTGCAGTGCAGCGTTACATCTTTTGGCTGCTTTCCCTGCCCCCAGCCCGCTGCTGCTTTTTAAGGCAGTTTCTGAAAGGAGGGTCCATCCCCTGGGATGGCTGGCGCATTCCCAGGAGCCCAGGAGAACTGATGTGACTGCTTGGCTGGTGAGCTGCCGTGTCCCAGGGGTAGGGGCACAACCCCATGGTGCCAGAACATGTGGTGAGTTGTGGGAGAGGAAAGGGGGCCTGGATTTTTTTTCTTTTGTTTGGCACTTTTCCCTATCTTATAAGAAGCTACGCACAGTGCTACGGCCCTTGCTGGGGCAGACGTGTCCCGTCATGCAATGCTTAGCTCTCTCCTGCTGCCCCCAAAATCCTGATCTTGCCACTATTTCCAGCAAGGGGACAACAGCGCCTTTTGTCTGGGTTTGCTTTGGGCAGCTGGGCCTCTGAAATATGAACGCATATGTTTCCCCCTGCCCTTTCTTCTCCTTCCCCCCTTCTCAACAGGCTCAGCTGATGTGCTCACGTAACAGATTGCGCCTCTGGAATTTGGGCAGTTGTGAGCTTTTCTTTGCTTTTCTCCTCAGACAACTTCATTCCTCCTCTCCTAATGTCGTCACAGCCTGGCAGGCAGAACAGGACTCTATGAGACAAAGATTGCAGGTTTTGAAGTAGTATCTACATTGCGTTATTGTTTTATCATCTGACACGTCGTGATGGGGTAGCTGTCGCCGTCTCTCTCGCTCTCCCTGCGGCACATGACGGAGGTATCTGTGTCCCCAGCACCATCAGTCCCTGCCACTGCCCGCATCCACCGCCGAGAATCCCTCAGGTGACACTTCTCATTTTCTTCTGCTTCTGTCAGCAAAAACATGAACGTTTCTTTTGCTGCTCCTTCCCTTCACTCAGCTCTGCCTTTCTGCCCATGCATATTTGCCACACAGGACTCTCCCTGCTTCCCAGAATGGCAAAACACGTGTTAATACAGATCCAGCTGCAAGCAGACCCCAGCGCTGCAGAGCCTGTAACGGGGCCTTTGGCACTTACCTGGATTATTACAAACTGTCGGTTAAGTACCCGAATGTATTGGGCTGTGCAGAAAGATCATTGCTTCATTTTCTGTTCGCTTTTTCTCTTCTGCAAGCTTTCTGTCACAGCAGTCAGATGCCAAACTCCAACCCGTGCACTTAATTTTCGGTATGGATGCCTAGCAGGCGAGAAGCTGGATTGGAAACCTTTCTTTACTGCTGCATCTGGTAAAGATTATCAGCTAGGGGTCTGCGAGCTTTGATTCAGGTCAGCTGGCATCAAAGGAGACTCAAGAGTGTTTGCTTTTAATTCCAAGGGTGAACAAAATAAGCTGTTCTAAAGCTCAGGCCTCCGCCTGCCCTTCATCAGGGGTCACTTTGCACGGGGGGGGGGAACAGGAGGGAGGAGAAATGGTGTGCTGAGTAAAGTCTCCACTTTGTTCTTCTGTGTTACGGCCGGTGTCAGCAGCCCTCCGAAAGAGGGAGGTAACCGCCCTGCCACTTGTTCAAATATTTTGAATAATAAAGGCATGAGTTTAATAAAGAGTTGCCCTAGTTCAGCGTTTTCCCCTTTGAGCCTGGAGTAGCTGCGACCCACGGTTAGTGATCTGAGAACGGGGGAGAAGAGGAGATTGGGATGAAGATTTAGCTTTTGCAAGGGGTCTCTTTGGGTTTGGGTTTTGTTTTTGGACATGATAGTCGCTACTGCTAGTTCTTCCCTGGCTGCTGCCTCCTTAAATCCAGAGTGGCAATGTGCAAAGCTTGAAAAACATTCTCTTTCCCAGCTCAGCCTCCGCCTGGCACCAGCCATTTACCTTCCTGATCAGGCAAATTCTGCATCTGCAAATACTAATCGTTTTCAGAACCTTTGCATATTCTTACCTTCTGGTCATTTCCCTACATTTTAAATTTATTTTGTGCAAAAGGAATTATTCACTCTGATTCTGAGCATCGGCTGCGTCGACTCCCAGGCAGAGCTGAACAGGCTGTAACCCATCATTCCTGGCTCTGATGGAGGGGAAGAAGAAGGGTCTTGCAGGGACAGTGAGCTGCGACTCCGCTGATCCAGGTTTGCTTCTCAATGTCCTTCTGCCTGACCTGTGGAGAGCAGGGCCAGCAAATCTCCTGCCCTCTCAGAGGTGAAAGAGGAAAAACTGAACAGAAAAGTGGTCAGATCCCAGTGTGATCCATGCAGCTACCAGCAGTAAATTACCACCATCATCATTATCATCATCATCATCATTATTATTGTTATTGCAATTGCCTTATGTTTACTCTTTTTTTCTTTAGCCAAGTGACTACTGAAGCAGTGGAGCACCTTCAACAGGAAGGTGTGAGAGACACATCCATGGAGCCCATGGGAGAGAGGAGGAAGCTAACCCATATCTACCATATCTTGCATTAATGCTGGCACTTTCTGAGGGGAGGGGGCTCTCTTCTTCCTCAAGCTGTACTTTTTGAGAAGGGCTTGGTAAATGCATTTAATCCAGTGCATCCCCCTCAGGCATCACAAAGAGACCCTGAGCACCCATCGTCCAGTTTCCAGCTGCGGAAGAGGGCACACAACAAGGTGCTGCCCATACACCAAGCATAAATCCCACTCGGAGAAACCATGGGAAACAATGGTGACTTACTCCTAGAAGAATAAAATCTACTTCTATGGAGCCAGCCATTTCCCACGCTTATGAGTTTTCTGTGGGCTTTCTGAATGTCACCTCAAATGCTGCGACCAGAGAGGACCGTCATTTAAAAGCATGTTTTCAGCTTGTTGTGTGAGTGGTGGTCATACAAGACCTTCACGCCTCCTGCTGAAAGTGCACTTCAGAAACTTCCTAACAATTAAACATAATGCAGCAGGACAACAGGACCTCTGGACATACACCTCATTTCTGTACTGAGAAGGGGCATGTTGCTTGTTGTGGATACATAATCCAATAAACTCAGCCTCTTTTCTATTCTAGAAAAAGTGTTCCTCAGCTTAATTTGATCCTGTGAGCAGGTTGTGATCTTTTGTAAGCTTTTGCGAATGCTGTTAACAAAAACATGTCACAACAGCTATTGCCAAACTGTTATTTCTGCTGCTTTCTCATCTATTTCTCTCTGCTCTGCGTGACCACTGACTCAGGTTTGACGACATCATGGCAAGACCAGCTGAAGGCCTTACCCCAGCCTGTTCATTCACTCCATCTCCACACCCATTAAAAAAAATGGTTTTTTTAGCTCTTTTTACATTTTTTTTCCCCTCTAGCTGCTTCTTTCAAGCTCTGATCTGATGGCACAGCCCCATTCCCAGTGACAGGGGATCTCTGTCTTGTAGCACCGCTGCGGGATTCACTGCTTCATCAGATCACAGCCTACTTGCTAATTCACTTAAATCACATGAAAAAGTGTTCTGGCTGCGGCAAAAAGATCGGGAATAAATAATGACTCTTGCTCCAAAGTGTTATTTCTACTAAAATGCAGCACATTTTAGGATACAACAGTCTGATGCACCAGGGCTGAAGGTTTACAGATTTCCAGTACCCTGCCAACCGCTTTTACCCCTGCGCCTGCTCCACCATTCATTCCTTCCCTCGGCACCTTCCCTGTCACCGTTTCCTACAGCTGGAGAGCTCTTCAGCAACTCCAGCCTCATCAAACCCTCCTTTAGACACTGTGCTGTACTTCCTGTTAAACTGTGCGACAACAGCCCCATGGTGGGCACGGCGCGGCTTCGGTGTGGTGTGCCAAGGGCAGCTCTCCTGCCTTGCCCCTCTTCTGCTGCCTGCAGATCCCTCTGGCTCTTGGCTTCAAGGAGCTGGAAAGATGAACATGCGGCAAAATAAAGCTTGTCTTGTCTTTTTTTTTTTAAGTTACGACACACGGGTTGGTTTTAGTTTTTTAGTGATTTACTCTTCTTTCGGGTAGAGAGTTGTGACAACAGTACAAACTTCGGTGCAGGTCATGGCTTTATCAGCTTGGAGTTGTTCACATCCATGTAGCCTTCTCTGCTAGATGTGTGGGAATCAGGTCCTGTGGTGTAACGGCATCCATGCCAGAGGGCTGTCTTGATTTAATTGTTACAGGTGGAGTTAAAGCACCATCAAAACCATTTAGGTAAGCCCTTGTGCATCATGTGAAAGTACAGCAGGGCTCTCCTTGCTAAAAGAGGATGCTCAATGTAGTCTATTACTTTCCACCCCGCAATAACCCATGAGTCAGGCTTGGGCAGTTACCATTCATAAGCACTTGACCTGGTATTTGCCTATAGAAATCCTTAATACAGCAATTTTCTTTCCTATCAATGACTCTTTCCATCTCTCACTCTGGCTCTCAGTCATACTCCCTTCCTGGCCTCACACCCCCAAGCTTTCTGAAAAAGCAACTGAACATGCTGCAGGTTTACCTTGATTTCCATTGCACTAGTCTAAGTTTGATCCTAAAGCTTTGAGTTGTGGTTCAGATTAGGGACTCACAGCCTTAGATGCAGCTGAGCTGATCTCAAGAAGCAAGCTTCCTTGTTTTGCTAAGGATCTGAGAAGCTACAGGTGATAACCCTCCTCTGGGCCCACCTGAAATACTAATCACCAGAGGGCACACCACAGGGAGAGAATCTGTTAACATTCACTTTTCCATTTTCCAGACACACAGTTCATTCCTTTTCCTGATGGAAAATATTTCTCTTACTGCTTGTTTTCTTCTTCTGGCTACTCAACACCATCTTCCTGGGTCTCTTTATTGAGGATGGTAGGTATCCCCTCATGGCCCCAGAGTCTGAGCCTGAGCCTGAGAATACATGATATCGCTTGCAGAGATGCATAAGATTTTGTGATTTGCTTGCACAGGAGAGGAGTTCTCTGGTTGTGGGGGACAGTGTGGAGGAAAGCAGTAGAGCTGGCAGGGAAGACAACTCATAAGTAGATCTGCTGGGGCTGACAGCTCCTGCCTACCAGTGCTCCCCCTCAAAAAGGCCCGAACTCCTCCACAGCCCAGTTACCTACGGGCACAGGGTTGATTTTGGTGTGTGTTTAAGAATGACCCACTAGTGTCACGTGCTATAAGCCCTCCCATGTGGACATGGTGGCTATAGTTCTGGGGCAGATGGGTGCTGAGGTTTCTGTACATGCCCGGGGGGTGGATGCCCCCAGCCTTCCCAGCATTAAAGCACAATAGAGGAGATCTAGGTGTCCCGAGTTGGACTCCTGTGACTTGAGCATATGGGAACATGTTGTACCAGGAGCTACGGAAAATAATCTCTCCTTATATGGGAAGCCTTTTATTTTATTATCATCATTATTAAGTTACTTTCCAGCATGGGTGCAGAGAGTTGAAGAAGGAGAAAGGGAAATTGCTTGCAGGATTCCAGCTGATGGGTGGGAGACACTACGTGAAAATAAACATGCGGTCTTCCTCTCAGCTCTGTTGGCAGGAACAGCAAGAGCCGGATGCAAAAGAACAGGGAGCTGGTTTGATCCTTCTGTTCTGCCCAGCTGGGTGCCAGGGGGGAGTCTTCGAGAGGCCGGGAGGGGGAAATGGTGTTTGGCCTGTACCAGAACAGGCAGGAAGATACTTGGTGTCTGGAGTCCGTGTTATCACCACTTCATCACACAGCCGTACCAGTCCACACAGGTTAATAGACAAATGTACCCATTTCACAGGGGTGTCGTCTTGTCTTCCATCCTCCCCATAATAAATCACAGATACAACAGTGCTACCTGGCAGAGGACTTTTTTTTTTTCCATTAGAGAGGAAGAACCCTAAATAGCACTCAGAAGCACACTAGCAACACACAGCTCTGTTAATAATCTTTAATTGTGCTGTTGTCATAGCTTGACCCCAGCTGGCAACTAAGCAACACACAGCCACTTGCTCACTATCCCCCCAGGGGCGGATAGGGAGAGAACAGGAAGGGTAAAAGTGAGAAAACTCATAGGTTGAGATAAAGACAGTTTAATAGGTAGAGCAAAAGCTATGCATACAAGGAAGGCAAACCAAGGAATTAATTCGCTGCTTCCCGTGGACAGGCAGGTGTTCAGCCATCTCCAGGAAAGCAGGGTTCCATCACATATAACCATTACTTAGGAAGACAAGCACCGTAACTCTGAACATTCTCCCCTTCTTTCTTCTTCCCCTGGCTTTATATACTGACATCATTTATATGACGTCAAATGGTGTGGAATTTCCCACTGGTCAGTTGGGGTCAGCTTTCCTGGCTGTGTCCCCCTCCCGACTTCTTGTGCACCCCCAGCCTGCTCACTGGTGGGGTGAGGAGCAGAAACGGCCTTGACTCTGTGTAAGCACTGCTCAGCAATAACAAAAACATCCCTATATTATCAACACTGTTTTCAGCACAAATCCAAAACATAGTCCCATACTAGCTACAAGGAAGAAAATTAGCTCCATCCCAGCCAAAACCAGCACAGCTGTGCCTAGCTGTGGCACTGAAAAAGAGTCAAAAGGAACACAGGCCTTAAAGAGTAAAAGTGAGTCACTGTACCTAGAAGGAAGGCTAGAGATTGTCAACACGGATCAGACTTTAGGGCTAGGGATGGAAGAGGGACAAAGCCTAGAGCTCCAGCTGGCAGAAGTCAGCTGGTATGGAAAAGGCTGGAATGAACAGTGAAAATCTTACCCCCCTGCTAATTTTTTCATCTCAGCCATGGCTGAGTGTTTTTATCTTCAGAATAGCCCACACCTCCGCTTAGGGTTACAGTGAGGACACTTACTGGCCCTGTAGCTCCAGCTGGCATGGGGTTGTTAGTGTGCTGCCAAAGGAAAGGAGAGGCTGCGAAGAGTTTTCTCCCTTCACAACTTCTTTTTCTTGGCCATGGCTTGGTCTCTCTGGCAAACACCCAACTCACACACAGGGTTTAGGGTTAGGTTCGGGAGAACGTCAAAACCTAGAGCTCCATGCCTCAGAGGGAGGGACTGGCTTCATTAGAATTTTGCCTCTGAAAACTTAATCGCTGGTGTGGCTTGTGCTACACGGTGACAGTCCAGCCAAGGCCAGTGTTTAGGGCTAGGGTTAGGAGAGGGAAAAATCCTCAAACTCCACTTTTGTTGTGGATGAAAAGGGAGGCTGCAAAAATATTTCTCCCCTGACAGCTTCGCGATTTCTGTTATAGCTTGTGGTCCTTGGAAAAGGGCTTAGTCCATGCTTAGGGTTTGGGAAAAAAGCTTAGAGCTTCCATCAGCTTGGGGCTGTCAAAGGAAAGGACAGGCTACAAAAAGACTTCTCTAGGAACTTCTTCATCTGGGCCCACAGTTTAGTGTCCTTGGTTAAGCCTCAGCCAAGTTCATTTGTCAAGGGATGTCAGTAGATGTTTTTCTCTCTAAGCCAGCAGGAGTTGGATCAGGCCCATTTGTTGCATTTTCCTCCACAGAGCTCAAATCAAACCTTATTTAGATGTTACATAGCAGTCCTTTGAAATAAAACTTCCACCCAAATCTCACAAACTTGGCTCTACCCAGTGACTGCTCACAGTGCTCCAAAGGAGCATTGATGTGAGGTAGACACCATAAGTAACTCCATAGGACTGATGCTTCTTGGATGTGCAAACCAGAGGATATGATCTTCAGAAATATCCATCACTTTCTTACGATGGATAGAAGTCTACCAAAACTTGTTCATGAGCAGATTCTGGTCATAACTTCATACTTACAAGCCTGTTGACATTTTCACTTAAGTAGCACCATGTAAGTCCCTCCTGGGACATGGGCAATTCATACTGTATTGCCACAACAACAGAGCTCTTCAGTGGGCAGTCATACATGCAAGAGGTTCAGCTAAACAGTACACATGCTTGGGCAGATCAAGAAAATTTCTAGCCTTCAGTTTCTCTCTTTTACCCAACAGAATCAGCGGGGGGTTCACTCGCCCCAAAGCCTGAAGAATACCTACTAAATGTGTTCTTCAACCAGGGAGTGGAAGAAGTAAAGTAATGGTATACCTTTACAACCTGGCTCTGCTAAGAAGGTGATGGGGAAGGGCAGGGCTCACTTGGAGGAGCTGCAATTTGAATACATCAAGAAATCAAAAAAATGCTTGAAGGGAAATAAATTCTTCCTGGCAGAAAAAGTTTGAATTAAGGAGAAATGGAGGAATAATAGGAAAGGTGAAATTATGAGGAAAGTAATCAGTGGGAAAAGAGAAGGCCAAGGGTTCCTGTTAAGGGGAAAGGGTAGTGATTAAGAGTGGCTGTGAGATACAGGAGACCCTTCAGAGCTACTTGTCACCTACATCTGCAGCAGCAAAGGGGCCAAGGACCCCAAAGGGGTCAATGAGTCCGGAGTGTGAATAGCCTACTGGGGTGAGGAAGGATGTTCACGTGCTGGCACTTCTCTGAGGCAGGATGGAGGCAGAAATAGACTTGATATCCCACATATGTTTACAGGTGTCGAAGCCGCCAGCTAATAGCCACGCCTAGGTAACAGGGAAAAATATGATTCATAGGAAACCCTGTGGAAAAATGTTCACCCTCATCTAGCATTTCATGGATTGCAATTTCCCAGACACCATCACCACCTGCGCCTGCCACCGACAACTTGCACAACATGGACCACTGATGGTACAAGCACTGGGGGTGGCCTTGCGTGACCAGCCAACCTGTGCTCAGTCAACTGCATTCATGGGGCAATGAGACCCAGGAACAGCCTGCTGTGCTGCCCAGCTGCCATGTCTAGCACCCAGCAAAACTGCTCTCGTGGATAAAGCCAAAGTCTCGCAGGTAATTCCCAGCAGCTATACCCATCTTTGGAGGTCAGAGAGAGCAATGTAGGGACATGTAACCTGAATTTGGTATTTCCTGGTTTGCCACCCGAGCTTGGTGTTCTGGAAAGATGTTTGTATTCAGCACTAACAAAGGCTGGGGCTGGCAGGGGCAGGGGGGTGCAGAGGTTGTCTTGTAGTTTGTTTTTCATTGAAAATACAGTTTAGCACACAGCGAGACGTGCTAGCAGGTCCCATCATGTGCTTGCACCTGCATGCAGTTAAACGGCTTCTTGGATCAAGGCCACAAGGAAAACACTTGCTGGGACAGAAGAAGAGAAGGACAAAAAATACAAGACCAAAACAATGCACTTGTCACTAGTATCAAGGACCTGTTTCGGTGCCACAAGAACTCCAGCTCTTCCCCAAAGTATACAGGGCTCAGGGCACAACCCGCTTCAGGTTGTGCTCCAATCTCAGCCATGTTATAGGTCTGCAAGCACCAGACCAAGTGTCAGTTTTTAGAAGCACGGATGCAAAGCTAACATGAACTGAAAGTAAGTTGTTTATGCCCTCACTCAAAAACATGATGTTGAAATCCTATTCAGAATTAGCCCCGCAAAAATCAAGCAAACTTAATAGCTCATATCAAAGTTGGCCTCACTTCAGGAAAATGTCTGTTGCCTTTGTAAACACAGCTGAATCTCCATTTTTCTCCTTCCTATTGGCAACATACTTCACTTGCTAAATAAAGATATCTAAACAATCTCTCTTTGTACAATAATTTTTATGCTTTCCCCATCAGCTATTTCAGTCAGCTGCCCCTACTTTGTGCAGTACAGTACAAAGCAGCTTTCAGAATATGCATTAAAAATGTTTGGGGGTTTGGTCAAGATACTAACAGGAAAAAATGAAGTTTTCTGGGTGTAAGAGCAGGGTGAGAGAAAGCCTCTCTTTCATCATGTCTCTCTATGAGACAACGTCCTGCTACTGTTTCCATTACAAAAATCTCATTTTTCTGGACAGAACTAATAGTACCAATTTATTCCAGCATAAAACCTAGTATTCAGAATCTACCAAAAATCCTTTCCATGCGTAAAATATTTAATTTCTCTATTTTATATCCTAAAATAATTATTGTTCAAAACCCATCAGTTATTTCTACAACATAACCACTTACAGAATCACAGAATTGTAGGGGTTGGAAGGGACCTTCGGAGATCGTCTAGCCCAACCCCCCTGCCAAAGCAGGTTGGTAATGTAATTTTATTACTTTATAATGAAATTGCTTTTATTTTTGCCTTCCCTTGGAACTCCCTATAACTAATTTCCATTCGTCCCCACCCCCAGAGGGAAGTTATCCTGGGCAGAAACATCTGCTCAAGGAGAACTGGAAAGGCATAGCCTTTTTTCTCCGGTCATTTTAGACTTTATGCCAATGAGCAGAAACCACTGTTCAGTAGACTACCACTGACTTTAACAGGCTTTTGAGTTGAGAGTAATCCCAGCAGCATCTACTCAAAAATATCTGAGGCAACTTGCCAGCTTCTCTAGTGACCCAACAGCCATCGATGGTGCACAATGGAGCAGCAAACCTCTCCCACAAACAGCAGCACTGCTGCACCCAGCCTGAATTTCTGCCAGATATTAATCCTAAAAAGCAAGAGCAGCATTAGCTTTGAATGCAGATGGGCTAGGCCAGACTCTCAATGCACTTCAGCCTTAGTCTAGTGATTTCCCATGTGTCAATCCAACCCCAGCTTTTTTCTAGAGATCATCCTTAAATGAAGAGAAACCCGTGAAACAAATTGTTATGCTGCTGGTGTAGCCCGGTCCCTATTAAAACAAAATGGGGGATGATGATGAGAGGGCACACAGATTACTATGTCAAGAGGGAAGAAAAAACCGTGTGCTTATCAGTGGTGTCATCTGAACAGCAGCGTGGGCTCTGTAACTGATACATGACATTTTAAGCATGCGTGAGTCCTTCTCACATGCTGCAGGGAAAAAGCAAGCCCTCTGAGACTTGGGAAGAAGGATTTACTTGCCTCCCTATGCCTCAGCTTACGAGTGCGCTCCATTAATTTGGTTTTAAATGACTCTGAAGACAGCGTGCAGCTACTGTCTAATCTACTTAAATAAATGATTTGGTTTAAAAAAAAAAAAAAAAGCTGTTGTCATTTCCATCCAAGAGCAAGCACTTCTCACTTCCCCAGCTGCACAGGCAAACCTTTGTTCAATACCCCTATGCGCATGTCCAGCAGCTGGCACAGAGGGACAGATTGTGCCTGGCAGAGAGAGGATGGGTGTGGAGAGCATCCCACCGGTGTGCTGGCCCAGTGGCTAACCACGGTCAGGATGGGGGGTAGAGAAAAAGAGAAAGCTGTTTGAGCTGCCAGATTTCCTTAAAGGAGACGGTTTTCCCTACCCCCCCAGGTCTAGACCAAGTTTTGGCCCCCTGTGAGTGTGCCCTGTTGCCAGTCATTACCCAGCTGTTGCAGGGCTTGTAACGCAGCTCCATGCCTCGATCACTGAGAAAGAGGTGAGAGGAAAGAGCCACCTACAGAGGAACATTGATTTTTAGATGGCATTTTGTTTCGGAGTAATACTCAATTAGAAGAGATTGAAACATCTCCCATTAGGCTTCTGGAAAAGAAACCTCCCCCAGGCTTTGACAGCAACAGGCACAGGCGAGGGCCATTTGCCCCAGTGCTGCATGTGGTCCCCGTGTGAGGGGCAGCCCGCAACAGTTCCTGCCTGGGAATGGTGTGAGATGGGGATCCAGGCCATCTCACACTATAGGGTTGGGAGCAGACCCTCAAGAGAACAGCTCGTCCCACAGGCTGGGGCTGGGACGAGCCATTTCTCAGGGTCCTGCACAGAAGAGACGGCCGTGGTCTGTCTCTGGCCCTGTGCATAGAATGCTCAATCCATATGCTAGACACATGCCACTGTCCCCACGTTTCAACAGAGAAGATGGTGAGCATCAGGATAGCGGAAGATGAAAAGTCTGCCTGATTTTTGCGTCATGCTCAGCTTCAAACAGGCATCATGCTCAGCTTCAAACAGAAAGACTTTTTTCCTCTATGAGAAGACAGAATGAGTCTAGAAATAAGCACTGATTATTGGCTCCATCTGCACCCATATTGCTGGATATTATTTTGAACTACAAACGCACCAAGGGCACCTTGTGCTTGTACAGAAACAGCACCACCCATGGAGTGATTCAAAGCACTTCAGCATGGAGTGATTCAAAAGGAAAAGGTTTGGTTTAGCCTTGAAGTTGCACTCACTGCTTAAATAGCCTCTCTGTTAGGATCCAATTTTTTTTCTTTTTAAAATGCAAATGGTAAAAAAATGCATAAAATACACAAGACTTAAGAATTAGCCAGCAGGAATTTTTCCCAGCAAACATGTTACTGAAGCCCAGCATATCCAGAAAGCAGGAAACTTGCTATGAACAGGGGTAAAGCAGCAGGTTTTTATAACCAGCAAGCGAGGACAGTGGTGGAAGAGCAGCAATACCACCAAGTTATTTCAGTCAGCTGCGTAACGTCTGCAGCATAAAAGTTCATGCCAGTACCGAAAACACAGTTGCTAACTTTCTCTTCTGGCTCGAAGGTTTCTTCGGATCAGATCAGAGGTGCTGAAGTGCAATTAAACTGGCAGTTTAATTCTGCTACTGTGCAGCGCCTGCTTTATGAACAGGCAGCATCTACACCTGGAACTGTCAATTCAAAACCTTTCATTTACTTCAGAACTCAGAGCATAAAATTTTATAAAGAAGGGAAAAAAAAAGAGAGTGTAAAAATGCCACAATATCCAGCCAGTTGTCTCGTTGTGATGTGATTCTGCAGACTCACACTGCATCACATCTCAATGCTGTAAGTATATTTCTTACTTACATCCTTTATCAGCTCAAAAAGCTACTTTGCAATTAAAACA
>KZ505984.1:62662-73024 GCA_002844005.1 Limosa lapponica baueri
TGCTCCAGCCCTCCAGTGGTGCCACCTCACCAGACGCTCTGCGACACCAGAACCTCGGTGCTCACCATTCACCTCTCCTCTCAGCCAGGGCAGGGACAATATGGAGCACCAACAACTGCCTGCTCAGGTGGAAAGCCCTGGAAGAAGTTCCTCCAGTTCTTGCCATGTCTCTGGTACAGAAACTTAGGGCATGCAGAGCGAGACATGCTTTGACACCACCACGAGAAAGGGCTGTTCAGCTGCAGTGTTGGTTAAAGGTTTAAAGACTTTAGAGCAGGATGAGAGAGAGAGGGATTGAGGCTGAGTTTGTGGCCTGGGGAGGAGCTGGAGTCAGGGAAGGGCGGGGAGGAAGATCCCAGGCTTCCCAAAGCATCTCAGACCCCAGATGAAAGAAAGACAAGACAGCCATCGAAAGGAAATTGATACAAACACATCAGCAATTTCTGCTCCAGACCGTATGTTTTCAGTGCTCGACAAGTAATAAAAAAAGAGCTGTTTTTAGAAACCCTTCCCAAGTGGCTCATTACTGTGGCTGCGCACGGAGCGGCTCCACGCATGGCTATGAGAAAGCCTCGTGCTTTCAGCAAATACACTCTCAAAGGGGATGCTCTCCCCTGTCCTGCTCCTCCAAAGGCTTTTCCAAGGCTCTCCAGAGTCGTCATGTACCAGCGTGTTAACGGATATCGAACTAATTATGCATGTCTATACTTCCAAAACATGCTCACAGAATTCCTGTTATGAGCACTTGACACGATGGACTGGTTTTCTCAACACAACTGCAGCTCCGCTCAGTGCTCAGGCAATTCCAAGACGTTCCTGCAGCTCAGCCACCCCTGGGCAAGCTGGTTCTCACCTCTGGTGAGATACTGGTTATCTCACCAGATATAAGTGTATACGTATATACTGAATATACACATATCTTTCGGATACTGGTGACCAAAAGATATATGGTGCTCTCAGCTGCATAAATACCATGTAGCATCCCTGACACTAGCCAGCACCCAAAATCATTGGCATTTATCTGCTCACCCATTGCTTCCCTTAGGTTTCTCACTGCTGACTGCTGGGATCATCCAATTCTAAAAGGCTCTACTGCTGCGTTGTACATCTTAAATTATACATACAGTGCCCTGCCATAGGAGAAGAGCAATCAAAGTGATTTATTTCTGGGTGAACAGAAAGTGTCCCCTTCATTTCAAAACAGTAATTACCGTGGGCCACATTCCAATGCTAGCCTTAATCATGGCAGAAGTTACTAGAACAGGGATTATTTGTGGAGTTAGGTATTTCTCAGCAGGTATCAGGATGTTGGTTTTCAGCCCTGAAGCATCTACATTAAATACCACATCTTTAATTATTTCAATTTATCTTTAATCAAAAGATGTGTAACTGCAGTGCCTGCCTTTCTCTTTGCTGATAGCTGCTCCCATAGATACACAGAAAAGCAATTAATTAGTGCAAATTTTAGAACAGAAATAGCTATGCAGATATCTGTGAAGATGCTAAAAATGTCAGGAGAAAAGCAAGATAAATGTCAATGTTATTAAAAATAAATGTCTACTTAATGCAACATTTACCTAAATGTTTGCCAGGAAAACAGTAAATACAGAATTTACATCCTGATGTAGCACAATCACATACAGAGACTCAAAGGGTAAACTCCACCCCTGCACTGAAAGGCAGCCCAAGATGAAAATCTCATTCCGAGCCTTGATATCATCTGTGCTAGCCCTCTGCACAAAAGTGGATTTTATCCAACATACAGTGACTTTGTAAACAACCCACTTCCTTTTACCAAGACTGAGTTCAGTTTTCTAATGTTTCCTTCCACATCCACAACGGTGCCTTATCAAAACCCACACCCTGCCAGAGTGTCGGGATTTATATTCCCTTTTCCATCCGTCGGGGCCTCTCAGTCATGGTTCTGCAGGACCGAAGCCTCGGGCCCCCGCAAGACCTGCTGCCTTCACCTCTAAATATAAGCCCCTGTACCAGGCAAATAATAAACGAGCGTTTCTTACGTTCTCCCGGTTTATCAAATAATGCAAATGGCTCTTCCAGTGAGCTGACTTATTCATCACCTCAGCAGTCGCCTGTCTGCATGCACATCTGCAAACATTGTCAGTAATGATTTTATGTTTTCTAGCAAGCTACTGATGCAAGTGTTAAATAGCAAAAGGCCAGCAAATGATCCCCAAGGAACCCCACTATACGTGCACCAGCTCGGAGATTATTCCCTCCATCCATCTCCCTTTGGAGATCTATCAGTGTCAAAACCATTTTCTGTTGGACATTGTTCATTTTGTCTCTGGATCAAGATGTAAAGGAGGTCCACTCAGAAGATTACTGCATCTTTTATCAGGCAAGCTTGTAATCTTGGCAAAGTAAAATACATCAGGCTGATTTGACAAGATCTGTTTTTCTTAGGTTCAGGTAGATAGACACTAACAAAGTGGTCCTCCCTTAATTCGTTATTAAAGGAGTCCTATTTCAGTTGTTCCATTATTTTGCTTTGGATCAGTGTCAAGCTGACAGACCTACACTTACCACCAGCACTTCATTTTCATAGCATGTTAGCAATATGCTTTTTTCCACTCACTGACTAAAAAGCAACATAGAGAGGTCAACAGAGCTCCTCTCTCAAGGTGTTTAAAAATTCTTGGATATGAGTTTCTTGGATTTAATGATTCTAAAATGTTCAGAGTCAGCAGCTGTCCTGCATAACCTTCTCTAGCTGCTGTCTCAATGGAAAATATTTCAATTTCATCTTTTGTGATAGAGCTGCATCCTCTGTTTGCTAGGCCATGAAAACTCTGTGCATTAGCATTGCCTTGAACACCGATCTCAATAAAAACCATCAAAACTGAGCCAGTCTCCAGACTGAACTTTCAAAGCTTCCACCTGAAAAACTCCTGGATGCTGGTTTCAGCTCTGCACAAGCTCATCCTCTCAGCTCTGTGAGAATAACTTCTTTTCTAGAACATCTTTAAGCATTTCTGGCTGAACCGTAACAATTTCTTTGATGCTTGTGTGGTGAACTAGGAAGGAGTATAGAGAGCTTCACACCAAACAGAGTTAAACCTCTTCTAAATTAGAATAAAATAAAAGCTTTGTTCTACTTAATATGGGTTATGAGCAAGACCTTGGATCACTTCCTAATTTGACCAGACTGATTTATTCCCCCCAAAAAGCTGTGCTGGAAGCGACCACCCTAACACCAGGGTAACGCTCAACTTCATACACATCACAAGAACAGTGACAGAAACCATCAAATGTCCTCACATGCACTGGCAGCTCCTAAACCTGCGGGGGTTGGACTGTCTGACAGGGAGAAAGCCGGGATCTTGACAATGTTCAGACTAATAAGCACATGCTTGACTAAGATTTGAGCAGCAGTTGCAATTGCCATCTGCATTATTTGCCTCTGCCGTGCACAAACAGTGGCAGGCCCGAATTTCTGGAATATTAATGGAGAAAATTCAAGATGTTAATATGTGCCTCCTCCTCACAGGCTGGGGTTCAGGGTACACAACTCAAATTATTCTTTTTTTTTCCCAACACTCCCCCCACCCCACTGTTGGATCAATGTAATGTTGCAGCTTGATCTTCTGTGTAGTTTTGAGTGCTCTGTAAAAGCTTATCTTCCTCGTGGAGGGCAGAAGGATATATTTGCAGACCATAAGGATTGCATTTGCATAGCCTAGATATCATCAGCTAATATAAAAACAATACCTCATCTTAGTATCCCAGTAATATCTAACCCATCCTAATTTCCTGTTATTTCTTTCAGGAGAAGTCACGTCAGAACAGCTGTAGCAGCAAATACACCCTTCAACAACAAGCTGGGGATGTTACACGGAGTGCTCCTGCACTCATACCACGGGATTTTTCGTGGAATTGCCCCCATTAGATGCCTGTTAGCAATCCTTCCCTTTCCATTGCTTCAGCTCACTCCAGCTGCTCGACGCACAAGAGCAGCGATGGTCTATAGCCAGGCAGACTTGAGTGAACAGCGTGCTTCTGCTTGAGGAGAAGTTTGCATCGTCAGAGATGCAGCTCTTCATCCCTCTCAGAGAAAACCCACCCCCTTCCCAGTAACATTTTAAAAAATCCATTGCAGAATTTACTGGAACTGTTTCCGATGACAGAAACCACACTGTCGGTATGAAAGATGGAACGACAACATGACAAGGAATGAATGCCCACTGCCATGCAAAAACACAGTCCTAGAAAGCTACAAAAAACATTTGGAAACAACAGCTCTTTCATTTGGCCATAATACTGCCCTCCTGTTCAATCCAGTTCACCAAATAAGACAACCCTGTTATCATTAAAGATGATCTCATCGAACAGCAGTTCCTAGGAAGTCTTCTTTCTTAGGAGGTTTTAACCGCCAGCCCTGACTCAGCCTGACGAGCGGTGGTGTTTGCTCAGCACATTCTGGTGGTTTTGGAGACAAAGCCAGCATTCCCAAGGCTCGAGATAATCAAGCAGATGAAGTCATGCACTCCGGATGCTCCTGAAAGAGAAATGGATTTTGGGGGTGCGGTGGGGGGTGGTACAGGGGACCGCATTTAGCATTACCACACAGAAAAGGAGAGGGAAATAATGTTCCCCTTTTAATGATTCTCCACACAAACGACACGCTGGCACTACCAATAAAATAGCATTTGAAGGGATGAACCATTCAAGCCCAGGAGAAGTCAGACTCACAGACAGTCCATCTAAGCACAGGCACTACGATGGAGCATCTAGGTCTACATGCTCTCCCCAAGGACAAAGATCTTTGGTGGCTACAGAGGGAGTCTAAAGCCAGTGGCTTGTTATTTTAGGGATCTCAATTAACCCTCACCTCATTATCATCCCCATCTCTTTTGAGGAAGGTACTGCTAATACCAGTCAACAACACGTAGAAATAAAAGGTGAATAATCAACATTCTTACAACAAACCCTTCCATTTTGGAGCCTGTTTAGGGAGCGGGCAAGGGCAGAGGAGGAACGCAGAGCAGCTCTCGGTAGCAATTCTTCAAAAGCAGCTCCAGGTTGGGAAGCCGGCAAGGATTAGATATTGATAACCACAAACATTTTTGGAAGCAACTGGGGTTTTAAGAGCCCTTGGTTTTCCGAGTTCAACTCCAACTGCTTAAGGGAAATAGATTTTCAGCCCTTTCCAGAAAATCCTATACTAGTTGCTTAAAAACTGAAATCATTGTATTGACCTACCCCTGAACTCCTGTGCCTTCTTTTTATATTCATCTCTGCCTGCAAGCCCTCCAGGGAGGGATCTGGCCTCACACTGCTGCATATTTCTGGGGCTTACATTGCAATTATTATAATGGACAGCCTTCTTTTCAGATTGGGGGAGAGCTTGGTGAAAGTCCTTTCCATTCGCATGTGTTTTCAATCATTTTTTCCTCCTTCTTACACACACTCACCTCTCTTTCCAATTTGAAAATATATCATCTCTCTGCAGACAGCACAGCTGGATGGGTACAGCTCATTACTTTCTCAGAAGCTTCTTCCAAATTCCTTAGTTTTATTTTAACTCTTGCTTTCTGCTTTCTTCCACCTGGGTACAGATTATGGGCATGGTCTCTGCTGCAGGATGGAAGCGTACTATATTCCAGTTATCCGCTGCATATTAGATACAGTCACCCCTGAAAAAACTCCAGAGGGAGTGTTTTGGGAAGGAAAGCCCATGCCAGGTGCCACGCCAGAATTTCTCTCCGTACGAGGCAGGCAGCTGCGGTCAGGCTCAATTCACTCCTATTGCTACTGAAATGGCAGCATGAAACTTTTAACAGCGAAAATAGTTTACGCTCAGGCGTTCCAGCTGTAGAAAAAACATAGCGAGCATCTCTGTTGTCAAACATCCCGCCGTCTCTCCCCGCATTGATTTCACTTCATGCTGAGTCTAGTGGCAAAATCCCAGCGTTAATGAAGTTAATGGGAGTTTCACCACTGGATTTGAGAGGGTTGGGATTTCACACAGACTCTTCAGTCATAAAATCCCTTCTGCTCACCTCTGAGCTTAAAGACTGTGCCCGTTACCCCCAGCACGGAGGATCTGGGGCTGATCCAACATCCTTTTAAGTTAATGGAAAGGCTCCCACTAACTTCAATGAGGACTGAGATAGATGGTTAGTAGATGAGAGCATTTCATTTGAGAGGAAGAAGTGTTCTACAGCCACTTACATCATCTTTTTAACCCTTCATGTACTTTTGTTGGTGCTTCTCTTACCCTCCATGTTGATCTCATTTGTTGCCAGTAATGATTGTGCAAGAGTAAGGGAAAGGAGCCTCCCATCACAATCATTCAGGTTTTTACTCTTCCCTCCTCCTACCATTTAATGTGAGCAGTAACTGTCGACATTCAGACCTCCTCAACAGAAGCATTCAGGAGAGAAAAATATAAAGACATAAACACGCACTAGAAAAAATAATCTGTGTAACCATAGTTGTGAATATGTCACAGCCTCAGCTATGCCTGCAGCTCGCAGCAACCTCTCTGCATTAAGGTAATGTTTTTTGTTGGGAGGAGACATGAGTAACCAAACAGCTGTGACAGCAGAGTTGTGTTGGGAAAAGTATTACCTTTGTACTGATGCCAAATCAATAGATCTGAGTTAGTGCTCTTCCCTTTCTGTGTGAGTATCGGTGGAGATTCATTCCTCCTCCTCATCTTTCCCGTCACCCCCCTGTCTTTCTTGCTGTATCAAAACCTCACACTTGGGTACCTCAGCTTTCTCTTGTTCTACCCCACACTCAGTTTTTCTTCAAATACCGTTCTACAGGGCACCCCCTTGAAAAGGGCTTATTTACATCTCTTACTACTGCCCGCTTGTTTTAAACCCCAGTCCTACAACTGGGAGGCAGTTTCTTTTATCCTGGATGAAGGAAGACATGAGAAAAGAGGTTGCGCTGACAGTCCAGGTAAACTAGGTCTGATACAAGTCTCTAAGACTGTAGGACTCTGGATGTCAGTGAGACGACACCAAAGCCCATGTGAACATTGTGCAAACCTGCACTGTGTTACCCCCAACCATTAGCACGAAACAGGGATTTTCTTAGTATTTCACACCTTCATTTTTACTGCTTTCTTTAAGCCCCATCCTCGGTATTACGGCATGCTTGAAAACTGGAGCAGAAAGTCACAGGGCCACGTGCAGGGCTCAAATGACAGTCACAGTTACCTGAAGCATGGGCCAAGGGCTTTAAATTCTGTGCCACTAGAGGGAAACACATTTCAGTCCTGGCCTTCCCACCCGTAAGCCATCCCCATTTTTTTTGGATCCCAAGTATATTTCTCAGAGGAATGTATTCAAATGGAAATGAATAATCACCAGCTTAACAAAAGTCATTAATCCCCTGTAAGCACGCTTCTGCATGAATCTATTAATTCTCATTTCCAAGTTTTCAGAAATAAAGTAAGTGTTTGATATAGTACGTGTTACCTATTCTCTTTAATTAAACAACCTCCCACTGCTGAAGTGGGTGAAATATTTCAACAGTCAACAGCACTCACAGAAGAAAGTTTCTGGGTTTGCCTGACACACAATAAAACACTGAACATCGGCAGCTGAAGTTTCTTGGCTCACATTAAATCCCATTTGTGGCAGAAGCAGCAAGGGGATTCACTCCCTGGCATCTTTATGACGTGTACCTTAAGGGAGAATTGCACAGTTCAGATTTATATTGAATGTCCTCTGCACCCTTCTTCACAGACTAAAGCGTGCTTCAGACCAACAGCAAAAATAAATGATTAATAACATTGCTAATCACCTTGCTGTCATTCAGACAGCAAATCGGTGACCTACAGGAAACAGTTTTGCAGCACCAATGCAATTTCAAGTGAATGAACGTCCATTCGCTAATGCAATTCGCCACTTGGCAACTCTGGCAAGGAATCCAAGTAGCAAAGGGATACACTGTCTAAGCACTGCTGGAAAAGGAAGGGACTAGCTGTGTTTATACTTCTCAGTGCTGCAAAGCATGTGGAAGAAATGGGAGCTCTAACAAGCCGGTGGCAGAAAATACACAGTACCATTCATTTTTCTAATTCTTTTTTAAATTCCCTCTACTTTGCGGGGAACGGTGGGGATCTACAAAAAGTGTATACAGTGTACAGAAGTAATCCTGTGATATTTTGTGATTTGTTATCACTTATAGATAGAAAATGGAAACCTACCACTCTGTCAAGAAGGTGGACTTTCACACACCCGACACAAGCAGAAGTCTATAGAAGCTCTTTAATGGTGTCTCACAAGCAGGTCCCAAGGTTGTGCTTTTAGTTCTCTGTGTGATCGAGAAATCTCACAGATACAAAAGGCAGCCACAACAGTGAAAGCATCGGGGCAGTATAGACAGTGGGGGTGATTTGACATGGGTGCCTCACACACATGCGGGATAGTGACCCTGCCTGCACAGAGGGGCTTCAGACTAGAGGAGGGGCGAGCAGGAGAGCTGGGCATGGAACGAGCCGACTCACCCAAAAGAGCTCAGGCACTTCAGTAGTTCATGTTTTGGGCCCCAGAACTGAAAACTGGCAATTGCTTTGAGACTTTTAAGCTTTTAGGTCACTTTGAACAAGCTTCTCTTAAGTGTGTGCAATGCAAGCTGTTCCCGAAAGTCCCAGAGGCCTGACACCATCCCCTTGATGGAATGAGATTACAAGGAAAACTTGGGTCATCCAAGAAACATCATCTAATAACAAAGTCATCTCTGGCAGTCCCAGGGGACCGCAGTGTAGGAGGCTGTGAATCACTGAAGACGTGGGAAAATGGCAGCAAGAGAAAGAAAAAAAGACCAGCTTGCAGCAGATGAACAGGTGTAACCTTGCTAAATCCTTTGCAAGCAGTTGTCAGAACCTGATCCTTGCCTGGAAGCTCACTGCTCTTTTCTTTAAGTAGCCAAGCTCTGATACCAAACATCTTATAATGAATTCCAGAGTAATTACTGCAATATCAAGCTTGTGAATCCAGCCAGCAGGGAAGAAAGGAACATCACTAAGCAGCAAGGACTGAAAAGCTGAAACAAAGAGAACCCAAGAGGAACAAACTGTCAAACTTTAGCTAAGGTTTGTGTTATATCACTATGCCTTTACAAAGATAAACATCAAAACCCATGAGATGAACACATTGAAAACAACCATTCATAATCTAGCCTTTGAGCTCATTCACATATTGATAAATTTTTCACTACAATGATGCAACAAGTGACTATCTTGAAAACAAGACCCAAAACTGGGAATATGCTGGGGCACTGTCTGCTCTGTAATTCCAGAAGACTGAGGGAAGGTATGTTTTTACACCCAGAGTTTATTTTTTAATGTTGGCTTATTACAGATGAGCAAAGTGTGCAAAATCCCTATGGGATGGGAACGTAAGGTCCCAGAGCACAGGCACAGTAATACTCCAGCGTTCCTTGGAGAGCTGGAACATTATTTAAAAGAAAGCAACAGCATCCTTTTCTTCTCCAACCTGCAGTTTCTAAGAAGTATAATATTATTTAAATTCTAAATAGTAAGAAGGTTTTGTCCATTAAAAATATATCTATCACTTAAACCACTTTCCTCTAGCTAGGATAAAATAACATTAGGAAAGGGAGCTCTGGAGTTGGAGGGCTGAATTTTAATAACCAGAAAATCTGGGAAAAGCCATAGCAATTCTATAGCAGAAAACCTAGGAAGTCAGGTTCAGTTAAAGAACGGTGCAATAGTTGATACCAAAGTAAGCATGAAATCCTCTTTCATATGACATTTTCTTTGCAGATTTGGCACCTTCTCCACTTTTTATCCTTTTTGCAAGATTGGGAAAGTAAATACGCTTTGCCTATGATAGTTTAGAAAACACAGATGTATAATTCAGCCAGCTGCTCTGGAACAGAAGTTAACATTTCTGATCCCCTCTATTCTCTAAAATTAGCCTTCTTAAAATCGTAAGGGTAAGTGCCTTAATACTTTCTGATATCAAACCAAAGTCAGTAAGAAATGAATTGTATTAGAGTTTGATCCAAAGCCAAGTTTAGTCACTTTGATCTTTCCATTAAATTTCAGCCTGCCTTGGTATAAGCCCTTAGAAAATATGCAAAGTAAATGTTGATGCTCTTTGTGGTTATTGCGTAACGTTATGAGGCTCTTTGCAAATGATTTTCCTTTTCTGTGTCTCAGTTCATGGCCAGTGCCCATTAAGAACTGAAGCATTATCAAAGTAACAATCAAGGTGTCAGGTAAAGAATATGAATCTGCATGCAGTATCTAGTTATGGAAAGCACCCCTATACACAAAGGATCAGCTAGTAGTCTACTAAAACATGTAAAATATTAAGTAAGCACTATCATGTTCTAACACCTAAAAGAAAAACA
>KZ505984.1:80987-143848 GCA_002844005.1 Limosa lapponica baueri
CAACCCCAAGCTTTAACAGAGAGCCTTTAAGGAGTCAAAAAATAAGGGTAAGGTTTTGTCAAACAATAGAAAGATACGTATAAAACAGGAAAATAAAATCCAAGTCTATTGCCCCTTTATTAAGCAGTTAGTACTGAAGATTGTTAATGCTTAGGCTCAATCCATCAAAGGAGGTCAAAAAGGCAGCAAAACTTGCAGAAACTTATCTCAATTAGTAAAGATGGGAACAACTAAAGAACTGTTAATGAGTCTGTTGAATGGAGAGTATGTTGATTAAATACAGCATGGGCAAAAACAAGATGAGGCTTGTTTCAAAAAAAATAACTCAAGCTAGTCATCCACACTGCTGGCTCATAAATTAACTAACTGCTTCCAAAACAAAATACTTTAACAATTCACACCTCAATACACAGAAGCTGTTTACAGAGGATGAGGTAACAAAAAAAAAAAGGATTTGATAAATCCATTGAAATACAAAGCATACAGTAAAAACTTCACTTGTATGTCTATTTGATTTAGTTCTAAGATACTAAGACTAGAAAGGGATTAGGAACTAACAGAGCTTGTAAAAAGGGACTATAAAAAAAAAAAAAGTGAAAAAAAGGATTGCAAGAGGCATACGAAGGCTCCTGGAACAGGAAACATGGGGAACATTTCAGAAAAATGAGCAAGGGGCATGAAAGAGTAATTGCAGTAATCAGTTTACTGAAAAGGAAAACCATTCCCATATATCATTTTTCCAAATACTACAAAGAGTCAATGAGACTGGAAAGGAATTCACTCAAACCTGAAAATGCTTATACAACATATAGCTGACTTTCTTAACGTCGTTGCCATACTTGGTACATGCTTAGATTCACCTAAAGAAAAAAAACCTAGGTATTAGAAGGCAAAACCCTACATTCTCTGCAGAAATCACTTAGGATGTTTAAGAAGCAGCCCACTGTGGAGTCCTTCTATAGGTAGATTATAAACAACTGGTACTTCTCACCAACTTCCTAAGGAAAGCTTCTATATTCTTAGAAGATAGTCATAGGTGGGTGTTCTTCAGGGTAATGCGTGACCATTGCTGTGAATCACTGCTTTCCTTCATTAAGCTGGACCAAGCCAAAGTCTCACTGCCCAATTTTTAGTTATGCGCGTACAGAAATAAAACACGGCTGTTAATTCCAATACAGTTGTCAATTCAGATAACCTTACAGAAATAAGATTTCAAGAGTGGTGGGAAAATAGTACGCGTGTAGAACTCCAAAAATTTTACTTGTCTTTCGGGTCTGAGCAGGACTGCAATTCATTCATGGGTGTAGCAGTGCAGTCTCCCTGGCAGTGGTATGATTTACAGCAAAGCAAGTCAGACACCACTGCTTAACCTACACTGGAGTTATGCACAGAGTTATGCACTACCACCGGCTGCAATACAGAATAGGTAAGGAACATGATTTAATTGCCAAAAGGTACCAGGAAACAGCTCCATCTTGAAGTTTTCATTAAAGCTATGAGCAGATTTACTTATCACAGAAAGAAGTAACACAGAGCTCATTAGACACTGCCTCATATCAAACTGTCCTCTGCAGTCACAGAAGTTTTCTTTTTAGGCCACACAAATTCCAAGACAAAGAAATTCATTATTCACTCTATTTCACCTTGCTAAAGGAACACCAGGACTACCACCCAAGGATAAATCCAGTACTCCATCATGACATAATACCTTTTTTATTACAATATCCAAAAAACTGAGTATGCAAGATTTTGAGATCTCACGATCCCTTCTTCAATCTCAGGAATGTGCCATCTAAAGACTGTATATTTAAACCATAAAGGAGTTTAAATGTAAAGAAAAGAGAAAAATGCATTTTCTTCATAAACATTCTGTGTGTCTCTTCCTACCAACCACGCCATCCTCTGTAAAACCCGAAGATTTCCTTCCGTAAAGCAAATATATATATAGTGTTGGTAGCCCGCCCCACCCCATCCCAAGATCAGTTTTTATTAATCTTCTGTATTAGTGTCAACAATCAGCTACAGATACATATTACTTTGAGAATTAAATACATAATCGTTTAATTCAAACAAGCAGAAGGGCAAGAGGAAAAAGCATTATGTGGATGGCACATTTGGTTGTAGATTACCAAAACATTCAGCCTTTACAATTCAATGATTCTTTCTCTAGTAATCAACTTTCAAATAAAATTTCTCTTTGTTGCAATTACAGACCAAAATACACTAGATAGTTTTCTTTTACTACAATCTTACCATAGTAGTTGAAGAAGTACTATTACAAAATGCTTTTAATTAGTGTACTCTTTACAAAGAGTCAGAGAGGCAATGTAACAGCAGAGTACAGTGTAAAGAGTGCTTCTAGGAACTAGGAGGTTTTGTAATATACTACTCGGTAAGCGATATAGCTACAGAACTCACAGCCACAACTGTTATGTCTACTCTCTCTCACTTCAAAGTAGCTGCAGCTTCAGTGCATTCAAACTGTGCCCAATGATGTCTCTGAACTGGAGAGTTCTGCCTGCGTGAGCAATCTGAACAGATTAACACTGCTTTGAATTGAAAACGCCCCTCCTTGATCTGAGCTAACTATGTAAACGTACGCAAGAGAGGGGAGTTTTGAACTCAGCCGGGAAGGTGAGTGCTCGCCACGGCCACCCAAGGGAAACTCTCAACCTGAAAAGAGGTGGTCGGAGATTAACAGAACTGGAACACAAAAAGAGGCAAACAGGAAAAAAAAAAGAAAAAAAAAAAAGGACAAACAGCAACCGACAGAGCAAACACTTTAGAAAAAGCCTATTCCTTAAGCCTGCTTCAGATATTGCTCCGCTCTATAAAAGTGAATTTAGGACCTAAGGCTTGTAAGTTATAAGAGGCCCAGGCGGCCAAGTCCATCTTCAACGTCACTGAAGTGCTTTCACAAGATATAGCTTTTCCCCGTGTTCACTGGTGAAGATGGGAGCCTTTTTGTAGTGTTCCACCAACTCATCCATAGTATTAAAGCGACGCTGCCCAATACAATAGACATTGTCCACGAGCTGCACCTTGAAATGTTTGTTCTTCCCCGATGCCTTTAGAGATACTGAGAAGTCACTGGGCTGTTGAGAAGAATTCAAAAAAGAAAAAAAAAATAAGAATTACATAAAAGTGAACAAAACGAAGGCATAATTTTGTGGTTTCAGGAACAAACTGTGTCATACAGTTGATGGTAATTTATGCTAGTCTTTGTTCCACAGCTCGCTGCTTTAGCTACTTAAGAAACCCAATAGTCTATTATTCAATAAATAATTGCCATCATTATTAACGTGCACAGTTAAGTCAGTTAAGTGAAAGCTCCCCAGATGCACAGTCTGAAGTTGCCAATTACATGACTAAAATGCAAATATTATCTTAGTTACTCAATCTAGAAGCACGAGAATGTCAAGAAGGGAAAAACTTTCATCATGTATGGTTTCCTTGCTAGAGAGTCCTGGAGAAAGCAATTATTGCACCATTGCTTGGGTGAGATGAAAAAAAATTCCCATATCGCTTTTTTTTTAGAGCCGTGACCACTAGAGGGCCGTTCTTGCTTTGCATTGCAAAAGACAAAAACACATTCACCTTTTATCTTCATTACCACATGTATGGGGAATAATTTCACCTATTGAGTACACCTTTTTTTGTAAAAAAAGATAAAGCTATAGAATGAAAACACAGTACAAATCTCGCCATCAAACCACCGTCCACAAAAGGCAAAAATTTAAGCACTAATTAAGTTATTCAGGACAGAACAATTTCACATGATAAATCTCTTCGTCTTGGCATTTGGTTGCTTTAACGAAGACAGCGCTGTCATCCAAACAGCCGGGATGAGACCATTCAGCTTTCTGCACCACAGGCCACTGTAGGAGTGGAGAAAGGACACACTGTCCCTTGCTTCTGGCTGAACTCCATCTCTAGCCATTGACTGCTGCTGCCTGGCCCTAGAGATAGGAGCACGGGCTTTGCCCTGAGAGAGGTAGCTGGAGGTGGGCGTCACCTGCCAGCAGGCGGCAATGGGGAAATAAAAAATAAAAAGCACACACCAGAGTTTATAGCAAGTACTTAATGGAGATGAGTAACACCTGATGTGACTCTGGAGGTCCTGCTGCAGGGTCTCTGCCCACTTTAGGAAGAAAGCATTAAAGGCATGTGTCAATTTCAGACACGGCCTTCCTGCAGTCCCACGGTCCTCCTCCCCACCACGTTGCTGCCTTGGTCAGGCCAGCGCTGAGAACCTGAACTTGTCCGGGCTAAACAAAACCCACAAGGGACTATCTGGTTCACAGCATTGCCTTATGAACAACCCCAAGTCAGCTGCAGCACAGCAGAGGACCAAGCAGGGGAGAGCAGGAGCCCTCAGACTTTACTGCTGTCACCGGACTTCGGTTCATGAAACCACAGCTTCTGGAGTCCTCTACACTGCCTTTGAGAGGCAGGTATACACTTGAGTACGTACCCAAGTAAGCTGAAGGACAGCATTTTCTCAGGCACGCTGTCTTTTTTTCCTGAAACGATGTGAGCCTCTGCCCCACGCATCCCCCATGTTCTGCCTATCCCAAAATCTCATCCCTTGCACCTCCCCCTCACCTGTTTTAGCACCAATGCCTTCTCTGCCTTACCTTCCTACTCCATCTGCCCTGCCCAGAGCAAGCAAAGCTCCTGCCGTGCCTGTTGATCTGGCTCTGGCCCAGCTCCCCAGGCGCGCAACTCGGCTTTGGGCAGCAGCTCTTCCTCTCCCATGCTGCTCAAGCCAGCAGCTAGCTCCCCGCACCTCTGGACTAACGCTCGCCCACCTCAAGACACTACGTTCCAGATCCACAAGCACCACTTCTTTAAAAATTATTTTACATAACATCCATAGGAGAAGTACTTCTTCCACCTGGTGCCACCGGGCCTTGGCCGGGTCAGTGGAGGATCCAGCAGGAAGGCAGCTTCAGGCATTGAGTTGTTCCAAATCCACTGGCTCAAAATACATGAAACACCCTAGTGACTGCCAAGAGGAGAGGACTGGGGAGGGTGCAGGAGAGGGATGGAAAGAAACGTCTAATAGCATATCTTTGGGGTTCCCAACGCTCCACCCAAGACCTGCTTCATTCCCTGTCATCTATCCCTAAGTCCAAGTTTGAAAATGGCTATGTGAAGCCAGCTAGCTGTGGTATTAAACCCCAGCCTCAGGAGCATCACAAACAGGCCGGCACAGAGCTCATACCAAGACTGTCCTGTTTTCAACACCTACCCTGCTGGCCTAAAGCTAACCCGGTTGTACCAACACTGTGCTGTGGCCAAGACCCTGACTGTTGCGTGGACAAACCCTCTGACATGGGCATCTCCATAGCCCCGCGCAGCAGCCATGAGACGGTCACAAAGCACAGGCTGGCAGAAGCCGAGCTCCGAGACCCTGAGTTCATGGAAGAGAAATCTAGGGCATGGGCTCTAGGCAGCTGATTGCTGGGCTCTAAACACAGCCTACCAGGCAGGTCCATAAGGTATCTTCAAAGAGGACCGCATCCAGGGGAGCACGTACAGACTAGCTGCTTAGGCTTTGAAAAACAAGACCAAGTCTTGCTGATTAAGTTCTGGTGCTTCCATGGGCTATGCCTATGCCAAGCAAAAACCAGTAATCAAAGGGCCCTCTTTTAAAATAGAAGAGCTTACAAACAGAAAGTTCATAATCTGAACTAATAGCAACAGGAAAAGATGCTGTAACAAAGGTATAAAATAAGTGAAATAATCACTTTGCACACCGCAAACTTTTAATGTTTTCTGACAAAGCACAATTGTTTTCAGCATGTAAAAACTATGAGTTTTCAAAGCTCCTTAAACCTGCTAAGAATCATTATCTTTAGACCAGAAAGGATGCGATAATGACACAGAGAAGTGCTAGAATAGGTCTTAGACCTCTGCTCTACTGTCCTATGTCCCAGGCACCGCCAGACTTAGATCTTTGTGAGATGGTCTGCACAATACATTAAATACTCTTCCTTCCATTTTAATTGTACCTTTAATGAATGAACACTTTCCTGAACTACTGCCCATTCTTCCCAGCCTTGGAGCTGCTAATTAGATTGATGCATAAATAGAAGACATTGCAATCGCTTATTTTCTCCAGAATATATGTTACAAAGTTTATTCTTTTCGTGATCTGATTTAATTAAAAAAAAATAGCGGAAAGGCTGATCTAACTCTTTTGAGAGTCATCATCCGGTGCAAAGAGATGGAAGAGCTGGAACAGCTGTTGCAAGAATCCTGAAACCCTTTACTGGCCTCAGTGTAGTAACTTCTACAGGACACAAGAACAAACAGCAAAAGCAATGGGACTTGCATTTGTTTTTATTTTGTTTTTTTCCCTACTCTAACAAACATGCAATACGGTTAAAAAGACTATTAAAAAAACCACCTCTAGATAAACTACTGCTCTTAACATTACCATTTCAAAGTCTGTTTGTTCAATGCAGCTTGAATTGGTTCCCTGCTGTCCTCCTTGGATTTGCTCCAAGTCTGTTTATTTTATTTACTGTTTAAGCTATTTTGTTTCAAATGCTGACCAATTTCTCTCCCTTCTCCCTCTTAAATTAATTGCCATATTTGGATGTTTGCACACTAACTTCTCCAGGAATAAAAGCCTCATATACGCCAAATAAAGGCACATAAGAAGTAAACTTTAATCCCTGAACTCTATAGATGAGTTGATGATTCTGCAACAGAATTACAGAGCATAGCTTCATGGCAGGGAGCCTGCGAATATTTCTGTACTGTCATAATAATACTGTCATAAATCTGAAGTTAAATCAGTTTCTAAATCAGAAAATTGAAGATTAGTTATTATGCATCTGCAGCTCTTCACTCCAGGTGTGAAGGAATTGTTTCAGATTCCTTTATTTTAACTCCTGCTTATGACTAAGGTGACTGTAGGCAAGGTTATGCCTACAGAATGTGGAAGGCAACAGGCAGGAAGATGTTCCTTTAACTTTACTTCTTTGGTCAGGAACTTCACTGTCTTTTCAAAAACAAAAATTGGAAAACTTTATCATTAAGACAAGTTATAAAGCTATACAAGGGAAAACAAGTGAAAGAACGTTCCCTCTTTACAATCTTGAGAATGAAACAACACAATTTAATCATAAATGGCGTTGTTGAGGAAAATAACTTCCTCTGAAAGACTTTTACGGATCCTATAACTACTTCCCCCCCCCGCCCTTTTCAATCCAGTTCCACCTGGAAATACCCTTCCTTCATGGAAGACACTCTCATTCTTCAGACTATTCTACACCCTTCGAGCTCAAATCTGTGAGCCTGCCCTGGAGCTCTCCAACTCCTTCCATTTCCATACCCAGGTTTTCCCTGACTTCTCCTACACAATCACCCATCCAAAAAAACCACAGCCATAGCTCAAATGTCTAAGGTCAGGCTGGAAAGAACCACATGGGAGGGTTAAAAATTCCTTTTTCTACCTCTTCCCATCTCATTTTGATATAAATAAATACCCTTTCTCTCTATGTAATGGTTCACCATGTTCCAAAATCAACGTTACAGAGGCCAGAAACATGAATTAGCTCCATTGCTCTTCAAATACAGCTCTAATAAGATTTCTGTTCTTCCATTTAAAATAAACCACTAGAATATTTCTTTAAGCCTGTTTTTAAAGATAAATTTTCTCCTTGTCTTCGCTACACTTATCAATCATATCATGTCACAGAACATGACAAATGCTTCAGTGTTTGAACATTTGCCACATTTCATTGCTTCTATCCAACACTTGCAGGATCAAAACCCCAGGAAAATATGGGACACTCTGAATGCTACAGAATTTGCTCCTCAAAAAGCATAAAAGCTCTCAAGCTGTGCCTCCTCCCTCTGCCTTCACTACTGCTGGACAAAGAGCACAGAAGCTAAATGTGATCTCAGAGGACTGACACAAATTCAGCAGCACCCACAATCCTCGGTAGCATCTTAATACCATACTCTGCAATCCCATTTAGGATCAGTTACTATAATTTGATAGCTGTGATACTATTGGCAGAAGGTAGCTATTACTTCCTACTGACTAATTGCTCCTGGAATGGTCAAAAAATTGCAAAGCTCATTCCTGCTAACACACAAAACCGGTTTGAGAAAAATAACATCTTCTCTGCTTCATGGGAAGACATCATAGGGCTACGAAGCAGTGGTGTTTGTCTAATCACCAGCTTCAAACCCACTCATAGTGGAGTGCAAGGGGACTGCAAGCCCTGACAGAAGCTTCTGTTGAAGTCTAGGGGTGTCTGCAGTGTGCTCAGAAGCTAGAGGTGTGGTGTGCTGGCTCTCCCTCATTGCCAGTCACAGCCTATTAGTCCTTCCTGTTAGCTACAGCACCAGCAAGCACGCTCATTTCCCAGGGTGAATCTGAACAAAAACCCCTCTTCCTTCCAAATTTTCTTCTCTCTCCAGTGGAATCTTAGATCTCCAAAGCATGACGATCACCTGCCCAACCCAGGCCAACAGTGTCGGCCAAGACCTGCTTGTCTTGTGTTAGGTGCTACACAGAGAGAACAAAAATCTGACTGCTAAAGAGCCTGCAACTCAAAAAGGGTAAGAAGTGGCTGTACAGAGACTGCATATATTAAATCTACATTATTTGTTCAGGAATACTACTTAAATGACACAATAAACTTCAGTTTTTAATCAACTGAGCAGCCTGCAACAGAAAGAACAAGTCAAGCAGTATTTCTAACTAGGTGTATTCCACTTCAGTCTCCTCCTTTACATCTCCAAAACTTTAGGTGACATTACCTAGGTATAAAAGAGTTGGCAAAAATGTTATCAGTAGGTAACTGTGCCTGTTACATAAACTATGGGCTTAAATGGTTGAAATAAGTTTATGGTTCTAATAATGGTATTTCGTAATTAATGAAGATAATCAGGCTCCTAGCTACCTCACAGGGTTCATCGCAGGATATTCTCCACCACAGCAATATCCCTTAAATCTAAATGTAACTGTGGAGAACATTTTTGGCTAAAGAAAATAAAGAAAAAGCTTTTGGCTGTGAGACAAACATCTGGTAAATTAAATCTAGAGAAACACTGTAAAATCTTGCATCTACTAAAATTTGAAATGGAAAAACATGACAGTCTCATCAAGCAAATACAGAATAATAGAAGCCTTCATCTATCCAAGGACAGCTTTTCATAGCTCAGTAGCAAGAGCAAACTCAATGTAATCTAAGGAAAACTTTTATGCAGATGACTTTTTGTAACTATGGTGATGGAAGGCTATAGAAAACCCTAAAAGAGGTCAAAAAATCAAGCAGGAGTTTAGCAGGATGACTCTCAGTTTTATCTATGAGGGCTGTTTAGAAAGGAATAACCCCTGCATCCACAGCTTTAATAGGTGGGTTCATAACACAATGTAATGGGAAGTGCTGGTCTCGGGGAAAGATGAGCAAACTGGAGAGCTGAAAACTTCACTATCTTCAGTCTGGTCTCTCTAATCAACATCTTTCGCTCTGATCACGCAAACACTCCTGGTGATATTTAGCCACAGCCTTTGTAGTCACATATAAAACACGGCAACCATCAAACATTTAAGAGCTATTTCTAAAATCTTTCATTTCTTCATACATAATAAGCTTGAAATAGATTTTTTTGTGATCTTTTTCCTAATGCTATCAAATATGCCCGTTTGCTTATTGTATCATTCCTGGCACTTCAGGAAAAAAACCCAACACCCCATCTAGCAGTCACCAATGCTTTTATAGTTCAAATGCATAAACAAGTTATATGATGGTATGTATATAAAGATGAGAGCAGACAAAAGTCTGAGATGTAGTAAAATATTTCTTTAAAACAAATAAAAAATAAAACTCTCTAGTAGCATTAAGACAAAGGAAGCATTTACGTGCATAACTACAGTCTTTCTCACCGCTCAAAAAAACCCCAAATACAGGATCTGCAAGATCAGATCAAGATTAGAAAAAGAAAAAGAGGTAAGTCCCTCAATTCAGCACATTTTTCTTTGCGTGCGTGCAAAAAACTTGCTGTAGTATGAATTGAGTAAATTTTCAGGGACGACAGTAAGTGTTAGATGCTGTTAGAAGACCACATTCTGAATGAAACTTTTTGTGCTCCATAAGCAACAATTTTCCCAGCAACAATGGAGGCAGCAAATTTGAAATTGCTTTGAATACAAGTATGTTTAGTGTTATGATGTCATATTTAATGAAAAGGTTACTGCGTCCTTTCAAGGAAATTTGTTCACTCAAGAGGTAGACTCTTAGGAGCAAAGAAACGAGCTGTAATATGGGGGTCACTGTGACATGGCGTGCGCTGAGAAATGGCTGCGCATTTTTGTATTTTAAGTAATGTATTAATTTTCAAGCTGTCCTTCTGGCACTTTCCCAAAAGACAGAAGAAAATTGATAGCTACTGTCTCAAGGTAACCCAAAATGCAGCATCCAGATCTGAAAGTGAGCTTCTACCTGCTAGACGGACACACCAAGGGTACACTGCATCCAGTTATACCCGCCTGGCCCCTGTCAGACAGGATGCCACCTCGAAGAGACAGCTGAACTACTGTAATTTAATGATTACCATAATCCTCTAGCAGCTTTCTACATTTTAGAAGACTGTATGCCCCACCTCAGTCTTTCCTTCTGTTGACTAAACAAACTTGATTCCTCTCAGCCTCTGTAAGTCAGTCATGTTTTCTAAATTTCTATTTTTCTTCCTGTTCAGCTTTGGTTTATGTTTATTTAATCTCTATTTTTCTTCCTGCTCTCCTCTGGTTTATTTGCATTTGCCTTCATTTAGTGATTACAGTTGACTAACAGCAGCAATAGGAACTCAGTGACACAGAGCTTCAAAGAAAGGGTAGCTTGACAGCTACCATGTCTTCTGCAGAGCAAATTCATCAAGGAAAGATGCTCGAAATTTCACCAGACAATACTGTATCCAAAAAAAAATATATATATATTCGGGACTATTACAGAATTGTACTTTGTCAATAACGTTGTATATGATATACAAATTTCCAGGAATAGCAAGAGTCCTAACTTCAATGATAATAATAATAATAAACCAGTAATGTTTTCCAAAATTTAGAATGCAAAATTGCTGCCACTGTTCATCTCACTCGCCCAGAGCCAACATGCCAGCCAATCCCAAATTTTTAGTACCATTATATTAAAAATGCAGGCTTTGTTAATTCAATAGAGGAATTCTGCTCATCTAGAAAGCTGCCGTTCAGTTTATTAAAGAGTTGTTAGGAAAGAAATTTTATTTAAAAGGCATAGAGTACGCACTACCTAATGAATCTACCTCACTACTACCTCAGATTTTCACTTCATTCTGAGACCTCTTCTGAGTAGCTGAAAATGTAACTTAGCAAAAAAAGAATCAGCAAATAATGTGAAACATGGTTCCAAAAAAGTAGGGAGAGCTAAAAGGATCTTCACTTCCAGATTTTAGCTCATGCTTAATTCTCCCCCTTACTTAAAGTAAATTTCTTTGTTTTCCAGCATGCAGTCATGTCAACACTGACTACTGATTATTTAATGAAGTAATTTACATGAGGAATAGTATATCGGAACAGTTTTCACTCAATTTATAGACAATTATGATAAAGAATATCACAAGTTCTATCCAGAAGTGATATATGCAATCAATATGGCCTTCTGAAGACATTAGTTAGAGTCAATAAATCTTTTTAAAAGCGTATTATAGCTCAAACTATATATGCAGTTGACACTGCTTTAGTTTTTCTTTGCAATCTACGTTGTAAACCGGGATAGTCCACAATACAGGCACAGTGAAACCTGATACAAATATAGCACAGAGATAGATGTTTATAGCTGTAGAAGATATACTTATTTTAGTAGTATCATACACTTAAATTAGAAGACTGAGCTAATATAACTATATTATTTTGAATTTTTATATGTAAAGCAGCAAAATACTTAGATGGAGACATCTACTAAACAACAGTCATAGAATGGCCTCACAATTAAATCAATAAACGCAGAAAAGCCCTAATCAGAAATTTAGATTTTATTCTTTTTTTTGGGGGGTAGCTTTTAAAAGATGTATTAGGGAATTATTAAAATCTGTCACGTTTTAAAAAATCACAGTCAAGGGATAATTAAATTTTGAGTGCCTTAACTATGAATTCTCTGGCCTCAGCATACATGAAAGACCTTTCAGTGTAATTTTAAAGCTGAACTTTCAGAATTACAATGATCCCTAAGCAGCCCTACTCATATCCCTCTGATGTCATCAAGGCTCAATTCACAAAGCATAGGAGCTGCTGACTTGACCCTCTCTGTTGTGTATCATAATCTTAACAATTAGATACAATAGTAACTTTACCTTATTACAACCTAAGTAATCTAAGTAGAGCAGAAATATATTAAAATGGGATTTTAACCAACAGTTTAAAGAACCTATGCCATTATTCAATTGAAGGCAGAATGAAACTGACCAATGCGAAAATCCCATTTGAAAATGGCTTTAAAAATCAAATTAATGACCAAATTTGCAACTCACTAGAATTATTTTATCTCGTAGCGCTGCAAATTTGAGGAGGTCTGCATATGAGGAACACATGAAAAGTCAAACTGAAGCCTGAAATATTTAGTTGCTTGCCCGCTAATTAAGAAACCCTGGATAACACAGAGCACAGCTGTTAAATTTCAGTGTAAATGTCACTGCATTCCAGTAACATACCAATTCTCACAAGCAGTAAGCGTATGGGTTGGTAACGCCAAAGCATTGCCGCTTCTTTAAGGGGTGAAAAGCCCTTTACTACAGGTAGGGAAGCTATTAACTGTCACGCTGGCTAACCCAAGCACCGGGTATTACAAAGCCTGCTGGGCCAAGTACCACTTACCGAAGATTCACTATCTCTAACAAGGAAATCTCCTTCCACTCCCCTTTCGTTCAGGGCACATTCTGCTTGGTGTCGGGTAACATTCCCGTAATACCACTCTCTTCCAGCAAACCGTCCGGTAGAAGATGGTCCCGTGTAGCTTATCTGAGGCGGATGGGAAGTGTTAATGGTAGGACCATCGCTAATGATTACTACATAGTTTTTAGGAACAAGACCAATTTGCCCTCTGGAATTTTTACATTTCCACCATTCTGGGTCATTTTCTGGCTTTTCAATGACTTCCATCGTCTCCCCTTTTTCAAAATTGAGCTCTTCTTCTGTGACGGAGCTGAATGGATACAGTGTCTGAACAACGTGGAGTACTTTGGTGCCCTGGCCGTTACTCATGGAAGCGCCTTTCCTCAAGCTGAGGAAGCTGGGTGAATCTGCAGTTGCCTCCTCGACCTCTTCTACCACATAGTTCGAAGGAAACCAGCCTATCTGTCCATTGTAGCTACCTCTCCACCAGCCGTCGCTGCACTTCTCCATGACAATTACTCGGGATCCTTTAACGAGGGACAGCTCATCCTCCCTCTCTGCCACATAGGCAAATTTCACGTAGGCTGGAATGTTAAGATCATAAATCCGGTCGGCGCTGCTGCCGTTGGATGGGTATTCTGCGTCCGTGCTAGGCGTGGGTGAGGCGTCTCGCGCGCTCGTCTTTCTCTTGGTTTTTCCCAGACCTGTTAAAGAGAGAAAAGCAAAGCGGTCACTCGGAATGTTTGTCCCCAGACTGCAAACACTGGATTTGATGACATGCTCCCCTGTCACTATCAACACTGCTAAATGGAGATCTCTTCTGTAACACTACATAGTCAGGAAACAATCTTTAGCATCCAGCTGATGCACTACTAAGTAAGGAGCAATTTGCATTATAACAGCTCTCTTCCCTTCCCAGAAGTACCGGAGCTTTAACACACTTAAAAACAGTGGTTTCTTCCTAGGAGAACAACTAATCACTGGAACGGTTGCATAGCTTGCTGTTATGTCTCTTAAAACTCCAGCCAAATGATCGTGCCTTTTAATTTTAGTGATGACTTTAATTTGGTTCAAGCAAAACATGAAAGAAAAATCTACAAAAATAAACTAGCATAGCAATAAAAGCTTAAGTTTCTCTGCAAATTACATTTTGCTCTCTTCATTCTTCCGTCCCGAGGCAGCTACAGCTGCAACTCCTTCCAACTGCAAGCCCCCTTTTGAAATCCACACCCCTTTCATCTATATTTCGTCATGTGCTATAAAACCATAAACCTGACGGTGACGAAGACCATTTGCATATGTTCCCCTATAATCTGTAAATACTGATGTACTGTGTGGCTTTAATTATAGCATGAAATACAACATAGAGAAGAAACAACAACAACATTAAATACATAACTTTTTTTTTTTTTCTTAATTAGAGGAACCATGCTAATGCCTGTGGAAGAAAATATGGAAGAAAAATTACACAATACACTTGGTGTACTTTTCAAACTTTTGCAGCAAGGACTGCTTAAGCTTATACGTAAACAGAAAGCTAAAGTGAACAAGTAGCCCTCTCTTGTGAAATTCACTTATAAAAATTCTGAAGAGGAAACAAAAGATGAAGTCTCAATATAGCACAAACCAAGCAACACCCAAAAGGTCATGCAGGGGACCGAAAGCAAAAACCATCACATAATAGGAGCTCTTCTACTTATCTCCATGCTTCTAGAGCCTTCTTGGCAGCTGGCATGCAAGAGATTCACTTGAGACACAATGAGTACATGCTGATTATGGCAGATTGAATGGGGAAAAAAATAATAAATAAGACTTTGCTTTTGTTTCTTCAAATAATCTGATAGAAGGAGATGCATGCTATTTCATTTTTAATAATTCAGGACTATTTAATCTGGCCGCTTCCCTGCTGAAAAATGTAGGCCTTTTTTTTAATATATACATATAAATGTACACGCATATATGATGAATATCTTCAAAGATGCTCGTTCAGTGTAAAGCTATTTCATGGGGTTAGCTGTACAGCACAGAGAAACAGCACACGCATGACCACACAGGGATTGCTAACTAGAAGGGTTAAATACATTAATTAATACAGTCTTACAGTCTCAGAAGACTGCAGAAAATTCCGATGACCCTAAAGTGTTTCCTGACCTTCCCCAGTGGCTCCTTGCTTCCTGCTGGAGCCTGCTTACATCCTAATGTCATTCTAACTACATCATCTCAACAGAGAGCGGGTGGCTGCACTTTCAGGCAAAATGAGGGAGAGCAGCTTATTGTACTAGGGGAGACAATGGCAGGAAAAGAGTGTCCAAGCAAGCGCTAATCGGAAGCTGCTCAGGCTCTGATGTCTGCCAAGACTGGAAATTTTCATCAGTTTACAGATAATTTTCAATCAAAAGGCAAGGATGTATCAGAACTAAGGAGCATTAAATTAGGGTGATATAAACAAACACAGCTTAAGGGTTATTCTGTTAGGAAAGGGGGGAAATTACTTGTTATAACTTCATGGAAAACGAGCAACTGTATTTCAATAGATTATCTCTACATAAAGCCCTACACTGAGACTGAACCTTCCAGATTAAAATCTTAAGTTTTGATGTGCTTTGTAATGGAGATATGCAGTACCACTTTTTGGAATTACAGCAGGAGAACTAATACAATTTAAAAAAAAAAAAACAACCAAAAATGAGCAAATGATTAAGTAGCAGGCCAGGAGAAAACCAGCTGAAAATCAGAGCTCAGAGATAACTGTGAGATATGGGGATGTGATAAGAGAATGCCATGAACTGAAGTATCTAGAGAAAAAATTATTGACAAACAGGTGAAAGAAAGAAATTTCTCAAAAACATTTCTGACATCTGATAAAGGTGTCTAAACATTTACCAAAAGGTTATCATCCAAACACTTTCTTTCACTTCGAGTTTCATAAGTTGCATCTTTTTCTACAAACCTTCCAATGCTGCATCTGACGTTTTAAATGTTCTTTTCTATCCTACCCATTCAACACAAATCATAACATAGGGGAATAAAAATAAAAGATCAGAACCTTCACTTTTTTTTCTTTATCAATAAAGGCAGTCAGAGCTCTTTAAATGTAACATTTAACGTAGCTAAACTTTTTAAGGCTGATAGCATGGTAATGATTAGATTTTTGCAATAGCAGTGATGTGTACCAAAGATTGTGTTTCCAGCTAGTTTGACCAAAGTAACTAACTATGCAGAGATCCATCTGCAGCCAAGCACAGCGAAAGGCATACACAACATTATCTAACACTCATTTTTTCTGTGAGGTTACAACATTCATAACTGCATCTATGACAGAAGAGGAAACAAGTTGTTCCACGAGCAGAATGGAGTAAATCTGTTCCTGTTTTTCTCCTTACACCTCCTGCTGCACTGCTCCTCCTCTGCCGCCCCCATCTCCTGCAGGATCCACAATATGCCCCCTTACTATACGACTGCCTTCGCGCCCCCAGGTCCTTCTCATACCTTCAGCTCCCCCACTGCAATCTCCAAAATGCCCTCAAAATGTACCCCATCTCCCCTGGTGTTGCCCTCCCTACCTTCGTTGGGCTGGGCATCCAAGCCCTGTGCTCGGCGCCCCGCTGCCTTTCAGGCCTGCTTGGACTGAGCAAAGAGCTGGGATCGCTCTGGCTTCTCCTCCAGTGGGGGACACCAGCAATGACCCTCCCAGGCAATGAGTTGGAGAAAAACAGTTAGTTTATCTCTGCCAGTCTGTCAAGTTTCTTTAAAGTTGGCTGAGTTATCAAAGGTGGACAGATGGACGGACAATGACAGCTGACTGTGACAGCATGACTAGTGCAAGCTTCATTTCCTTAGGAAACAAGTCTAAAAATACCATTTATAGTAGGATGGCTAGTCGTACCTAAGCAAGAATAGTTAGGAAGATTATAAACTTTGTATGCACCTATAACAAAAATCACAACTCCATTAAAAAAAAGTACAATCTACATGAGTCATCTCTGGAAGAGTAAACACTGCCACAACTTACTACTAACAGAAATGTTCACTTACTACTATTTGTAAGGGTATCCCTGTTCTTACGTCCAAATTGAATGAACGCAATGTAAGGAATTTCACAGAAAACAAAACATTCAAGTACTTTGGGAGTCACATTTGCACGAGTCAAATATACTTGTAATTGCAGTCATAATTTTGTCATTTTTATTATCTTTATTTTAATGAAAACTTATCAACTAGTAAAATACAACTGTATCTTCCCATTCTGACTCATTGGTTACAGTTCACCTTAAGCCATAATCACTTGTAATACAACTAGCTGTCAGAAGAAGAAACCTAAAGCAAGGGATTAGCTTTCAAGTGAGGGGAAAAGAGTGGGAGCAAAAGAGTTGTAAAGCAGCAGAAAGCCTGGTTTATGTTGTGGTGTCTCATAGGAAACAACACTGTTCACGATCTATAGCTGACCCACACTAAACTAGTTCATTTTCATTCTTGCAAACAAGTTGCCAACTGACTCGAGGGTTTAATTTTTAGGTGGACATATTGCTGAGATTAAAAACCCAAACTAGTTAGTGTCATTTCCAGAGAAGGGATCCACTGCAAATCCTCCTTCTCTCTGCAGTAAAAGAAACCCTCTGGCCCCAAGGTTAGTCCTAAGGAGACTCAGAAACGTGCCTGCTGCGTTACTTTGTGCCCTCTTCCTTTCCTTGCTTCCTTGCTCTGTGGCTCTAAAGAATAGCTTGTTTTGCGAGCAGCAAGCTGAAGGAAGACCAGTTTCCTATGAATTCGCTTCCTGTCTCTTAAGCCCCTATTGTGCAAACCCCAGCTTTGCACCCTTTCGCTACCAGCTTGTCCCTGTGATGGCCTTCCCATGGTACCCACAGGTCCTCCAGTGCTCTCTCCCTGCAGCAATTCCAGCCTTCCCACCTCGTGCTCCTTAAGCTCCCCCAGGAAATAAATGTCTTTAGCTCCCCACCAAACCCAAACCTCAATTGGTGGAATTTCCTTCTGGTCCGATGCTGTGATAGTGCCAGTTCCCCTACCATCACCTATGTCTTCTGCCATGCTGGCCACGCTCCTGGCCAGCTTGGCCACCTGTCAGACAGCACAGATGCCCAACTGCCCAGCCTTCTCCTGCTAAAACCAAAAGGAGGATTTCTCTCTCCTTTTGCCTTCAGAGAGGGCATTGAAACAAGGCTGCATAGCTACAGTCTTTATGAAAACTGGTACTTAGGATAAACAACTTCATCTTTAAAACTTTAACCTAACACATACTTTATCAAATACATACATAGCACTTATACAGAAAGGGATATTATTTGCCACTAGTAAATATTCATATTTTATTTGCTAATTATGGTTTATATTATGTACTACCTTTACTACAAAAAGCCCACTTACAAAACAGGCATCTTTTCCTAATTTTAGGAAGACTTACTTGATGAGTTTTTGCATGCTCCTGTGAGCTGGTGTCCTTGCCTGAAACTGATGAGTGACTGCACTTTGTATTTTAACTGCTTTTGCTCATCCCCAGAGGTAAAAGAACAGATTCACTGACATGGCTGTATAATGCACCTCTGCAGGCTTATCTACTCACATTTATTTTATTAAGTTTTATTTAAGAATAACATGCACTAAACACTGAAGGTATTTGCAGTCAAATTGTCTAGCATCCCCCTCTGAAGACTGCTCCCTAAATTTATTACATCTCATATGTAGCTTAACTTGTAAATATACTAAATACAGTTGCATTTCTTTTCCAAAGAAATTTTATTTGATACCTCAGATTACTGACTTTTCCATTTCCCATCTTCTGTATATAAAAACAGGTCAGTCAATACCCAAAGCCAATTTCCAAAAAATAGTTGGCAAGTGAAACTAGTGTCATCTGAATTCTCCCAACCTATCTTTTCTAAAACCTTCTCTGATTTTAATACATAAATCATGAGCAAAAGTATTTTCTGTAGCTTACCTGTAAATCAAATCAAATTCACAGGACAAAAAAAAAGGTCTTTCAGAAAACAGGTGTAATACAAGAAAACTGTATTGCTTTGAGAAATCGTAACGACAACACTAAACAATTTCCAGAACAGGATTCCTCAATCCAGAACTCAATGAAAGACATCACGACATTAAATGCCAGACACAACAGCTTAAGAAGCCTCCAAAAAGTTATTAAAATATTGAGAGCAACTGAGGAGGGATTTCCCGCCTGACACACCACTCTAAAGTAAGTGACCTTTGAACTATAAAAATCACTGCAAAACCAACAACAAAAGTGTCTCAATTCAACTGGTGTTCTTGGAAACTACTTCCTCTCTAGGGGACTACTACTAAATGGTGTCCTTCACTTTTGGGGTAGCTAGTTTTAAGTCTAAATATACGTCTGGGAATATAACAAGAAATGCTGCTGAGTAATGCCGTTACCTTCCCCCTCCTTGTGGCAATTAGAAAATCAACTGTTTATATATTTTCTTTTACTGCTATATTTGCATTTCTTACCAGATTCTTTTTCATAACAAGTCAGAACAGATTTTTGTATGATGGATTCAACCTGTAATGTTTGAAATCAGTTTTTCATCGTTATTATATAGCATTACAAAGCTGTAAATCAGCAAAAAATTAACTCGAGTATGATAAGGGTCATCAAATAGATATCTTGAATTAATAGTATATCAAACACTGCCAGCTATTTTCTTCCTAGTCTATTTACAAACACAACAAGCTTTTTGTCAGTCAAAAAGCTAAATTACACTGTACCACCTAGTCAAAACACAGGGACTGATACAAGGGATGAATTAAAAGTGTATTTAACATGTACAGCCAGAAACAAAGGTGGGCAGAAAATGGTATATTTATTTTTATCTCTCTAAACTAAATTTTGTAGATGCATTTATTTTTTACATGCTGCAAAACCAGAAGTGTGATGCTCTGCCCACTCGAAAAGGCAGGCAGGGCTAGTGAAGATCCCTGCCTTCCCACCTCCTGACTTCCCACCAGCGCTCAAGTTGCCCAAACCAGCCATGCCTTCCCCCATAAAGACTCACTCGGCATTCAGGTTAGTACCCCAAAATCAATCTGTGATGCACGGTGCAGGGGTTGTGGTTCACGGGGCTGCACTGTGCCACCCTCGTTGCATGTGATAACGCCCTCACCCAACTTCCCAGTTTGCGCTGGATGGCAACGACTTTCGGCATAATGCTCAACTTCAGCACTTGAGTTCACAGGTATTGGGTATCAAACTGATTAATACATAAAAAACTAAGGTATTGAAAAGAGGAGGGAAAAGGGGGAAAATTCTGGGAGATGGTTACTTCAGCTTCTGCCTTGAATCTTACTCTCTCATAAGCTGTCAAAGCATGGGCTTTAAACGCAACATGAATGAGTATTTGAAAATTTATTTAAGGGGAAAACAATAACTAAAAAGAGGATTTTTCATTGGCGTTATATATTACCCAGTAACTGCAATTTCTGTACATTACTGGTCATTATTCTCTGAATTAAAAAACCCTAAAGCAGTTACTCGTAAAATTTTTCATACAAATTGTAATGCATGTCAATTTATGTACTCTCATTCTAGAGCAAAATGCTTTAAACAGTACTACTTGCTTTATAGTTAAAAAAAAAATCATAGAAACCACCACAAAGAGCATACGTACAGTATGTTTTTTATGAAAATATTTTCATTTTAATCAGATTTTTAAAATAATGTTTTTCTTCTTTAAAAAGAAATCCATTATAATTCAAATTGAAACAAGGCACTCTAGAGCTGAAAAATGCAACATTACTATAGCCTATTAAGACAACTTCCACTTACCAGCTGAAACATTCAAGCAAAACAAGATCGAGGCTGACAAATTTAAGGAAGTCAAACAAACGAGCTAGGAGAACTCCCAATATAAATATCTAGAGCAAGAGCTTGTTCAAATACTGAATAGTAATAGTCATCCCTGAAAGAGTTAGAAAAAAATATTTTTAAATAATTTCTATTAAGTTTAGTGACTTGTCTAAGAAGTTAAGAAATCAGTTTCAGCTGAGATGGAAATAAGTTTTAGTTTCCCCAAATATAAAGCCAAGTTTTACAGAAAAGCTCTCCTAGTTCTAAAAATCTTCAAAGAGAAAGTAACCAGAAATTCTCATTCTATTTACTAATCAAGTTTTTTTTGTGTTAGATGTAGCAGAAAGAAGTAAGTTTATCAAACTCCATTTTTATTTACAGGTAACATTTATTCAACTTTTTACCCAATTTTTATTTAAGATACTTCAAATCATGATTGCATTTTAATAGAATTGCAATTCCATCTGGCTTTACACATATGCAGTTAAAAAATTATCTTTTTCTGTTTATCAAGTTATTAATCTTCTAATACTAAGGCTCTGAAATATAATGCATATTAATGCATACAGTTAATAAGTATGCAAAATGTACACTATCTTTTTAAAACAAAAAATGTATTAAGAAAGAAGTAATTAACTTTTCAGGAAAAATCTTAAGAAAACCACGAAACTATGTAAATTAAGTAATTCATTGACCCAATACAGAGATAACCACATAACTTCTTGACAGCTGGAATGTCCAGATCAGACATCCATTTAGCTTTATGTTATTCATTATCATTATTTTTATAATTTTAAATTAACTTGTCTTTGCTTCTTTATTAAAAAGGAATTCAGCAGACTGAAGTTTCTTCTGTTACATAGAAAGAAAAACCAACCATTTCTGCACATTTTCAGTCTGCAACCTCCCACCCCTTCTTCTCCTCCTCCACCTACACGTCCAGTTTCCAAGCGAACATTCAAAGGCCAAGATCCATATGGGATAGTCAGTATTTTAGAAGCAACATCTCCATCAATAGCACTTTTTAAAGGACACTGCTATAAATTCCACAAATCTTCGACTGCATTTGTGATACAGAAATGAAGCCTTATCTACTAATGTCGCTTTATATCTTCTTTAAGAAGTCAATATCAAAAAAAGCCAGACAAGAACAAACCAGAAAATGGAAACTCTCCTTTAAATGTCAAAGTGAAATTCTGACATTTCAGCAACCAGGCTGTTTTATCACTGTGTTTTTCAAATACAGGAAAAAGTAGTGTCAAAGTTTCCCATACATCAAACACTATTTGCTGTGGAGGCTTCCACAAAGAAATCAACTAGAAAACTGTATTAAAAGCGACTACTTCATAAATTCTTGTAATTTAGGCATGTTTAACACAGTCTATCTGCCATCAGGAAAGGTACATTCAAATTCCCGTAACCGGATAACGAGTTTCCTGTACCCAGAGCATTTTAGACCAAGAGCTTAAAATGAAAGATGTACTACAGGGATGTATGTCGACAGTTTTCCAAAGGTGTCAAACATATGATCCAAAGGCTTCCATCAACTGCCTCGTGGATGTTCTGACCCCAGTGAAAGAGTGAAGTAAATGAAGTCGTACTAGGCAAATTTAAAATGGCCTTGTGATTTTAAATCCTCTATAGAATAGGAAAATTGCTGTTTCAGTCTCAAGTAGAAGGCATATGAAATGAATGGGATTTCTCAAGATCTGTGGTTCCATTTTCTGTCTACAAATTTAAATTGAAGACAGCTTGCTTTAAATAGAGTCTTTGCTTTCAAATAGAGATCATTTAAAGATATTTCCATCTGCTTTGTAATCCTATTAATGATGCTGTCTTTATTTTATAGGATGCTCCCGATAAGGAAAAACAACCATGACTACCTTAAACCAAAGGCAGCCCTATCATTCTAAGAACAGATTTGTAAGTTATGGGGAGAAGGCAGAGTAGCCCTGTAGGACTTCCCTGTGCTTTCTGTTCCCTTGATGTAGCGAAGGAAAGCTATACTGTTTTGTCTCTCCTTCACAAACACTAACAGAACACTGACAAAGAAATCCCTAATATGTGTGAGGTGCTCCAAACTGCCTACCCCAATACATGCTGCTGGCCCTCAGTAAGTATACAACAGCTTATGTTTCCTCTCCTCCTCTGGCATTTGATGGAAAGATGATTTATATTTAGTTATCTTGCATTTATATGAAGTCAACGAGGTGCACAAGACAGCTTGGAATACAAATCCAACTTGCTAACATGAACCCACTCATTTTTTAATTTTTTAAAAAATAAATAATACAGCAAATACAAAGTAGACTACCCTGAATGTACAATGATGACCCTCCAATTTAAAGACTCTTCCAGATAACTGAGAGGGAATCATTCTATTTTGGATAGAGGTAATTATAGTACTAACTTGGACGTTTCACTTCTTGTTTGCTCAAATTTGCTCTCAATTCTGTATATGAAAGTGAAAGACTTAATAGGTGTTAGAAATACAGATTGAAGTTCAGATCATCAAGCCTAAACCTGAACAGATAAATCACAAAGCAGTGATTATACAGCTCCTCAACTCAAAGACACGCAGTAGAAGACGATGATGCAAATACCAACTAAATCTCTCGGCAGCAAAATGCTCAAGACAGTCCCTCCTGAATGTAACATGGTCAGCTACTCTTTGAGGTCATTGTGTTTTACTCCAGCTGGCCCGTACCGACACCAAGCATGATGTAAAGCCTTAGTAATTCTACTGTAAAGTCAGAATGACAATGCTATACAAATGTTTCCAAACATTAAATATCACGTTACAAGAAAATACTAGGGGTGTATTACTTTTTTCTTGGAAACCTCAGAACTCTTTAGAAGCCTGTCACAGATAAGCAATTTTATTCAAAGCTCCTTTTAGGAAAGGAAAGCAAAGTAAATACCACCTTTTCTTCACTAACTTCCTCTCTGAATTGCAATGCCCACAGCTTCACTAATCAAGGGCTTTCAGGTTATTTGCAACTACAGATGCGAAATCAGACCTCCCCATCATTGAAGGGGAAGTAACTGGGGAAAATGGCTCATTCAACAAAACAGCCCGTCTCCTCTGAGGTTTGGCCCTCACAACCAAAATATAAAACCCCACCACTCAACACACAGACTAAAACAATTTATTTTGTAGATTAAAACTCAATAATGAATTAGTTAAGTAATATAGTAACAGATTTAGCTCCTGTTCTGGAGAACAACTTCTTGAATGAACAATTAAAAAAATATCTTACAGCATTGTAAACTGGTAGAGCCCATGTACAAGAACAACATCACTACATCGAAACACATTTTCCCTTTCTTTTTTCTTTCACTTCCCATTTTCTTTCATTTACAAGGTCCTAAGGACTGCTAAACAGGAATGATAGCAATGATTGTGTATAGTTTAGACAGCCTACAGCCAAGGTCCTAAATTAATTTTCTGGTGCAAAATACAGCTACAAAGAGTCACGTAGTAGAAACAGCACCCCTGAACGTCCACCTGGCCAACCTGGCCACCCATTCACATGAAGAGCAGTGTTTGCCCAAATCTGTTTGCTGAGAGCAGAAAAACTACTTGTCAGTAAACAATCACGTTTACTGCTGAAGTGACTCTCAAAGAAAGCCATCTCTGCCATGGGAACCCTCCTCCTTAAAAACAACAGAGGTGGGTATTTTCTCTCCCATAGCAGGTTTATGCTGGGTGTCTGCATACTTTGCACGCATCTGGGTTCCTGCTTTATGGACGCACGCCACAAAACAAAACATTTTTTGAGATTCAGAAAAAGGAAGGAAATCTTCTCTTGTACATTCTTAGACAAAGCCCATTTTCTTTGTGGAGTGAATGCTAATTTAGAAATTTTGTTTGCATGATATGAAAACATGTCACAAAAGCCACTTATTGTTCAGGTCTTCAAAAAACCTGAGAAACAGAAAGCAATGGAACCTAAGTGGGACCACGCAAAGAAAAAGAAACTCCAGAAGACCCTGGAAGACTAATGTTAAGACAGCCCAAGACCTCAAAAAAAGAGAGATTCAGTAATACTGAAAGAATTATTTAGGGATGCATGTTGGAGGAAATACCCACATCTAAATCAGAAGAATTCCCCAATGATGCCAATACAGTAGAAAGAGCAGTTCTTCTCACTTCAATATAGAAAAAGAGCTTGTCCTGTGAGTCACTGGAATTCTTTGAAAAAATAGTGTCCCAAGCGTACATACACAGGCTAGCGATTTTTGCCATCTTGGTTTGGTCTTTAGAAGGGTGACCCAGCTATACATGCCAGACCTCAAAATCAGCTACCGTCGACTGTTTCTTCTCTGCTACCACCTTCACACACTAGGAACAAGAAGCTCATGGAGAAGACAGCACACAGAGACCATTTTTTTTTCTGAAGAACTGTGGTGACTGGGAGGGTGCAAACCAGGCAGCAGTGTGCAATGCGGTGATCCACACTGCGGCCCCAGTTCTGCTGCTTCAGCCGACTTCGGTCCTCCCAGGAACCTGAGGAAAATGAGGACAGAGGGAACACAACGCAAGAAATCCACTACAAGACACTACTTAGAAAAACAAAAAACATACTCTATTTTCACTGCCTCAGAAGAGGAGACAAAATTAGAAGATTGCTTTAAGGATTTGATTCTATGGAAAAAATGAAACATCAAAAGAGTTGAGGGTTCAGACACAAACTTTTAATGCTAAGAGAGCAAAAGGCTCTGCCTCCACGGCTGGAACAAGGTGTAGGAAGAGCTACCGGCAATGGAGTGACTTTCTTTAATAGGGAACAATGAAACTACCCTGGGAGCTAATTTTTGGGTTTCTTCTAAGGCCAAACATGATTTCATGTTAAAATATAACTTGCTCAGAGAGGGGCAAAACCCAGGGTCCTCGAAGGTGACAGCTGAAGGAAGTAATACCACCAAAGATACCAGTAAACACAGCCACATTGAGTTAAGGCCATCCTTCTGTCTTTTCAAAACATAATTATGACTAAAATAAAAGCTCATTCTGCAATCTGTAAATGTCAAATTGTACCTGTAAGCACGCACACACACTGCATGGGTAGAGGGGAGAGAAGTACCTATTACAGAAAACTTCTAGTACAATACAGAGAACAAATTTATTCACTCAATGTGAACTAAAACCAGCCAGACTTCTTTACGCTTTCAGCCTGACAACGTTTTACTGCGACCATCATATGAGAAAAATCTGCTGAAAGGTAGAACACATCATGGTTTCCATTATATGTTTGCTTCAAACACTTGAAGCAGCAAATCCTTTAAATAATCCACCCCAATAAATAATTCACGTAAGAGAAACTTTCAGCAGAATACAATACATGCAATTGTAAACTGAAAAACAAGCAAACCTCTGCTCCCATCAACAGCTAGCACTGGAGCTCCGGGCACTGCAAGGAGCTGCAGGTTCTGCTTTCACTGCTGCTTTTGGCTTTTCACCCCGGATCAGATAAAGAGCCTGATGTGTACATCCAGGAGAGAAAGTTTTTAATCAAGCAGTAAAAGAAGCATTACTCTGTACCCTGAGTTCTCCAGAATATTTACCAATTTTCATTGCTTTCAAGTCTTTTTGCCACACGTACAAAAAAAGCATGAAGTTTGTGCTTTATTTTATTTGGGGGTTTTTTGGTTTTGTTTTGTGGTTTTTTTGCTTAGTGTGCTCTGCAGTTTTCTTTTTTTTTCCTTCTTAAGGACATGTTCCTTTAGAAATTATAACACACTATTTTTTAGAAAGTCTGATTTTAGTTCCACAAAGCAGAGACTTCAGTTCCTTTAACACTACTTTCACTGGAAATAGTTGATATGCATAAAGTTATTTAAATTTTTACAGGCATACAATAGGTCCATAACCATGAATCTGTGAGTTTGTTTAGCATTCTGGGTAACTATTTTAACATGCATAATAGTAACAATAATTCAAAATGAATATATTCTTCTGCCATTGTGTATATATCCAATTGATAGTGAGATAGCAGACCCTACCACGTCAACAGTATCTTCTTGTATCATTTTCATTATGCAAAGCTAATGCTATTGAGTATGTTCTCTAGATCTTCAAAGATCATCAATGAACTGAAAATAGCCACTTAAGCTAAATCTAGGTTTTGATGATGACCATGAGGCAGGTATATTTCCAGAAAGTAGCAAAGCATTTGAATTCCTTATTAGACAAGTCACCTGCTACCACCCCAGTGGTAGCCGCACTGCCAGCTCCTAACTCCACATGCTCTAGATGGGAATGGAAGAAACTTCTCTGTGTTTTGAAATCACTGTGAGCATCTCCCATTTCTCCTTTCTCAGCATCTGATGACAGTAATCCATGCAGTCAGACCGATCTATTATCACTGTGATGATGGAAGAAACGCAATTGTTCCAGCTTTTTTTTTCTTTTTTAAAAACCACAAAGACACCACACCTAAACAGTTCCCATCAGCTTCCCCCACTACCACAAAACCGTGTTCCTCAATTTCATCACTGGTGAAGAGTCACCACTGTTGCCATGCTGCCCCACAAACAAACATACTTTGAGCAATGCAGCAAAAAAACAGGATTAAGTACAACAGCGAAAGTGCTTTTGCTGAACAAATTCAACCATGGAATAAGCTATTTTAACACACAGATTCTAGGAAACTGAGGAAGAATTTGTGCTGTATATAAAAACTTCAACAACTTCCTCTCTGTAAAAATGAACTTAAATTCCTGTATATTGACTGTTTAAAAGTGCCAATACAAATGACTTATCCTCATCCAGTCCTCCAAGAGACATGACAGATATGCCACTACTTCATGTCAACATTTTTTGACAAGCTAAAAAGCTTCAAAGCAACATAAAGTGACACAGGAAAAATACTTTTATTTGTGTTGAATTTCTAGAAGGGGATTTTACTGCTAACTTCATCTAGAGATGTTTGGCTAAACAAAAGAATTCATATCATTCCTTCTTTGAAACCTTTATGTATGATAAATAATTTGACAAGCAGCTACATACTGTAGAAAGTTCTGAAGGTTAGTTGGTTATATATTTTTTAAAATTAAATTTATTAAATGCCTGCTCTTAAGTGGAAAGACTAGCATTTCTTACAGGTCTGTGACAAGGAAGTCCAAAACCATCAGGAACTCAAAGTTCTAAAGAGACTAAAATAACTCGTTTTCTTGTAACGCAGCTCTGCTTTTATTAACATGAGCTCTGCAAAGCTTAAGAGCCTGTGCTATACAACAATGTACTTATACGATGATATCATATTATTTTTATTCCCACCATTCCTTCGTTCTGTGCTAAGTTTTATACCCACATGGTGTCCAGGAAATACTAAAATTGAAAATAATTAATGGAAACATTTTCAAACTAGTCCTTAGTAATACTGCTGATTTAATGTGTTTTCTGTGATCTTGCAGCTAATAAGGCTAAGGCAGTTTGCTGATAAACAAATACAAATTCATCAAGCAAAGAGTACAGAAGACTGAATTTATAGCTACGACTGTGCCAGAAATACTGTGTATGCTTCTCACGATTACACTTTTGAAAACAAGTGCTGAAGAACTGGGAAAAGTTCAGTTAAAAACCACAAGTGGAGTCACATAAATAACTTTCACCAGTGAAAGACTTAAGCAGTAATCATATTTCAGTAGTCAGAAAAGATTTAGAAGCAATTTCATGAATGTCATAATACCAGCTTGTAGAAAGAAGAGCTTTCCTGTAACAGATACCTTTTCAATCTACTAGACATACCATGTTAGAACTACCAAAACTGGGCCACTAAAATACTTTTTTTTAAAAGTAAAAATCCTCAAAACCATAAACAAAATAATAAAAAAAAAATAAAGACCACTAACCCACACACCAGAGTGTTAAAGGCTGACGACTTACTTGAAGAATGAGATTTCATGACCACGTTATGCAGAACTACGATGGTAACAGTTTAAATTTGAGTTGAAATACTTGTGTCTTAAAAGGAAATACACTAAACACCTTAACAAACAGTGCTTTCCAATGTTAGAGAAAACACTGCATTAAAAAATGACCTATTCCACATTTCTCCTTGTTACCAAGCAGTGGCTGTGTAAAGATAAAAGAGCTAACTTCCCTGGCAATTTCCAGAAAGGCACAGCGAAGGTGGTATTAAGTAGCTCTCAAACGGGAAAAACGTGAAGTTATAAATGTGAAAAAGTCCTTTTCATGATTACCAGGGGAGAAGGGGAGAGGTGTAAAAGCGTTGATTCCTGGAAGCGACAGTATATATAGCTGTGCACTCAGGAACTGCTGCACAGATCTACAGATTGACCCAGGTAGACACCATGGAGGCTGATGAACACAAGAAACGCTCCTGGCCACTCACAGCACTTCTGAAATAACACACTAGGAACAGTCATGCAAATAAGGACTGGTTTCTGTACTTTACACATCACTCGTCAATTCTTACTTTCCACATGAAAATCTGGCACACTGAGTAAATTAAAACTAAGAAGCTACTGAATGCTTTGCTGAGTTACAGAAGCTTAATAAAGAAGTCATTTGAAGAGTCGCTCATGCAACTTAAACATCTCTGTGAAATGTTATCAAGATTACTGTTATTTGCCATCATTGCCAACACTCATCTCTAGTGTTTCTCCTGTTCCTACGCATTTTGCAAAGACATCTCCTGTATCCTTTGCATCCAATCTCTCTTTCAATACCTTTTAATAAACTTTCTTTTGCTGGGCATCTGTTCAAAAACCCACACCAAGAAGCCAGTGGAAGTGTCTTCAAGGTTTCTTAGGAGGTTGTTCACTGAAGGGAGCAAGACCAGACACCTTTAAGAAATCCCTATTATGCAGTGCTGGTTGTGAAGCAAAAGCAGTAACATTCAGAAAATCGTGGATTCCCATGAAAATGGCACCCTGCTGCTGGATCACATGCATCAGCCACCCATGGCACGCTGCTGCCTGGGGAGTTGCGCTGTTGCCAGGAAAATGACTTGCAAAGGGATGGAAAAAATGCAAGTTTCATTTTGCTTACACAAACAACTGACTTCTTAATTATTTTTTGCTTCCTTCAGATAAGATTTCTGTTTGGCAAGACAGAGATGAGCCAGCAAGCGCAGAGATTATCTTTGCTGCAAAAGGGGAAGCCCGTGGAGCTGTGGTCAGAGGCAGCTCCGGGGGTGGTGCTGGCAAACACCCGCTCCATCCAAATGGGTATGGGAATTCCTTCCCACCCCCAGCGCATGGGAAGAATTGCACTACAGAAAATTACAGTTGGTAAGATGCACGCTGGAGGTCCCTTGCTTAGCACGACTTAATCAAAATGTATAAAAAGTACCCTCCCCACAAAAGAAATACTGTACAAGGAAACTATTTTAAACTTCATGATAATGAATGAAGATGAAATTTTAATCACAGGCCTGGAAGCTGGCTTTTGCCTTAAGAATAGTAATAATTACCAGATTTCATTCAATATGAGCAAACAGAAGAGAGTAATTTGAAATGGCTAAATTGCCATTAACTTTTTACTCACAGTATCACTCAGTTAAGACAAAAAAGGGAACGAGAAGATGAATCATTTAAAATACTTAATAGGTGCCCTATATGCCACATTTCCATAATTAAAACTGGGCCATCGTAGCTATGTATCCATTAGAGTTCACTCAAGAAAGAGATTTAAGAACACAGAAGTAGTGTATATCAAACAGAAAATGATAAAAACAGAAAGGCATCAATAGAAAAATTACAAGTCTCGAAATGTCTCCAAGTCACTTAAGGAAAAGGTTTTGGAAAAATTCCCTGATGACAGGACTAAAAGAAGATATCGTATAATGGAGCAAGTCCTTAGAAGGAGAAAGATAAAGTGATTAGTGCAGAAAAGGCTGTTGTTTTCTAAAAAGATGTAGGATGATCCCAAAGTATCTTTTCAGAAATTACTAAGGGTCATTTGAGATTTGAGGTGAGCTGTTTTTCAGTCCACGAGTAACTGATTTAATGTACATATGCTAATCAGGTGTTAATCAGCATTTTAACATGCACCTGACACCTTTAAAAGTGCTGAGTCTGAACACATTTTATTTGCTGATGTTCTTTTCAAAAATTGCTGAAATACAAAGGAAGTTCCAGAAGCCTTAAGGAATTGCTGAAAACGGGCTGATATTTTAAACCATCAAGCTGCGTATTCCAGGTACCCACATGCCCATTAACCTTCCACCAACCACAAGCCAAACAGTGGTAGAGCTGATGGGATTCTATTAATAAAGTATTCAAGGGTTGAGATTCAATTAGTGATGAGCAACAGAGTTCCAGGAAAATTAGTTTTCAGCATCAAACGGCATGACTTCACTCTCTGATGAGATTAAAAGTTTTCCTGAGAAAGACAACTTTGTAACGGCAGTAAACTTTCACGGTGTATTTGGCTTTTTATGTACAAGACACTGATGTATTAACTGGTGCCATAAACTTCATTAGAACACAGACTACATGGATTAAGAACTATTTAGAAGGTGCACCTTCAACAGCCAGCTATGGGGACTATTAATTAAATAGTAATAGCTCTTATGGGGTCTGCCATAATTTGAACTATGGCTGGCACTTTTCACATTTATTGAATATCTAGAAGGATTTATAAATCAACCACTGGTAATTACTGAGGATAAGCATAAGAATGGCAGATAGCTATGGGCTATCACATAGACAACACACTACATCATTTGTGCGATTACAATGCTTTCAGATGAAATATGTTTGAACGCAAAGAAATATAATTGATTAAGAAGAGATATGGAAAAGCGCATCTCCATGGGAGTAACTGTTTGCTGGAGCACCATAAATATGAAAGGTGGGTCCAGGTATGTCAGGTCCCTCTCTTTAAACCCCGCAAGTCTTGTCACTGGAAGCAGCTAAGAGACTGTTGTTTCTCTCCTGAGATTTCACAAGACTTATTGTTCATTACTGAATGATTATTAAATGACAATTTTTTTTTTTTTTCCCAGTTCAGTACCTGATATTTTGGTAATAGCTTCAGTTGGAAAAAGATTTGGTTTAAGGATTAATACTGACAACTGCCATTCCCATTTGTGTGGTATTTTAATGTGAATTTTCTTGTGACCTTAGGACAGGCATGTTTGATGAGACGTTAGACATATTTCTATAAACAGAGCTTAAGAACTTGTTTCACTGGGCGCAGAAAAACTTTCAAAAGCTGTTTCACTAGATCAAGCATCAGCCTTGCAATTTGCAAGCCTTTGTTTCTTAAAAAAAAAAAAAGTGCATTCTTGATGGCCTCTCAGAACAAAGGACCCTCTAAAGAAGGACGCATGCTCTTCTTGTTCTGAATAGGAAATTACTGTACAGCAAGACAAACAAGACTTAAAGACTACAGTTTAGTTGAGGACTCCAATTCAGGAAAGGTACAAAGAAAATTGTACAGATACATGGTGCACAGCACAGGCATAAGTTTCATTATGATAAGCTTAAACTATAAAAAAATACTCTTAAGCACCAACATTTTGGGGGGTGTTAAGAATATCCTGAGCTAATTTGTGGGTTAGGTATGGCTTCGGCAGTTTCTTACTGTCACAGGATGTATGAGCGTAAAAGAGTATGAGAGGTGTTTGCACTCCGTGTTTAGCAGCTACATGTGGTCACTGCAAAAGAAAAAGCTAGGCTCCACCACATGACATTTTCTGCCTCAGCTGAACAAAAACACAGAGAAAGCCATTAGAAAAAGTACAGGGGAATCACTAGATTGTAATAACGGTCCTTCAGAACTTAAAAACCCGTGTAAGTGAGTGCAAAGGGCTGAGGTTTGGAGGGTGTGACACTTGCGAAGGCTCAGCCGTGAAACAACCAAACTTTGTTCTTGCACCGTTTCATCAGTCGCCACCATAGTGAAGCGAAGCACCCTGCAGCATGCAGCTTTAAGATCAAGGAGGTAAACATGCATATATGCTAGGACATGTCTCTGTTCCTTCACTTAAACACATTTCTGTTGCATATAAATAAAAATGTGTTTATTTACATCAAGTAAATACTGTCCACTTTTACATAAACACTTGATATGTTCACAACAGAAACGCAATTATTTCATAAAGTAGCTTTTAGACAAAATACGTATTTTAAACAACATAAATCTATATAAAAGGAGCTTAAAGTCACAATTGGGATTTTTATTTGAACTAGTTAACTGATGTTGGAGCTTATTCTTTAAACAAATCTTTGAAAAGGCATAATCACATTTGCTGGCACTGTAACAAGTATATTCCAGGAGTATCTGTAGAAATATGCACATTACATTCCCAAACTGAAACCCATCAAGTCTACTAAATTTATACCAATGGTTTTAAATATTGCCACGGCAAATCTTGCGATAACCTTGTTTGCCTGCCACCTGTCCTGTAGTCCTCAGTTACCATGTACTTTATGGCAGCTCAGCAGAGGACACCGTAACCAAGAAGTGACAAAGAAAGCTAACCTGTTAGACACAACACTAGCGCAGGACACCTGCAATAAGCCTACATGAACTATTGCTATGTTATTTTTAAGTGAACCTTTTTGCTTTCTACCAAATCCAATACCAAATCCTAATTTTTCTGTTGGAAGAGTCAGTATTTTCTACAGCAAACTGCAACAGAACAAGTTTTCCCTACGTCAGACTTCACAAAACACAGGCAAAAATCAAAACACAAGTGAAAAATAACCTCAAAACACCTCCAGGTGCATATCTGGTTCTGTTTTATTCATTACATCCCAAAATACCATTAGTAGGTGTTTTTTTACCTCTATATGTAAAATGATCACTTATTGCTATGTTTAACCTTTTCTAGCCATACGCAAAGCCCTTTATCGTTTAAAGTCACTAAAGAGCATTGCGAAAATAAAGAAAAAAATTCATGTCACCAGACTTCCAAATATAGTTCTTCAAAATACACTCAGAATTTTTCAAAGGTGTATTATTTCATAAGTATGAAACACAGTTGTGAAGAATTTATGTTCAAGGATAGAACAGAGTACATATTAAGGACTTGGAAGCAGAAGGAACATCTTAGACCACAGAAACTTAACCTCTGACATTTCACATAGCCACACTGTACAATCCCATTCGTAAAGTGATTTAGCTTTGCTATGATAGCTCTGCTGAACAATCCAGTTTACATCCTTCTGCTTTTGAGTGAGAGGACTTGGCATAAGAGGAGAGGAATCAGCAGTTGATATCTCAATGAAAACACAGTCCTTCAGCGACTGAAAATACACAACCTCTGACAAACTGGAACAAAAATAACATCTTATTCTCCTGGACGTGACGTGAGAAAACCTGTTACAGATTTTTCCACATGATTCTTCCCCCACCCCCCCCCATCTCTCTCCCTCCCTCCTCCATCATCCACCATGTCACCTCAGACTAAGGATTTAGAAAATCCAAACAAGCATGTTAAAAAAATATTTACAAGCACATTACATTCCCAATCTGAAACCCATCAAGTCTACTAAACTTCTTCCAAAATACAAAAGGACTTACCCAATGTGTCTTTTAGATTTTTAACCAGAGAACCTTTCTTCAAGCTGTTTTTTCGCTCCACATAATTTGATGGCACATATCCCGTTTTGTTGGCCGCGTTTCTTACCCTCCACCATGTCTTGGAATCATCTAATAGCCAAAGACGCTCATTTTTCTTGATGTCAAGTTCTTGGTCCTGCTGTGCAGTGTAATCCCACTTTGCAATAACAATAACTTCTTCTGTCATCTTTCATGGAGTCCTTCTGCAAGAAAATTTTAAAAGATGCTCATCAGTAAATTATATCATGTAATTCTTACTCAATTTTCTCTTCGAATGTTTCTGAAATAAGCAAGAAAAGGGTAGGGAAAAATGAGAAAGCCATACAGAGAAAACCTCATAGAACTCCTCTTTTAAAAATAAGGGAAGTCATATTGACCTTTCTTGCTTTTTCTGCCACTAAAACATGACAACACCTTGATAGTAAATTCATAAAAAAGTCATAATGTTTTACATTCACTTCCTCTGAATATATATAAAATATAATTCAGATATACATTAACAAAGGCTAATTTATAAAACCCATTCAGCTTTTGCACATAGCAGTATAAAACTACCCCACACCTGGCAATCAAAGTTCTGATCTGAGGAAAAAAAAAAAGCAGCATTCCAAAAATATATTTTCCTTCTGCCCTAGTTCCTCATACTAACACATTATTTATATGGGTTTTTTCACCTTTAAACGAAGTTATCCATCTTTTTTTTTTTAGGAATTTAAAAATACTTCAAGAAGTAATGTAACTCAGCAGAGAAATCTGCCATCAAGAAGAGGGCATCGTCTAGTAAGACCTCGTTCACAATGTTTTGTGCAGGCAGCATAAGACTGTGTTTTAAAAGAAAGCCTTCATGCCTGGGAAGATCCCAGCTCTCCACAGTCTTGTGCCGGGCACGAGTCAGTGGGGTGAGGAGTACCCAACTGTACTTTCCTCGATTGCATTTAGTTTCTTCCCTACCCTAAAACTAACCCAGAGTTCTGTTAAAACTGAATGAGTTGTCTGTTTTCACTTACCTGTAACAAGAATGATCTTTTCCAAAGCTATTTGACAGCTGCATAAAGACAGCTACGTGCCTCCACGTTTTCCTACGCATCCCAATAACTACTGGGAACAATGTGAGGGAGTACAATAGTGTGCATGGAAAAGTCCCATACCAGTACCAGTGACATTGAAACATATTATAATGCCAACCAAAACATGTTGATTTTATCCTCTAAATTCTGAAAAGTTACCTAAAATTTTCTAATCGCTGCTGGAGGTTTTTGAAGGAGAAGAAAGTGAAGGAGGATGGGAGAGAGAGAGGTGAGAATATATTTGAAAAATCAATGCAGCAGTTTTTTATTTATTTTTTTTAAGTAAAAGCTGTAGATTTCCTTTAGAGTACAGGGTAGTAGAAACAAATCCCAGAGTACTTTAAACTATTAATGTCCAAGGATCTTTTTAACATGATTTGACTTTGTTGCCCAGTTCTTAGCAGTCCACAACCCTACGAATTCTGATACTTTTCTATCACTAAGATATTAGGTGACTGAAAAAAACCCAAACCTCATTCAGAAATTCTGTTCAGCATGTAAGTTATATCACCTATATTCAGAAAGGGTTCCTTCTGCAGTCCGTAAACACAAGCACACACATTTTCTCCCTTTAGCTACAGTACAAGCTGTGAAAACTACATGCTAGACAGCCCAGCAGTCTACCCTTTCAAAGCAAAAGAAGTGTTTTTCTTATTTAACCTATAATTGTAAGACGCAGTAGTGGACTCTATAATAATTTAATAGCCTCCTCTTACAATTTTTGTTTCCAGGAGAGCATCATATAGGGTTGAGCTATAGTTGCTAAACAATTTGACAGCAAAGCTCTGGAAAGCACCAGCAGCATCACCCCTCATGGCCAAGGCAGGATGACATTTTTGAAAATCTGAAGCTGAAATCAACAGGATTAAGTTCTCATTTTCCATTTAGAAAACAAAAAGGAACACACAACAATTAAAACAACATTCAAATGCGGGTTTGCATAGCTTAGAGTCCCAAGATGAATTCAGAAACAAGTTACAATGTTTTGAATAACTGAGAAGAAATACAACCTTTACAGTACAACCAGGCTGTGACTTATGCAGGTGGAATTGATGAGTTTACAAGAAATAAGTCACTATACCTTTCAACATTTTTTTCCCCATAAAATAATAATCCCATCTGACAATGACACAGGAGAGCTTGAGCTTTGGACCACAGTCTCCAATAAACTGCCCGGTTTCTGACTCACATAAAATGGACAAACAGCCTACAGGTCGATAAGCTGATGTAGCCACAGGGGGACTGCAATCAAGCATGTTCTGGAGGCCAGCATTGTCAATATGATCTCTCTCTCCAGTTTAGATCAGTTTATTTTATCTCAGCAATTGTAAAATAGTCAATTCTTACTATTCCTGGAGACGTGGAGAACATGAAGAACGCAGTTAGCTGATGTTGCCACCAGACAGGCTCCACTTCTGGAAAAAAGGTTACTCTCACAACACAGGACACGTTAAAATTATCTATCAATATTACAGTATATTAATAATAAGAACACATTAGGTGTAATATTTGACTAGTGACTGAAAGCTATTAAATTCTTCCTATCCCTCTGAAGGGAAAAAAAAAAAAACCCACAGCAAAAAAAATGGCCCCTGTTGTAAGAGTCACCAAGTGTTTCCCCAAGATGTCGGGCAAGGACAGAAGCACAGGAAGAGACCACACGTCAGGGCTGATGACGGCAACTACACAGTCCTCAGAAATTCACTCAGGACGGGGAGCCCCTTGATTTCTACAACTCCAGTTATTGTCGACATGTGAAACTGCCACTCTGCACAGGAAATGATGTCATTTCACAAGCAGACCCCTTGCATGATGCAATTTTGGCAGAACCGTAGGGAAGCCAAGTTTCTCAAGTGGCACCCTCACACAGAACCCATTTCAGTAAAATACTCCAGGTTTTGCTGAATGTTTAATGGCACAAGCATTCCTACTCAAGTGGGGACAGGATTTATAAGAAGTCAAAATGCATCATATAGTTGCAGCTAAGCATTTGTTCATTTGAAGCTGCGTGCATGTGTGTGGAGGAGTTTGGCTGTGCTGGATTTTTAGGGTTTGGGTGGTGGTTTGCTTTTGTTTTTGTGGGGGTTTTTTTTTTTTTTTTTTTTTAATGGGGGAACTAGCACTAAAGTTCTTAAAATTACTTTCTTCTGGTTACATCATTAGACTGGCTCCGTCAAGGACAATAAGGTTCTTCCTGTGACATTTGCAGAGCTAAGATTTCCTTGTATATGAATAAGAACACATTTGTTCCCCGGAAAGGGGGCTGTATAATTAATAGTTTTGAAATGATTCTGCAACACAGCTGTGTGCCAAACAAAAGATTAGAAGAAAACGATATAACTAGATTTGAGGAAAAACATAAGAAAAAAACCAGTTACCCAACCCTCCAAAGCATCTGAGTGTCCCATAAAAGCTTGACATGCACTCAAAGCTTAAAATTTCTTAACTATACTGCTTATAGACTGCACAACAAAAAATACCCCCCAAAATACCCAAAAAAGAGCCCCCACAGATTCTAATGTTAACGCGAGACTCCTTTACATGAAGAAAATCAAAATCCATTACTGCTAAGAGTGTACAACCTTCTGGAACGTTCCTCCTCAAAAAGGTCAAAAGTCCTAGCACTGAAATTCAGAGTCTTCGCCTCATACCTGATAGAATAACACTCCCCACTTGTTTTAAAGTGCCAGTGAAAAGCTTGGAAATACCTATGTAAGGAACTGTAAATTTAGGAAATTCAACACAGCCATTTCTCAGTACAAGACTGTTTCACTTTAAAAAGCGTATGTATGGCCTTGGCTTTTAACTTACTGTATCAAGCAGTCATTTGCATTTTATGGCAATCCAACTTCCAACTTCAGGGGTTTTTTTAAAAAAAAACAAACACAAACAAAATAAAAACCCAAAGCCAAAGATACCACACTGAACAAGCAAACAAACAAAGCTCCACAACCCAGACCTTCAAAAAGTAATTCTTACATTAGTTATGTGACTGATGCACACTTCCAACCTCTTTAAACCAGCATTTCCTAGCAGTGGAAGTAAACTAATTTATTTTACCAACATTGTATTTGTTGAAATGTTACAACTAATTAGATTGAGCTCAGGTACTTTCAGCCACTTTGTTTCTTCTCTCCAATTTAGGTTTGGTTAGGAGAGGAGTCTCGTCTTTAGTGGCAGCTGCCCTACTGCAGAAGCACACTAAGATGTTCCAACACAAAAACACACTCTGGAGAGAGGTAAAAACTGAAAAACCTGCCAGGCTAGGAAGGTAGCGAACGAAAACCCAGCCAAGGTAAAGCCAGTCCTGCTCAGACAGGTGAGAAACATTAGCTAACCCGAAGGCAGAACAAAGGCAAGCATGAGTGAAATATCTAGTACTGTAGCTCCTTTTTTTTTCTGGACTTTCTTCTGATAAAGTCTATGTCCAATAAACTGTCATTGATTCTAGAACTATCAATGGCAGAAAAAAAAACCCCTGCAAAGTCAAACAACCAGCTATGCTGTTTTGAACCAATGCTTAAAACTGAACCATGCAAACAATATTCAAGATTATGGAAACTTAAATGTAGAAGAACGTTAAAGAATTTGCTCCCACAAACTTGTAAATACACTAGTGATTTTGCATGGGAAATTTGATGTTATTTTAAATATCAAACTATATATAATTGTTACACAGATCTCATTCTCTTTTACCAGACCTGGATTATTTTTTCCTCCCTTATGTGTTTGTCCCACAATGTTAAATTAGAAAGGATCCTTTCCAGCATGTCACCTGAACTAGAATCTTCTCCTATAGACTGATATAAGTTAACACTCCCACTATTTTAACATCCTGACCTAACGGGCAGAAAAGCAGCATCTTTTCTCGCCTTCAGGAGGAAGACTCAGGGCTATGTAAGGGATAGGATTAGTTAGGATACTGCAAACAGAAGGTATGGTTGATCTTTAAAGACACAGTAAGAAAAGAAGTAGTTGCTCTCCCAGTTCACAATTTATTTTGCAAAAAAAGAAACATGGCTGAAAAATGACTGACAGTAATGCTTGAAATTTAATCCCTCACCAAGGGAACAAGTAAAAATTCTATTAATAGGAAGTGACAATTGATATAACAGACTGTTCCGGAATTGGATGTCCTCCTAAGACACAGTGAAAGAAAAGTACTAAATAGACACGAAGGCTTTTACATGACACTGATGTGCATAAAACACATAATTGCTATACGGTATTACATAAGACATAATTACTGTACAATATTTAGTTAATTGTCTTGGGAGAATGAAAAGATAACTAACGACATATCACGATTTCCTCTAAGATCTGAAGGCTGAACAACCTCTCCTTCTCCTGCCCCCAAACTCTGAAAATCAAAATGGGTTTTGAACCCCACAGCACACGTTGCCGATGGGCCAGCCGTCTGGTGTCCACTTCTTTCATGTGGGGTCCACTTAATCTTTCTTAAGCTATAGCAAATCGGTAATATTTGGCCTTCTAATGTAACACAGTTGTGGAAAATTTTTTAAAAAGTCTCTTTCTACCAAGGCCTGTTTCACGGTAAGCGGATGTGCTTACTGCATTCTGTAATTAATAAAACGGCTTGTATTAGATCACTTCATCTGAAGTACACGCTAAGTCTGAAGCTTTCTTATTTATAAAGATGCAATCTCTGATTAGGCCTGCCTACTGTTTCAGGAGGTTTGAAGCTTTGTTTTCACTTACAGTTGTTTTCTTTGTGGTGTGTGTGGGTGTGTGGTTAGTTTCTTTTTTAAAGATCAGCCTGGATGAATAGTTTTGACATACAGAAAGGTCTCAAAAAAGTGCACCTCTACATTTGAGATGGCTTCACTCGATCTTGGGGATCAGTAAAGCACCAAACTCGAAGACACAACTCAGAAAGCATTAAAAAGAACAGAAATGTGATTTCAAATTAAAACTTCTGGTTAAAGAATATACCGTTTGGACATACTTTTAGCTATTTCCAGTAGAACACAGCATTTTTGCATGTTTGAAAATACAGAAAAATATCGTCTCCTTCATGCAAAGGCCAAAGTTAACCTAAACCAAGCAAAAGATCCTATTTCTAATGATAGCTACAAGAAAATTTCAAAATGCACAAGTATAAAGAAAGTAAACAGGTTGACCCAAATTACAGCAAACCGTTGCCCTTTGTTAAAACCAGTAAAACGCTTACCATGCTTTGTTACATGGGTTATCTGCTGGTGCTCAGACAAATGAAGATGGATCACATAAAGGCCACCTTGTCTAACCGCTTCTGCAGTTTAACACTTTAATACTGCATATAATGTGTGTCAACCCACCCCAAGGGACACGTTTCTTTGGAAAGAGGTCACTGCACCAAAAATTATTGTAAAAATACTTCCCCCCTCTTTTAAAGAAAGTTAACTAAATACCTGTAATGACTAAACATTCATCATCTGGCTATGGAGTTTTGAGGTGTCAAACCAATACCTGAGCAGAAAAAACCCACAAACCTGGGCTGCCTAAATTGCTGACTGTTTTAACACAAGCTTGACAATTAATTTGGGGTATTTCACTATTAGGTCTCATTAGGATGCATTGACTACTGAACTAAAAGTGATAGCTGAGTAAGTGCAAGTGATTATTATCTAATTTACTTTGATGTGCAAACTGAAGACACAGTCACAATCAATAGAAGCTGCTGTCAGTACTTTAGGAGGGTCAGTTTTCCAAAGCTAAAAGCAAGGATGAGTGGAAACTGTAAAGAATAAACATGAACAAAGATGGAAATAAACAGATCCACTACAAAGGAGGAATGTTTTATTACTTTCCCAACCTACGGTCACAATTTAGCATTTATGAAAGAAGTATTATATGGTTAAAAGAATATCCTGTTTAAAAAGTGAGGTAAAAAGTTCTAGAGGTTTTCTGTGTCCCCTCTCCCTGATCCTTTCTTAGAAAAGGAAAAACTTATAGCAACAAGCTCAAGTCAGGAAATGCAAACTGAAGGTGTCAAAAGAAGTGCAGTTGAGCTCATTAAGAACTATAAAAAGTCATTAAACTGCATCTGGAATAAATGAAATCTAATCAACAGAATATGTACAGAATTAGAACATTAAATGTCCTGCATGTGATGTAAGAAAAAAAAAAAATACTTATTTCTACTCTACGGGATTATTTTACAGTGACAACTATTTTCTTCTCTGTCATTAATGAGGGTATGAAAATAATAAGTAAAATTAAACACTTTAAATCTTAAAATGTATCCCAAAATTGCAGAACCACCCACAAAGCTTTTACAGCTTTTGCGTCAACTCTGAGGAAAATCTGGAACAATGAAGAAGTTCTAGAGAGCTGCAGTTGCGCCACTAATTTGAAAGCATAAATTGGACGTCCTTGATAACACCACCAAGCAGTCAGATGAGCTCTAATCCTCAAGTAAAATAAAGGAAAAGAAACAAAGGACCCCCCCCCAAAAGCCCACAGAGCATACCAGCAGATTATGGATGTGCAATTAGTACTTATTAGAAGGGTTTTAAGGAAGATAGGCAGGAACAAATTGGTTTTTTCTGTACGTTTTTCACTCCATTTGAGCTCCTGATTTAGGCCTACCCCAGCCCGCACAGATTAAGAGCCAGCTGCCAGGCAGGCCCAGCCGCAGGGGTGACTTCAAAGGCAGGCTCAGCAGGCACCAGGAGCCCTTCTGGCAGGTCCCAAGGCGTTTGTTCTTAGGTGCAAAAGTGCAAAAGTTTTACGTATGAGTCACTTAGGAGAAAAAAAGCCACAGTAATTATAGAGAAAACGGTGAGGGCGATACGGCCCGGTGGAACGGTTAATCACGTCGGAGGGGCTGCCCTGCCACGGCCCACTTCTGCGGGTGCTGCAAGCACAATTCTTTTTAGAGGACACCTCTCCCTAAAATATAAGTGGGCTGTGTGTCTTCAAAAAAAGTGAAGGAGCAGTCTTAATTAACCAGTAATTTAGAACTATACTAGCTTCATCTTGAAGCCACCTGATGGCCTTCCCCACCATGCACCTCAAACCCTCGTCCCCTCTGTATCACCTGCCATTGTGTTGGGGCACAACGCTGCCAGGTTTGGGGTTTTTGCTTCTTCAAGCGGATGCCTCTGACAGCTTCTAAGCAATGTTTGCTTCTCTCTCGGCCCCACAACGTATCTGAGATCCCGATCTCTTAATACCACTGCAGCTACACTCTGGTGCCTTGTATCTCACAATACAGAACAACTGCAAACAGGAAACCTCAAGACTAGTTTAGTGGTAACGACTTTCTGCGTAGCTCCGATACAGCACAAAAGTTAAGCTTGTTTTTTTGTCCTGTAAGTGGCTTAGAAGTCTTTTCAAAAGACATACAAAGAAACAGTGGAGAATACAGATGAGAAACACCCAGAAATACATCCTTCCTGCTAAGGAGTCAGTACAGCACTTTACCATTCAATGAAGAAGAAATCTTACTTTATATATATTTATATAATAACGTATAAAAGGATGTTTGTAAAAAAAAATCTCCCACACAATGTTTTCATGAAGCCTATCACACGAATCAGCCTGCCCAGATGAAATAAGCAGGAACTGCTTCAAACGATCTTTTAAAATGTAAACTCGCCATTTAAGGAAAGGGAATCACAAAGTGTGGATCTCCTTGGCGAGACCCACACACGTTTTGCCTGCAGCCCAGAGTCTTGGTGATGACCATCTCTGGTGGCTGTAGGTGACGGCAAAGCCCTTTCCACTCTCCATACCCACTCCAGCAGGAAGGTGTAGCACCAGTATCTACCAGGCAAGAGCAGCAGGGAAGCCCTCAAAAGCAGAGGTTGCCAAAGCACAACAAATGCAGTAAGGGTGATCCCAGCTCTCATCTTCCCTCCCTTTCTCGTAAGTCCAAGTCACCTCATAGTCACAGCTACCCATTATTCAGACTAATACGGTTTCATAATTTGAGGCATATGGTCTCAGAAAAAGTAGAAGTTGTAAGAAAAGGACACAATGCTGTCACAACAGTAACACTCTGGAAAATATTATTAGATAAGAATAAAATTGCTAACATTTTTTTGAGAAAGTAGCAGATGCTTTAGTCTGTTGCCTCTCTAGCGGTAGAAAGAGAAAGCCATGAGGGCTGTTACAAGGTAGGCTGCTACAGCACTAGAAGAATACAAACCTGAGTTCTGGCCTTCTATTAATTCATGCAATGCAACCCTAATTTCATACGATGCTTGCTCTGTTTCATGCTGTGACCTTCATACGAGCTAACCTTCCCAATTTCGTATTTTTTTAATTTCATTAGTAATACTGCTATGCCACAAAATTTCGTGGTCTGAGGCAGTTCAAGACACAAACGTTTAATCAATGTGACAGTCTTTAAAACATATAATACTAAGCACTATCCTATTTATGTGATAAGCACTCTGTGGTTTCAGAAAGCTAAGTTTTTAAAAATCTTTTGATGTCTTGCTTACAAAGAAAAGGACATTTCTATACCCCTTCTGGAACAGCAAGCCTATTATAAACTAGGCAGTGTTCCTTTTTTTGCTTCTGAAAGATTATTTAAATTTAAAAATCTGTTTCAAAGGAGAAAAACTGGTATTCTACAAGAACAAGCTGGTATTATAGTAAAGTATGTTAAAGTTTTGCAATACTAGTTAGGAGCCTTATAACTTTACAGAATCACAGAATGCTATGGGGTTGGAAGGGACCTCTGGAGATCATCTAGTCCAACCCCCCTGCCAAACTAGGTCCACCTAGAGCAGGTTGCACAAGAACGTGTCCAGGCAGGTTTTGAAAGGCTCCAGAGACAGAGATTCCACCACCCCTCTGGGCAGCCTGTTCCAGTGCTCTGCCACCCTCAAAGTAAAAAAGTTCCTCCTCATGTTTAGATGGAACTTCTTATGTTCCAGTTTGTGCCCATCACCTCTTGTCCTGTCATTGGGCACCACTGAAAAAAGACTGGCCCGTTCCTCTTGACACCCACCCTTTAAGTATTTATAGGCATTGATCACATCCCCCCTCAGCTTTCTCTTCTCCAGACTAAAAAGACCCAAGTCCCTCAGCCTTTCCTCACAAAAGAGGTGTTCTAGTCCCCTAATCATCTTTGTAGCCCTTTGCTGTACCCTCTCTCTCTCCAGCAGTTCCCTGTCCTTCTTGAACTGGGGAGCCCAGAAGTGGACACGGTACTCCAGATGGGGCCTCACCAGGGCAGAGCAGAGGGGGAGAACAACCTCCCTCAACCTGCTGGCCGCGCTCTTCTTGATGAATCCCAGGATGCCATTGGCCTTCTTGGCCACAAAGGCACACTGCTGGCTCATGGTCATCCTGTTGTCCACCAGGACTCCCAGGTCTTTTTCCACAGACCTACTCTGCAGCAGGTCAGCCCCCAACCTGCACTGGTGCACGCTTAAAAGATAGATAATGCTAATAATAATCTAAGTTACAGAGAAAACATTCTAATAGATCTTTAGCTAAACTGAAATTGATTATGGTCACCAATACACAGGGCAAAGGGCTTATAATAAAAACCTGGCTCAAATCTTTCCATAAACACAGAATGACTGTTAGAAAATTGACTAAGGGCAACTGTAAGGGATTAAAAAATCCCAAACAAATATATTTCAGCTTGTTTGGGGTGGGGTGGGCAGGGAGAGAGGGAGGATAGGGCAGTGTTTTTAAGAAATTTGTATTTTCATTTCATTTGGAAAGCAAGACAAAGATTTACAGACAGTACTGGCAACCTTTTAGAGACCAGGCAAAAGGCAAAGAGTGAGGATTTTTGTAGTTAGATGATTTTATTACTGCTTCATCCAACCCAGATGCTATTTTTGGAAGAAGGTATTTCCCCATATCTTGAAAACTATACAAACTTGCATCTTTTCATGCCCTCTTATTATATACTTATCAGAAAACCTTATGTGAATTACTAAGTTATCATCGCTGGGTTTAGTCTGTTGAAAAAGGGGGAAAATAGAAAGCCTGAATATAAGGCAACTCCAACCAGAGACAGCCAGCTAAAATCCCTTCCTCCCAACCCGTTCCTCCAGCCTTTAGTCCCCACACGCTTGTGCCATCTCTCCTCAACCTCCCTTTTCTGCATCAGTCGCTGCAAGCTCCACCAGCAGACAGGCTCCTGTTCTGACTCCACCAGCAGCCTACGTAGATGCAACTACTGCAAATGGCCTGTGTTTCTTGGCTGCAGAGTAAACACAACGGAACCCCAAACGCTGCCTCGCAGTTAAATAAATACAGCGAGAGGGTCAGTGAAGAGCATTGGCTCACCTTTTCCTGAATTCTTTTAAAAGCAGTTTCAGAAAAGCCACACAGCTAACAAACAGCTCAACTGTGCTAAAGGAAACTTTTGGGAAAAGAGGCCTTATCTCACCTCTAAACGAGCAGCAATGATTAATGGCCACATCTCCACACTGGTTTATGTGTGTTTCTACTAAGTCAGAGACAGGGATAAGCTTAATGTTTGTTGTTGTTGCTCTGGTCCGTTATCTCTCCATTCCTCCCAGCAGACAACATTTAAGCATACCTATACATTTGGAAATACATGGGGAAAAACAAACAAACAAACAAAAACAAAACGGGAGGAGGGGAAGGTCCAGGAAAAATACAACATACATTAGGTGTCTAGATAAAACAAAATTACAAATCACTTCACACCAACCAACCTCTCCATAGTTCTCTTACAAAAAGGGGGCAGGAGTAAGCCAAGCACAGGAGGGCATTAAAAAAAACAAACAAAAAACCCCAAAAAGAACCTAAGAGGACATTTAGGTAATTTTATCTATATGATAGACTGATGAAACATGCTCTGCGGAAGAACACATTAAGTGTATCGCTGTTCATGCACTTTCATCCTCACTATCAATAAACCTTCCTTCTCGCCTTGAAATTAAAAACAGCCAGCCACTCAGGATAAGATGAACACCATGAAATTTTATAAAGGAGACATCCTTGAATTTCTTTCAAGATTAAAAAAAAAAAAGAAAGCATTTGAATGATTTGCTTCCATTGCTGCTTCTTTTCCCCTAGCTCAAACATTCAATGGTCTGCAGGAATTATACTTTAGTAGAAGTGTTAGTACATTTATGTATTGTATAAACAAAGAACGGACCTCAGACATAAGAAGTTTAACCTTGATCTCGCACAGAAGGACAAAGCTTAGAATCACTGTGGATTGCTACGTTTTACTGCTAATCCCTTGAAACACTGTTACCTACTTTTCAAAAGATTTCACTTTAAACTGTCTATAAAACGCTGAAAATAAAATTGAACTGCTGACCTTCTGTCCCCAATAGAAATATCATATATTCACTTTTTAACTAGAAAGAGGAAGAGATGTTTGTTCAGTTCAAAAACGCATTTATTCCCAACCAAAGCTGTTTAAGAAAAAAAAAGAGTACATTGTTCATTTCTAGACAATGTTCACTTTATAGTCTTAAGCAATTTATCAATTGCTTTACAAAAAACCCCATTCAATCTATCTCATGACAGTAGGAAAATGTGAAAAATATGTATATTAAAACAATTTTTAAAATACTTAGTGTTCTATGACCTAGAGAGTTAAGGGCCCTGTTCAGACTCTGTTTCCGTGAACTTTGCAGTTTACTGTCGTTTCAAATACTGAATAAATTCTTAGACTTCTGGATTTTTGTACCAGGGCACCTGGACCAGAATTTTTGTCCAATATAAAAAGGTGCATGTGGCAGTGAAAAAAAAAAATAAAATCAAGATACTTCTCAGTTCAACTCTCAAGGCAAAGTTCCACAGATTTTTACCTGAATTTGCAGTTACTGAATATCTATTTCTCATATCTAGGAGCGTTTCTCAGGCAAAAAGCTACTTTCTAGAAGCAGTATCTTTGAATATTACAGGTAAAAATAATCACTGGACGCAAGATATCATTCTTGATTCTGGGCTTATGTATGTAACCAAGGAGGCAGCTTGAAAGATACAGTGTTAGATTTCATTAAGAAACAGCTAACACCATTAAATTTATTCCTGTATAAATCTGTACATCTTCCTGAAGAAGACTGGACCACAAGACAGTTACTTGGAAAGCTCTCCTTTTAATTTCCTGATCGGACATGTACCAAGAGAAAACACAATTTAAATGAAGACACTCTTGGATCTTGTATGAGATGTGAGTGAACGCTGCAGTTTTACAAACGTCTTGTCAGTCAGACTGACTGCTGTGCTAATGCTACACACGCAGGAAAGTAGCCCAGGCAAGAACCATCCCAGTCTCCTCCTGAAGTTATCTGTCCTCCTTCCACCCAACAGCTCTTCAGAGTCCAGACAGGAATCCCCTCTTACCATTCCCAAAACGCAAGTGCAGAAGAAACTCTATCCCTCACACTTTCCAAAATAAAACGAGTTTCAAAACAACCTGTCCTATATGCTTTAACTTCAAAGTCCAAGCTAAATTTTTGGTCTGGAATGCTGACAGCACTCATTTATTTCAATCAAATTATTTCTTACATAGTCCAGTTCAAATGAGGCTCTCTTCCAAAAAAATAGTACTTGTGAGTGCTCTGCCACACAATTACAGCAGCAAGCTATTATTAATTCTTCAGTCGAAGGGGAAGGACACAAAACCAAGAGAGAAACACCATTCACCGAAGAGGAAAAAGGATGAAAGGGGATTGACTAAAGCCCTTCTGCCAGGTGTGTTCCAGAGAACACAGGCTGCTGTAAGCACATTAGGAAGATGCTTCGTATTCTGAACTCTTGTGTTGCAGTTCAGGTGTCAGCTGCTTTAATGCAGCTTACACAGACAACCTAAAAAATTGTTCCACTGCTATTCCCCCAACATAATTTTCCACTGCACCAGAACTGCTGCCTACAAAGATAAGCTTCTGAAAGCAAAATTTTACCGGATAAATACTAAGAATATCTAGCTTTTTTCATAAAAACAGTTACCCAAAAACCAAAAATAAGCAATTAGAAAAGCCTACATTCCTACAAGCAAAATACACATTCAATAGAGACCAAAATTGCCTGGTGACGCCAGACTCTTGCCCTTCTTTATTCTCACTCTCAGTTCCAGTGCTTGAACAAAACTTAATCTTTCCAAACTCCTCTAAATCTTCTTGTACTGTTTTATCTTCTGCCAGAAATGTCTCACTTTTCTGAATAAAATTTCCCTGCAATAAATAAATGAGTTCAAAACTGAACATTCGGCTTTAGCTGCTACATGACATTCCCTTTAATCCACAAATGTTATGTACTGTTACACTGATGAGACATTCTATTCTCACACGCTCACAGACACATTTTCTTCCCCCCCACCAGATAACAATAAAACACATCAACAAATGTGAAAGGGAATAACAGTAGCCAAATAATTTCCAAAGATGGAGACACAGTGTGGGGATTAATATCTGTACCGAAGCCAAGATTAAATAAAGGAAAAAAAGGTTCAAACCCACAGATCTGAAATTTGGAAGTTTAGCCACAGAGTTCTCGTTACCTGTAGATCAATACAAATTTAAAATTTTATATTGCTACTGAGTTTCAATAAAAGTGACTATGCCATCACTGTTTCATATACAAGTTGAGTTAAGAACCACGCAAAATATTTAGTACTTGACAGCTTCTTGTAGTACTTTAGTACTAACTGCAGTCAAAATTCAAGAGTGATACACCACAACTCTGTTTTAAGTAATATTACAACAGAAGTAGACAATTTCTTCGTTATCTAAATTAGATCTTAGAGTAGCCAATAGCGTTACCAAATGTGCATCAGGCCTCAATGAAAAAGGCTTTTGAAAGAAAACTCATAGATAAATATTGAGAGTTGTGGAGCAGCGTAAGAAAGGAGCGGCAAGTTACAATCCCTTGGCTCCTCAGAAGTAGGAGCAAGTATATAAAATTCAGAAGTTACCTCAAGGTGGGGAAGGGAATAGGGGGAAGAAGAATGCATCCCTTTCACCCCCTGGACCCCTGGGAGAACTTACAGAAGAGATATCCCTTTTCCTTTCCTGCATCACAGAACCTCTGAATGCTTCAAGTGACTAATACCAAGCATTTTTATTTTATTTGTTCTTGTTCTAAAGCTCCTTGTTGAAAATTAAGGTCTGAGGAACAGGTCTCAGGACTGAAGTGGTATTTGATGCCTCATTCCTGCTCCTCTAGTGTGTTATATATTTAGGTTTGAAACCTCAGACCTGAAACCTAATGAAACATTTAGGAACCTAATGAAACTCAAAAACGGCAAGTGCAGGGTCCTGCACCTAGGGAGGAATAACCCCATATACCAGTACAGGTTAGGGGCTGACCTGCTGGAAAGCAGCTCTGTAGACAGAGACCTGAGAGTCCTAGGGGACAGCAAGTTGACCATGAGGCAGCAGTGTGCCCTGGTGGCCAAAAAGGCCAATGGTCTCCGGGGCTGCACTAAAAAGAGTGTGGCCAGCAGGTCGACGGAGGTTATCTTCCCCCTCTACTCTGCCCTGGTGGGGCCACATCTGGAGTACTGTGTCCAGTTCTGGGCCCCCCAGCTGAAGATAGACAAGGAACTCCTGGAGAGAGTCCAGCAGAGGGCTACAAAGATGATCAAGGGACAGGAGCACCTCTCTTATGAGGAAAGGCTGAGAGACCTGGGTCTTTTTAGCCTGGAGGAGAGAAGATTGAGAGGGGATCTCATCAATGCTTATAAATTTCTAAAGGCGGGTGTCAAGAGGATAGGGCCAGACTCTTCTCAGTGGTGCCCCGTGACAGGACAAGGGGCAACAGGCACAAGCTGGAACACAAGAAATTCCGTCTCAACATGAGGAAAAACTTCTTTACTTTGAGGGTGGCAGAGCACTGGAACAGGCTGCCCAGAGAGGTGGTGGAATATCCGTCTCTGGAGATATATTCAAAACCCACCTGGATGTGTTCCTGTGCAACCTGCTCTAGGTGAACCTGCTTTGGCAGGGGGGGTTGGACTAGATGATCTCTTCCAACCCCATATCATTCTGTGATGCTCTGTGATCCTATGAAACCAAGCTTTAGATCCAAAAAGGTAAGCAGTACTGTGTCATTGCATTAAATACTGCCCTTTGGTTTCATTACTCTTATTTTTTGTTATATATATTTTGTTACTCTTATTTTTAATGAATCTACAGAATTAGTCAGGATACTGGCTCAGGATGCAGAGATGCCCAGCTACCACTTACAGGCCAGAATCCTTAGTCTGACTAGTGGCCTGCTGTGTACCGTCATTTTCTTCTGCTTCTCCTGAAACACAGCCAGGGAGCAGGTCACAGCAACCTACTGATCTCTCTGCCGCCACCTTTTTTCCTGCAGAACACGCAGCAGCAGCCGCTCCTCATACAACCGGACATAAACTCAGCATACATATGGAACACTCCCATTTTGGCCACCAGTTACATGGTTACAGCTCACAGCTCAAGACTTCCTGAAATTTCAGCAGCTTATTGTATTCAAAAAGTATGTTACAGCAGCCATGCCTGAAGCACAGGTCAGCAACTGAGAATGCAAGATTCCATTATCCCTCTGATGACAAATTCAATTTCTAAAGAGCACAACTGTCAAAACCTTGCTTACCAACTAGTTTCAAAACCAGTTTTATAAACATATACACACACACACACATCAGGTTTGTAGTTCTTGTCAAAACATTAAAGTAAACCCAAGGATGTCACACCCTTTTCTTTTGAGATAAATGCTTTAACTTACCAAACACCTTGATCTTCATCATTATAAACCAGCACTCTCTCTAGCAATAAAGGAACAGACCTTCCCAGATCCTATACAAATCCAGAGCTGGTAGAAAATGCTATTCAGTAATCTCGAGGGAGAACTAAGAATGGAAAACTAATACTCTGACTGTTTAATCTTGAAAGACAAATTCAGAGATCAAATATAAAGAGAGATCTGACCCTCATTCAACAGCATTTTTTGGGCTGGTATGTGATAACTTGAGAACTAATGGTATGAGACAACCCAGCTTATCAGGGAATGTGCTAAGCCCAGAAAGACAAAAACCCACTGATTTTGGTGCAAGATAATTCAAAATCAGCCTCTTGGGAAAATCCGGCTCCCCCAAACTACCTGCTGCTTCAGGCAAAGGATCTCTTTAACAAGAGCAATAGCTTACTTGCATAAGAGCAGATACTTAACTTGCATATAGGAACATGTCTGTTAAGATGTCAGTATTTCACATTAAAAAAAAAAAAAAAAAATCGGGCTACATGTAAATTTTATAAGACAGTGGGAAGAAGTGGAACAAGTCATCACAGAGAGAAGTAGTGCTAAAAGGAAATGCAAGGACTCAGACTAGTGAGGAAAAAACCCATGTGAGTAGCAATGACAGCAAAGGGATTTGTTGGAAGGATTGCACATACAGCTGCCGAATCAAAAAGCCGGAGTAGGTTCATTTAAAAGAACAGAGGGGGGGGAGGAGGGGGAGGGGGAAAGAGGGTGACAGAGCAGGTAGAAAATAAGCTGCTCAGAGGGTTTATTATGGGGAACAACTAAGAGCAGCTGGCTCAGACAACAGGCTACAAAATAAGAAGGGAGAAGATGAGAAGCTGCAGGGGATCCCTGAAACAAAAGGGTGTGAAGAGAGAGCACAAAGGAAAACGGGGGTTAAACCCAGGAGACTGCAAGGAGCCTGTCATGTCTTAAAATGAGACTCTCAAACTTCAAATCAGGGAAAGAAAAATAGACGGTAAAAGGCTTGTGTCTGTATGCGTGGTACTCTATGCTTTGCATTACTACTGGCTTAAAAAATAAACAACATGACAAGCTCATTTTCTCAGTCCTCTCTGCTTAGTACAATTTCAGCTTTGTTACTACAGTGCAAACAGTAATTGTAATCCAAGATTAATTAACCGAGTTATTAGAAACAGAATTCCACAGCAAATATACCACGCTAACCTTTAAATATTTTCTGTTCTGTGAAACCCACCAATTCCAGCAGTTAGCCAGAGCGCCTCTGGGTAATGCACATAAAACCATTTGCCAGATACAAAATGAGATGAACTGCACGTACAGTTCCTTCCCATTCATTAAAAGGTGGTATTTCAGCAAACTGAACTGATTTTTAATATCATAATACATTTGATGTAACACATACCATTTGAATATGATGTTATATGGAACATGTTAAGAGCACTACTGAAAATACACGCGTTTACAGGTTTAGCTGTATTTCTACTACACACCAATTCCAACGCAAACAACAAATTATTTAAAGTTCCCTCAAAGCCCCCACACCCAGAAGTACTGCCTCCCAGCCACTATCAAATGGAGACACAAGACTTCGGCTGATTTTATAAGCGCCCTACGCCAACACCGGCTGCATGCCCGCTTCTGCAAAGCACCACCTCGAGCAGTCAGCCCCACAGAGCTACCCAACAGGCACGGAACCCCTCAGAAACCTGAGGGGAGGGCATCTCCAGGAGGTGTCTGCAAGCAGATGGCAACAGCTCTTTTATGGGGCAGTGAGACCTTGGAATAACTGGGTGAGTCGGCCTCAGCTGCTAATCTGCTTCCTCCTTCAGGAGGGTTTGGGATTACTGACCCATCCCTGTGCTGATACAGCCCTATCGCACCACACAGAGCTGGTGCAAGGACTACTCCCATGCCCCGCATCCCGAAAGCCGCAAGATGACTTCCCCCAACCTATGCCTTTACGTGCAACACTCACCTAGATGACAAACGCTTTCAGTGTGTCAGGATGCCCTCCCTGTGATGTATCTTAAGTGCATAAAGCTATCTTGAAGAGCTTCTCAGGATCGTATTCTAAGCCACGAGTTGTCCCTCAAAAGTGCAGTCCACATTCAAATCCTTTAACTGAAACTGGTGTAACGCAGGGATATATTTACTTAGAAACCACAGAAATAGGGGCTCAGTAACCAGTTCTACCAGTGGCATTCCTCTGAACACTGGTCAGGGCAGTAAGGTGGGTCATCGCGTTTTGTGCTCAGTTCACAATTATACTCGGGGACAAGCTTAACCTTAGCTTACTCGCATATATCTATTTCATATCTGTAGCTTAACTCATCGCTATATTCACGAGCAACACGGTAGATTCTTTTCAGCAGGCAAAGCATTCTTTTGGCTCAGAAAAACTGACACGCTGGATGAGAAGACAGCCAAAGTCCATATTGGCTATCAATCCACAAAACTACTTCCACTAGGAAAAACGTTGTCATTGTTTTATTTTTACTGAACTGAATTTTCATGTATTGATAAAAGCTGTACAGTGTTCTCTGATGAGGAATCCATATGGATTGCAGTTAAAGTACACTGCAAAGGCCATTTATGGGCCATAACAGGTTCTTTTGATTTCTACAAACTTGAGTTGCACCTGAAGCTACCAAAGCTGGAAAAACATTAGAGACAAGTGATTATTAATAATCTACTTCGATATTTTTAGTAAATAAAAGCATGCCTGTATTTTCATGCGAAGAGCTACTATTACTACGAAGAGAAAAAGAAAAAAACTTAGTAAAAAAAAAAATCTTTAAAAGTATTAAAATTACTAAAATTCAGGGGAGACAAATTTATTTGGGGGGTATACCCGTGGTTATGGGGGTATAGGAGTGGGATCAAAGTGTTCTTCCTTACTGTCCACAATTACAGGTTAGAAAGTATTATGCCAGTAGCGTTAAGATAATGGGCAGTATTCTATAAATTCATTTATTATACTAAATGTCTGTAAATATATGTAAGTAATGCTGAAGTTGCATTCAAAGGCTTAAAATCAACACTTTAGGCACCTGGGAAAGATTGACGTAATTACAGAAAACTTTTCTTTTTTTTCAGAGAAAGGAATCCAGACATCCACTCAGTACATACCTTGCATTCTCTCAGCTACTGTCAGAATCAAAACTTCCCATAACTCACTCATACAAAATACTAAGAGTAGGCATTGTTTTCCTTGGGTTTAAACTCCTCAAAAATCAACAACTACAAACATGCTGACCCACAGAAAAACACCAAAAAAGATTGGTATTTGATACACCACAGACGGCTTCAAGTTAGAATGTCTGTGGTGCTTTTACCCCTTTAAACGAGGAGGAGGAACAGTCCCTCAGAAGCTGCGAGCAGGTCCCCAGCCTCGCAACACAAGGAACACATTTGTGTCACAGTTGTTCTGGGTGCCTTTACAGACTGGGCTTTCCACAAAATGTTGTAGCCACTGACATCCGATCACAGTTTAGCAAATCTGCTGAGTACTAAGAAACTGATAACTTTGCTTGTACCTGTTTGCTTCTGATCTCATCAAACAATCTCCCTCCTGCGTACAGAGGTATCCCCGAAGAATCGAACAGTACCTTCCAGAAAGGTGTATGAAGTCTCAAAAAATTATACAATTAAAGAACATTTCCCAGAAGATTTTATCTAAACATTATCGCTAAAATCCAAAAAAGAACTGCTAAAGGCACATACTAATACTGTAATCACTTTTCAAAATACTCTATCATAAAAATACATGATGCAATTTATTTTTTGATTCCAAGACTGTAAGCGACTGAGGAACAAGTTTAAAAATGCAGAACACTGCTACATGCAATATAATGTTCAAAAATAGTTTAAATGCTTTTAGGATAGTTTCAGATTTGCAACAACTGAACGATTGCAATAAATTGCCAGAACATTGGACTTCATCTGTAAATTCATACTAATCTGATTGCAAAAATGACAGAATTTTTTTTTTAAATAAACAATGCCTTTGCATACAGTTCTAGTCCTAAAAAAAAAAAAAAAAAAAAAAAAAAAAGAAAAAAAAAAGGAAACAAACAACTGAAAAAAGCCAGCTTGCCCAGCTAGATAAAAGACGAGCTGGCAGATCTTGACAACCAAATACTAATTACACTGTAGTTCTGACTCAACAAGATCCTATAAGGATCTTATTGTCCACAGTTCGGTGAAGTTTAAGAGCATTTTGAGTGTTATTTGTGAATATTTACTCTGCTGCCAACTGCATTTCCTTTTCAAAGGGCAAAAGTTTTACAATGTTCTGGTTCAACAAAGCATTTTAAGTGCAAGCTTTACTGGACCTACACCTATGCATTCATTTCCTTTCAGGAAAGGCATTAGAATGCTCCATGTTTTGCAGAATCACATCTTTACCTAGGTGAATATAGTCCATCAGAAACATGCACACAAAGGATGGAAAAAGACATAAAGTATCAATATAGAAGTCACATTTAATTTTGTTACTGAAATTAAGTGTTGTCTAATGAGACACAGCAAGTACTTTGGGTACCCCTCTGTATGTCTGAAAAAAGCGAAGGAATACAGAAAGGAGGTATACAGAAAACTTACTGGAGTTTCTACTCCAAAAAATTATTACAAAAGACTTCTCACTATTAGCCTTTAAACACAAATTCAAAGTGTTCAAGGCTGTATTCTGATCTGTTGGAAAGGCCAGGGTTATAACTTTGTCCATTACTTTTGAAGACGTATATCAGATCATCTGAAAGTGCAGTGCAAAAGCCCATTGCAGCACCTCAGAGCTTCTGTTCTAGTACTTCAGAATTACCTTTTCAGTTTGAAGGAAAATGAATCATTTGCAAAAACATACGTAGGTGTTAAACTTAAGACTGGATTGCATTTTTAATTTTAACTGGTTCACCTGCACTTTATTAAAAAAATTAAGTCTAATTTCAACATCTGATAACACTTCATTGAACAAGCATTTAAGAGAACTCACAGCAAAAATCAAGGCACCTGAGGACTTCATACATTGCTTTTCATTTGAAGGCTCCAAATCATCAATAATTAGCCTTCATAACTTCCTTCTGAAGAAGGTAAAATTATTTTTATTTTATAAACAGAGAATTTGAGTAACAAATAGTATATCCACCCGGTAAAATAATGAATGAAACTAAGACTCCTAGTTTTCTGCTCCATGCTGCAGCCACTACAATGCCAAAAGTTCATTCAGTGTTCTGCTTTTTTGCTTTTTTTTTTGGTACAGTTGTAATGAGGTTTCATTTTATTAAAAGTTTCCGTTAATAAATCTATGCTAAGCCACGGAGATCAACTACAGTTACTAAAAACACACAACAGGGTACACAAATTAACCGAAAGAAGATATTCAGACTCTACCGCAATATGAATCCTATGGAAAACATCAGCTTCTTTCAGTTACCTCAGGTATTCTGAGCCAGCCCAGGAAGATACTCCATATATACTGAATGCAATTCTGTTCTGCTCTCACAGAAAAGTCACAAACCTTCTTTCCTCTCAATACTTTATAAGCTATTACTTAGTTTTTAGAATTCAATCAAAGAATAATATTAAAGCCTGCTCCACCACAGGCTATGGATGGCCGCTACTCCTCCATACCTCCCACACCACCACATCCTGCCTACAGCACATTCAGGGGAAAACATCCCAAGTCAAAGCAGTGGGTAACAGGAGGTAGGAGGCAAAAAACTGTGGTAGCAATATCTATTGCTTAATTAATAAACTGAGCCTATCCTTTTTTCCTGTCTTTTTTTGAAAGTAAGAACTAAAATTCACTTGTCTCAGATCACTGAAGGCAAAAGACCTGCTATTTAATCATCCATCCAGCAGTTTAAAAAAAAAAAATTAAAAAAATTATAAGTAATACACTATATGAAAGCAAACCCAAGCAATACATCCAGTTGACTCATTATCTTTAGTTACCAAAACAACCACTGAACTTGAACCACTTACCTTTGGCACACTGTTAAAAGGATCCAGGCAGTGAAAGGCAGGACTCTCCAACAAAGTTAAGTACACCACTGTCTGAAACAACAAACAACACATATTTTAGACTAAGCACTAAGCTTAGTAGTACTTTAGTAGTTTTCATTCTACCAAAATCTCCTAAGAGAGGCTGAAGAGCAGGCAGCATGGCTCTAACTTGATCTACCTATTTAGCAAAAACAGAATCCATCTTCATATTTAACTTCTCTCAATGAATACAAGGTCAATTTAACTACAGACCACCCAAACCATCTATGAAAGCAAGCAATTACAAACCCAGCCATCACAACACAGAGAAAAATCAGTCAATAAGCGGAATTAAAAATTCAGCCCAGTTTTAGAAAGATTGCATTTGAAAGAGGCCTGTTATTTACTGTTTCCTTCACTTTTACATTGGTCAGTTTAAGTTGCCCATAATTCCTAAGAAAAGGGAAACGCTGTTACACGTGGAAAACTGAGGTACATCAGTAAAGGCATAGCCCACAGTTTTGTAAGACACGACTATTTCCACCCAGGAGGCGCTTGCACACATTTGGATGTGGAATCCAGCTGGATTACTAATGCCTGTGGTTTGGGGTCCTCTGGCACAAGAGATACTGACCCAAGGAGACAATGAAGTTGGTCAGAGGGCTGGAAAACTCCATTAATGGAAATTCTGGCTAGATGTAAAGAAGAAAGGTTTTACCACAAGGGTGGCTAAGCATGGCCACATGCCCCCTGAGAAGAGATGGACCTTCTTCTTGAGGGATTCTCAAATTCTCCTGGACATGGCCCTGCTGGAAGCTGGATGGCACCAGCCTCCAGTGGTCCCTCCTGGCCTCCATTGTCCTGTTAATTATTTCTAACCACAACAGTAACCTTTCAGAAGAGGCTTGGAAATGTTGAAACATTTATTTCTGTTTTTTAACGACGCCTGTAACTCCATAGGACGTCTAACAAATTCAGGCAGTGTAAACTTATTAAGATGCAATTCAAAAAGAAGGAAAAAATTCTGAACATCTTCCTTCACTGCAGCCCCTAGCTCATAAAGACAACAGATTACAACTCCTATTCAACCTGAGGCCACTCGTGCACAAATGTTTCTGTTTGAAGTCCTCTCTGAACAGATTCCAATCAGCTGCCACTCTACAAAAGCATCCCACAAAGAAATTCTATTAAAAAGAGCAATTCATCCAACGATCCCATACATCATCATGAAGGGGGGAAAAAAAGTATTGACAAGTTTATTAAAAATATCCTACACAGACGTTTAAAAGCGGGATTTAGACTCCTACCCATAATGATTGGAGTAACAGAACTACTAAAACCACAGTTTGTTAAACATTTTAAGCATAAATGTATTGTTATGCGATAAAGCATAAGAGAGTCCCTGTCCCTCGGCTCCCCACCTGCTTCCCAGCAGCTGCAAGAGGAGCCAGAGCATTGCTAGCCCTCCTGAAAAACATAGAAGGTAAAAAAAGATATGGAGGAGAGCAAATTACGAGGAAGCATTACTCAAACAGAAGAGTCTCCTCATCCAGTTCAGTGCCTGAATGAAGATACGCCTGGGACAGCAGAGAGCAGATGGGACTGAAGAGTGATCTACCCCCTTTCTCCTCTGCCCGGGTGCTGGCTGGAACACCTGCTGCCCAACTTGGGGTTTCAGGTTTCCACAGACACAGACCATGGTCAACCACACTGCTGTGATTTGGGCCGAGTTGGCCAATGACAAGATGACAGATGCTCTACCCCACCTCTTGCTCCAAGGATAGGAAGAAGAGAGATAAAGAGATTTATGAGTTTAGAAAAAAATAAATGACTTTAATGAAATATTAATAATAAAATAAAAAAGAAATAATGAAACAGATACAATATGTACAAAACCATATCAAGCTCCAAGGGAGATGTCACTGGCAGGCACTGGGAAAGTTCCAGACTGGTCTCAGTTCCCAGAATGGGAACTGGATTCTGGAACTCACTGATTGGGATCGAAGGCAGACAAACGAACAGGGTCATCCTCATTGACGAAGAGCCCTTGCAGAAGAGCCAACCTGACCCCCCCTTGATCCCTCAGCTTTTATACTGATCATGACAGATGGAAGACCCTATAGAATCACAGAATCATAGAATTGTGAAGGTTGGAAGGGATCATCCAGTCCAACCATCAACCTAACTCTGACAGGTTTACCCTATTGGCCAGTTTGGGTTACCTGACCTGCCCACCTCTCCCCAAGGTGCAACCCCTCCAGGGGTAACCAACCAGCTCAGCTGGCCCTGGTTGCCATGGAGAGGCTCTTGCTTACACTTGTTGCCCACTGAACAGAACCTTGGCTCTGCTCCACTCCAAACCAGGACACACACTTTATCAGTTTTCTAGCCAGTTACAGGACTTAACCGTGTTCTCACTGAAAACTGCTCTATATTTGAAATTACAAGACAGATCTCCAGTAAATGGGAAAGACATTTTAATAAAAGAAGCAATACTAAAACCCCGAGGCAGGGCAGATCTATCTTCCTATCGGCTGAATATTTTGTAGTAGAAATATTGGCTATTTGTAGTAGAAATATCGGCTGAATATTTTGTATTTCTCCTGTCAATAATGCAAGAACGTTTTTAATACTAAGGGGAACAAGTGAGAAAACAAAAGTAATTTTGTTTTTTGTTAAAAGATCTTATGAAGATTACTATCCTTCCCCTTCCTACCTCGCAAAACATCTCCTGCCCATTACCATCCACCACTGACGTACTGTACCGAGCTTCTGACTTCTTTTGGTGTTTTTTTTTCAGTTTTGTTCTTTAAATACATACCCAACACCTCTCTTAATTATTGCTCCCACCTTCACAAATGCACATTCACAAATAGAACTTGCATTTGAAAGTGAGCTGAAAAACAGTACTGTTAATCATCAGTACCTGAAAAACTAACTTTGTATTTATTAGTCAACTGCAGAGGAGGTACAGTTGGGGAAAATAAGAGCCCAGATTCCATCTAAACACATAAGAGAAGAATGAGTCATGTGTTTATCTCAATATAACAATACTAACTTCCTTCTGTACAGCAAGAATGGTTTTATTTGCGCAGCTCAATTAACATACATTAAAAGTAGCTCAGAATGTTAACGGTGATAGCACCAAGAGTTGAAGGAAGAAGATGCACAAGAAAAGCTCATTCCCACCAATACTTTGATTGAAATAAAACTCTGTTAATCTAACAGACACATGAGCACAAGATACAGACTGGTCTCTGTCCTCTCCAGGCTCAATTCCGTTGCATTGCGACCTCTGTTTCTGTTTTATTCCTGGTAAAAGTCTTTGCTATGGAAGAGCCAGAGGAAGTTTTCTGCTACAAGTCACACCGAGAATCACCAGAAGAGTAACCAGTTTCCATTGCACACCCCCACAGCTCAAAGCTTTGCCTGCACTGTTGTGACTTGCAGAGTGACTCAAACTCAGGATGGAAACCTGGACCACAAATAATTCACTTATACTTTAAATATGTTCTTTGAAACAATCTTTCAGTTATAGAACTTCAAGATCTCTCTTCTCAAAGGACAGTAAATGGAAAAAGTGGTTAAGGTTTGGGAGCATCTGCCCCTGGCAGAGGGCTTGCACCGTAGATGGGGTTTTCTGATTCCTCTGCTGTGTCCTAACATCCAGCACTGTACATAGCTGTATTTGATAGTAAAGCCAGGATGGTGAATAACAAAATAAACTCCATCAGCATTCAAAACCCTTGGACCATGTGGCAAACACTTACTGCCCACCCAAAAGACAAAATGGTGCAACGTTAGAAAACTTGGGAAATGAAGTCAACAACTTTTTTGAAAGGTGGCAAAGCAAATGGAGGCACAGAGCTGGGCAGTCATGTCCTATGGTATCACCAGTGCCCATCACTTCTGTACCATCTAGTGTGACGTCCACTTGTCATATCTCAATCCTAATATCAATAGTACCACGCTAATGTCAGCCCTGCTGCATGCAAAATGCCACGCTTCCTTACCACTCATCACTGCCTTCATGTCCTACGCTTACTGTGAGGTCCAGAGCAGAGGAACAGAAGATGACAAGGAACACAAATGGAGGAGTATAGGAATTGGATGGACACACAATTACAAATATGCAAGGTAGAAAGACAAATTTGCCTGTTTGAACAGCAACCTCAGTCACTTTCATTTGTTTTCGAGACCAAGGGTCCTGCAAACACAAATTTGTCCTGCATACAAATCCCACAGTAAAAAGCACTTTTGAATTGTCAGAAATAAAAGTTTGAACTTGATGCTTGCGAACAAGCACCAGAAGATAAATATCAGTAACATCTAATAAAATAAGCACCTTCTATTTAACTGTGTAATCTTTAAAGATTACAACCTTAAGAATAAATTAGTGTTCTTGTAATGATTATATTACAAGTAACATCCAAAGTTATTAACCACCTTTCCCTTCACTAATAGCTCTAATGTGCCCCATTTTCTATTTCCCCATGGCTAAAATCCAGATTCAGCCTTACAATGACTATTTCAATGACAATTCTCTCAGGCTCTCTTCCCAATACCCGACCACCTCCTATTTAAATTCTGACATGAAATAGCTAAAATAATCTCTTTGATACTTAATATGCTAATACACAAGAATGACCTGACCATAAACCTGTACTGCACAGAGTGGGAATTTTAACTCCAATGGTAAGGCATTCAAGTGACTCTGATAACTATGATAAAATTCAACAATTGACATATTACTGGTGACCTTCTGGAGAACAAATGAAAAGCATCACATTAATACAAATTCTCCTGTGGAGAAGATCAAGCTGGCAATCTGCCAGTTCATTACACCATCTAGCTCCACTCCAACATTAAATATTGCCTTCCTTTGTAATTGACTGAAATACTCTGGAGCAATTGCAGGTAACCACTTTGGGCTATTAAAGTATTCCATTAAGACTTCTCCATTAGGCAGATATTTCAAATGAAGTTACATCAAAATAGGCTATGTTCAAAATATTTTAACTATGCAGACAATTGGGCAAGCACAATCCAGTTCCACAGAGCAGCCGACAGATCAGCCTAAGCACTCAAAAGCTCAGTGCCTGAATTCACTTAAAGGGAAAAGAAAACCACCAAGTTTATTCAAGACTCCAGTATATGGTTAGTATTTTAACCTCCTATTCACATATATCCTCACAAAATTCACTCAATATTACCTTCTTCTAAAGCTAAGAAAATGGTACCATTAAAATATGCAACTATTCTTTAATTTGGATAAGTTAAAGCCTTAACTTAATACTACATTTTAAAACTAAGTACAGAACACAGTGAGAAAACAGAAAGCAGGACTGGATTCACATTGTATTTAAGGTTTCAAAAAGGCAGCAAATTGCAACGTTGCATTACAATGTGTGTAACAATCTGAAAACAAACAAAAAAAAATTTAAATCCTTTCATGCTACATATTCTACACAACTAAGCTTTTCTTCTCTTAAGATTGTAGCTCCTTAACAGCAAGGAAGCAAGTGAAATGGGGCACAAGAACAGGTTCACTGCTTTGCATGCAGAAAAGCCTGCCAGATACTTAAAACGCTGGAGAAGATTTAAGCCTGTATGCCAGCTGTGAAAATGAGCCTAGCCCTTGAAGCAAAGGCAAACATCTGTGTTTAAATGGGCTTTTTTAAGCAGTCCAGGTTTAGAGCCATCACCAGAAGCTGTAAGGGTTAGCCTAAGAAATTCGGATCTCTTCTGAACAGTGCATGGGCAGGAGGTTGTGTATCTTCTCTGTGCTTCTATCTGGCATGCAAAAGCTGTAGTACACCTCCTGGCCATGCTGTTTATATCAAAGATGAAGCGATTAGACATGTATCATTGGTTGCTCAAACA